>OX104066.1:99194174-99220840 GCA_944474145.2 Dicrocoelium dendriticum
CCTCCCACCCCCTAACTTTGGGTAACCAAGAAGACGCTATACAGATTCAAGCTAATAATGAACACCTTGACCTCCTTTTTGGCTGCGTCTATATCCGAACACATCTTTCAACAGCTGAAATTAAAAAGTTTGTCGAGCTCTTCAACGAAGTTTCGCTGTTACCTGCTAGCCTTACGACAACCGGCGGTGAACTAAAAATGCCGCACATTGAATGGTCCACCCAAACTTCACCTCCAAAAAATAGAGCGTTTGTCTGCCTTGCCGCCCATCCCTGCAATAGCAGCCCCGCTGTAGCTCAGTGAAGTAAGGAAGCCGTAGAAATAAAATAGAAGATAAAGAGGAAGGTAACTCATTTAAATGAAGGATAACACCAACGAGTGAGGAGAATACCAGAATATGAACTCAAACTTGGAAGGTAAATATGGTCAGGAGAAGGGAAAGGTTTCGCGTTACCAACCAAGCGCGTCTCGAAACGCTTGAAACGCTCGAAACCCTTAACCGTATATTCATTAGTTACACTTTCTGGGAGCGAGTTCCAGCGCTCGATAACTCTACGCGACAACCGAGTTTCCGCCCTGCACCGGTCGGAATGCGACTTGCGTAGCTTCATGGGATGATGGCGAAGACAAGGCAATTTAGCCTGGCTAAATAGCCAGCTCAAGTCCGGTTCAACCTTCCCTGATAAAATGCGGTAAGGGTTAGGTCTCCTCGAAGCCGTCGATGGGGCATTGAATACATACGCAAGCTAAATAGACGATCGGGGTAAGATAGCCCCAGTAACCTGTTGAGTGGAGCCTGGTATACTAGGTGGTACTCAGGGACACGGAAGAGCCGTGCCAAATACGGGACAGTATAGGAGTTGGAGGCGACCGAACCAAACGTATATTGTGCAGGCTACAACAGTAGGAAGCGAATCAGCCAGAGCGAGAAACGGTGCAGCAAGGTACTCACCAAGACGCTTTGTATCAACGGATGGGCAGTCAGTGAAACAAGTGGACGCTTTGAAGGTTAAAACAACTGTAACCTCCAAAGTTAAAAACTACTGAAAGAGCGTATTTTCCGGTACACCACACGGGTTTCGACCTAGAAGGCTGAGGGATGGAAGCCTTCCATGGAGCAGTTAGTGGGGTAAACGGAATGTGAGGATTATTGCGGATGGTCGTTTGGGCTGGAGTAAGGGTTTCCAGGGTGGGGTGTGTGGCAGCGTTCGCTGCGTCCAGGCTTTGGTTACTGATTATTTATGATGATCGTGTGGACCATAGTACATCCGGGAATCGCGCCTTCTCACAAGGTCCGTTTGCAGGAATTTGTTAGTGATCTGCCACTAGGTGCTAAGGTGCCCTCATCCTTGTTTCCCATGATACAACAGCCCTTCGGCATATCCAGCCTGGACATAAAGATTCTCCGCGAGCTGTGGATGCAAGGCCTTTCTGAAGGCACTCAAGCTATCCTTGCAGTTGCAATTGATCTGCCACTCAGAGCAATTGCAGCTCTAGCAGACCGCGTCTTTGAACGGCAACAGCCAGAGCCTAAAATCGAAGCACCTAAGCAGCTTTGTGCTGGCGCAAACATAACGACAAGCGCGACTTGCCAGCCGTCGATAATAGAGACATTACCATCGCTGATAGCGTCGTTGCAGCGCCAAATCGATGAACTCACGTCAAACCTTAAGCACCGCAGCCGGTATGGCTCATCGCCCCGCCACACCAAACCTGATGCCCCCGGTTACTGCTTGTACCACTCTCGTTTCGGTAATACAGCCCGTAAGTGCGTACAGCCGTGTAGCTACTCCGCTACAGATTGTCTGCCAGGCCGGCCCGTAATGGCGACTAACGGTGTCCGCAAATCCCAAAGTTGTCTCATCTACCTTAGAGATTATGACTCCGATACCCAGTTCTTAGTTTATACCGGGGTGGAAGTCAGCGTCATTCCCCTATGTCAGGCGAACCTCTCGCTTCTTCTTTTTGACAAGCCTCAGTGTTGCTAACGGCCCGCCAATAGCCACCTACAGTCATCGGTCGCTTGCCCTGGACCTAGGTCTTCGGTGCATGTTCCGCTGGGTATTCACCGTCGCTGCAGTCTCCTTTGCCATCATCGGCATTGACTTGCTCAGGCAGTTCGACCTCTTGGCCAATGCGAAACGCCAGATGCTAGTCGTCACTGTAACGAAACTCAGTGTACGTGACATCACCGCCGATATCGCATCCGTAACACCAGTCTACGCATTTCCCCAGACCTTGCCAGACTGCGCAACCTCTTTTCTCAGTATCCCAGCTCGTTCAGCCAATGAACGCAGCATTACTTGTGGTAGCCCAAGTCGGGCAATTCATATGGACGAACGGCCCACCTGTGTCATGCCGCCCACGCCGACTATCACCTGAGAAACTAAAGGTAGCTAGGGCGGAGTTTGAGCACATGCTTGAACTTGGAATAATCCGCCCTCCCAACAGCCCATGGTCTTTTCCCCTGCAGATTGTCCCTAAGAAAGCTGGTGACTGTCGCTCTTGCGGTGATTACCGCGCAGTTAATCGGCTACCCGTCTTAGATAATTATCCCATCCTATACATGCAAGACCTTACCGCAGGCCTCACAGGTATGACGAGCTTCAGCGAGATCGATCAGGTTCGCGCCTGTCACCAGATACCTGTGGAAGACAATGACATTCCTAAAACAGCCGTTATCACTCCTTTCGGCTTGTTCGAATTTTTAGGCAGGCCATTTGGACTGAGCAAAGCCGCACAAACCTTCCAACGCTTCATCCTCGACGTCAGTCTCGCCTAGACTTCGCTTATTCCTACCTCGATGATATTCAAGTTGCAAATTTATCGGAACAAGAGCACCACGTGCATCTTAGAACTCTCTTCCAGAGCTTGACCCAAAACGGTGTTACTGTCAACCCGACTAAGTGCGAACTCGGCAAAGCAACGGTAGAATCCCTAGGCCACCTTGTTTCATCGTCTGGTATTAAAGTACTTCCTGATAAGATCCAGGCAATCAAGGACTTCCCAGCTCCAACTTCGTTTAAGCACCTCCGTCTACTTTGTTGTTTAGTCAACTACTATCGACGCTGCGTTCTGCGCTGCGGGCAGCTCATGCAGCCTGGGACTGATATACTCAGAGGGAATGAACGTAAGTTAGCTTTCCCTGACACTGCGCAGGCAGACTTCACCGAGCTCAAGCATGCTATCTCTAACAGCTCTCCTCGCTCATTCCGAATCGACTGCACCTCTTTTTATTACGACTGATGCCTCAGACGTCGCGATAGGAGCCGTCCTCCAACAACTGGTTGGTGGCATGGGGATTTTAAATCAAGCGTCTGCAGCCAGCGGAATCCCGCTACAGCATATTTGGCAGAGAAATGCTATTCGTCACTTACGGCACACAAGAAGTCCGCGCTTTCACGTTCTACAATGACCACAAGCCCCTCATCTTTTCCTTCAAAACTGCTCGCGACGGATATTCACCACGGGAAACAAGACACCTAGACTTTGTTACGCATTTCACTCCTGACGTACGTCATGTCTCAAATGTCAACAATCCCGTCGCCGACGCTCTCTCACGCGTCAACCTCACTTTTCAACCTTTGCCTACCGTCGACCTTGCCGCCACGGCGTTTACTCAGGCTCAAGATGAAGACATACAATGCACTATGCAGTCCAATTCGCTGCATGTGCAATCTATTCCTCTCCAAACCACGGAAGGAACCATTCTCTGTGACTCTTCCACAGGTCGTCCTAGCCCCTCGTGCCCGTCTTCCTCAGACGCAGTCTTTGACGCACTGCACTCACTGTCACATCCCGATATCCGTGCATCTTTGAAACTGGTCGTTTGGCCATGCGTAAACAAAGATGATCGTACCTGGGCTCTCGCCTGCCTTCAGTGCCAGCACCACAAAGTACCTCGTCACACCCGCAGTCCACTTGGTTCCTTTCCTGCCCCGGACTCTCGGTTCTCGCATGTACACGTAGACCCGGTAGGTTCATTGCCTCCTCCATGTGGATGCTTATATATTCATACATTGGTCGACCGCTTCATCAGATGGCCGGCAACCATTCCCGTAACAGGCAGCACAGGTGAGACTGTTATCCGGGCCTTCTTAGACCGTTGGGTCCCGCAGTAAATATGCCCATCCACCACTACAACTGACCGAGGAACGACTTTCGAATCTTCACAATTCTATATGTGCTGCAAACTTTTTAGGCTTTCGCCGCATTCATAACACAGCGTATCACCCAGCAGCCAACGCGTAAGTTGAACGCTTCCAAAGCCAGCTTAAAGTCTCGCTCCGCGCCTTCTCCGACCCTAGCTAAAGAGTAAACGTTTCGCTCGTATTCTTAGGCATTCGCAGCAGCATCAAAACTGAATTACAAGGCGCATCAGCCCAGCTGGTTTACAGCACACACTCTAGTTACCTTGAGAAATCGGTTCACCACCCGCATCGTTGGGCATGCCTCCGTTTAACTTGGCGTCCTCCCTAGACCAACCTGTGTATTCACTACACCCGACTCCGCCCCGTGAACAGACTAGAGATGTGCAACTGCACAGCGGACTCTACCTGCACTCACGTCTTCCTCCGCACCGACGCAGTGCAGCGCCCCTTCCAGCCTCCCTACACTGACCCTTTCACAGTGCTGCAAAACATTTTACTTTAGACCAGATTAGTCACCGAACAACGGTGTCCAACGAGAGTCTCCAGGTGGCTCTCTTTGACGAGCCACTTGCAGCCCATCCTGATGCTATCAAACAAGCACCCGCACTTATGGTGGCTTCCCGAGCACTGGATATCCCAAAACCAGTCGTTCCCTTGACCCTCAACCTACCTTACCTCAACCCCAGGAAACCGACCGACGCGGCAACCAGGTCTACCGTACGGTCCGTTACTCAGATGTTACGAAAGTTTTCTATTTCCATTAACATGCCATTTTCCTCGTTAGTGGTTATCATGCGTTCTGTTCACAAACGTTTTGTAAAAGAGACAAAAAACCCGAAACATTTTGAAAACCTAAGAAGCATATTTGCCATGATCATGCATGCCATGTTCACTCACTTATATCAGGCCACTTCCACCGCCCCTTGCCCACCACCTCTGAGTTCTACCTTCCAGCAACTCAACCGCGGAAACTGGCAAGGCAACCATCAAGTGACTCGCAAACCGGCACAACGCCACCCTCGATTGGCTCGCCAGCCGACTCAGCGTCCTCTTCCTGACCCCCGGAACAGTCAGTCGACCTCGGCCGCAGACCGCCACAAACAGTTTGGTCCACGAAAGCCTGACTAGGCGTTGCCCACGAGGACGTCGGATTCCTTAGTGGGAGGAGGACCGTGGACTGGAGTGCGGTGGGGGAGTGACAGTTTCCAAGCGCAACGTCATGTCCGAAGCAAAGAGAAGGTTTTGTCGGTCTATCTCCGGCGCAGCCAGTGTTTTGTTGCCCGTCCAGCCCGACAAGACGGCCCACTGATGATGTACTATTGTCCACACGATCATCATAAATAATCAGTAACCAATGCCTGGACGCAGCGAACGCTGCCACACACCCCACCCTGGAAACCCTTACTCAAGCCCAAACGACCATCCGCAATAATCCTCACATTCCGTTTACCCCACTAACTGCTCCATGGAAGGCTTCCATCCCTCAGCCTTCTAGGTCGAAACCCGTGTGGTGTACCGGAAAATACGCTCTTTCAGTAGTTTTTAACTTTGGAGGTTACAGTTGTTTTAACCTTCAAAGCGTCCACTTGTTTCACTGACTGCCCATCCGTTGATACAAAGCGTCTTGGTGAGTACCTTGCTGCACCGTTTCTCGCTCTGGCTGATTCGCTTCCTACTGTTGTAGCCTGCACAATATACGTTTGGTTCGGTCGCCTCCAACTCCTATACTGTCCCGTATTTGGCACGGCTCTTCCGTGTCACTGAGTACCACCTAGTATACCAGGCTCCACTCAACAGGTTACTGGGGCTATCTTACCCCGATCGTCTACTTAGCTTGCGTATGTATTCAATGCCCCATCGACGGCTTCGAGGAGACCTAACCCTTACCGCATTTTATCAGGGAAGGTTGAACCGGACTTGAGCTGGCTATTTAGCCAGGCTAAATTGCCTTGTCTTCGCCATCATCCCATGAAGCTACGCAAGTCGCATTCCGACCGGTGCAGGGCGGAAACTCGGTTGTCGCGTAGAGTTATCGAGCGCTGGAACTCGCTCCCAGAAAGTGTAACTAATGAATATACGGTTAAGGGTTTCGAGCGTTTCAAGCGTTTCGAGACGCGCTTGGTTGGTAACGCGAAACCTTTCCCTTCTCCTTACCATATTTACCTTCCAAGTTTGAGTTCATATTCTGGTATTCTCCTCACTCGTTGGTGTTATCCTTCATTTAAATGAGTTACCTTCCTCTTTATCTTCTATTTTATTTCTACGGCTTCCTTACTTCACTGAGCTACAGCGGGGCTGCTAGTGGAGGTAACGTGTTTAGTAATTTTTTCTTGTGTTTCGTGTTAGATCAATGAGGACCTCCTAGCACCTTACCATTTCCTGGCTCAACGATCCGCTCAAGAAGGAACGCTCAGTGTATTTTCCTTTCATTCCAGTCCCATTTTCTTCCATGTGTACACCACCAATTGTGGCGACTTAGCGAGCCCACAAAATTCCAGTGAATTTAAAGTGAACTTGTGGTGAATTGGATTCTGTTTCAAAGAAGAAAGGCACAACTACACCTCTGCTCAACTTACACAACTAAAGAACTAAGAGCTGGATGTCGCCTGAAGGAACCAGAAACATTTCAAGGTGGGCGCCTGCGACCCCAGCAGCTGTACACAAAACAATACCAATATATTTGTTATTGCCAACGAGGAACATATACTTCTATTTTGTTCACTACCATGCAAGAGCATCGGATTAATGTAAAGACGGATCTGAACCCTTAAGGGTACAGCCTCTAGCCGGTCTAGAAATATACCTTTTTATTTATTTATCTGAATCTGTATACAAATATCAAACAACACGATAATTCAAAAAGGGGTGCAAAAAGGTGCTAACAAGCGGACCAACCTAAATAATTACCAAAAAGCTTTAGGGAAACGTTATGCTGTATACGATACTTATTGACCCAAGAAACCTTGGATCTGAAGCAATTTGATGGTAGTGGCTAATTGTTGTAAGGAAAAGCTGCCGAGCGTCGGATCCGCCATTTGCGGTCAAAGATATTTTGACAGTGTGATTGTGATCCACAAGGTTGTTTGTAGATAGATGAAAAATTTGAGCTTTGGGACGCATGTGTATATTTAGTATTACGTCAACGTCGTGGTTATTATGCTAAGAGGTGGTTTATATATCATTGTACTGAACGGTTTAAATGGATTAAGGTGATAATCATGTTCCTGCTCCTAGCGAAAGCAGCCAATGTGGATGACTCCTGTGCGTTCCGACGTAGCTTAAAAGGTCCATATCTGGACTTTTCAGCGATGAATGAGGATCTGAAACTTTTTCAGATGGAAACGGCGACATCGTTCCTTCGTCTGACCGTTAAAACTGCGAAAGCTTACCAAAGGGTGACTGGACAGGTGCTACCGGAAGATTGCCTGTACCGATATAAATAAATAAATAGTTTATTCTCGTCATTGCGAGGCACACCATCAAGGGCGTGATCATGGTAATACAGACATGTATGATCGGAATTTGCACAAATTAGTACATGTTGACAAATAGCATAGGAATGTATGTGTCTGTTGATTTATAAAAGTATGTTTACGTCTATAGTTGAAAGTCGCCATGTTGTGTGATTAGGTAAATGTGACTGTGCGTTTTTTGTTTGTGTGTGTTTTTGTTCCTTGGGTTCGCCATCAAAAGTGGAAAGCAATGGAACGCTTCTAATCGAGTGACATTCGTGATGTGCGAATGATCCTCCGGAAAAGGGAAGAGGCGGTTACTTTATTTAGTGGCGAGTCACATCCGCCACGTCACAGTGTTGTTAAACGGATATCTGTGGTTTTTTTTTCATGGAGAACGCTTGCCAGGCGAAATCCCAGCGCGTCCTGGAACACTGCCGCCGAACCATTCGCTGGAACGGGATTTACCCGAACCACCAAGCTGGCACCATGGGGAGATTTCTGGGCTAGCCAGCCTAAGTTTGCGTGCGTACATAGCAAGCGCTCAAATTTTGCTGGAAAGCGGTAAGTGTAGTATATCCGCCTGCTGAAAATATTGTAACAGATACCGGCGTTACAATTGTCCTGCTCGGTTCTCATCGGTTTTGAAGGGATAATGTTACAAGATTGGATAAGTCTGCCTTCGCCATTCGCAGCTGTCAGTTGGGGAAGGCATGGCTGCAAGCCAAAATCGGCGGCTGACAGCGGATCAGAAAAGCACGGTACGTAACATGATAAAGACGTTCCGCAGGACGCAGGAGATGCGTGCATTTATGCTCCTTCAATATGACATTCGTTTAAAAAGGCGCGATTTGTTCGACTTACGGTGGCGTCCACGTAACGCTTGTCTCACGGAAGTGGAGCAGGTTACGCAGCTATTGCGAAAAATGGTCAAGTAAAAATTGTGCATAAGGGAAATGAGATTCCGTACCTGTTTCTCGTCCCCTCGAGCGTGCCGGAATTGGTGGGCAAATAAGGGGAGGTACCTTGGCGGATACCATATATCAGCTCAATTATGGAGGTTACATCCTATGGCATTGTACGTTTGTGGACGCCAGTTGCCTTCGTATGAGCATCTTTTATGCGATTTTGCCCAATGAGGCGGAGGCTACTTACCAAGTAGCAGTGGGAAGCATGCTGGAGTTGGCCCCCGGGGTTGACCCTGCTCGAACCTTGGTCATGGACAAGTGCGCGGCGCAAGTGATCCGCTTCGCAATGCGTATCCAACTGCAAACATAGTTTTCTGCTGGGTACAAATTATGGGTGACATGCAGCGGCGTTGCTCTCACTTCCCTTCTGTAACACGGAGGATAAAAGGGTTCTGTTCAACCTTCTGCGGTTGTTGTGTTATACGCACGATTGCGCGCAGTATCATCGGCTTCTGGAGGGTATATCGGTGCGCAGCGCGGAATGTTTCCAGTACCTCCGTCGCACGTGGATCCCGCGGCGGTTTAGTTGGGTGGTGCAGTTGATGGGCACGTGGTGTTATTTGGGAGCGACAGCACCAATCGCGTTGAGAATGAGAATAAGCATTTGATCGTGACTTTAAGTGAATACACGTTTACCACATACAGTGCTTAAGCATTTGAATGTGGATAAACTGCATAGCGTCTATGAGGGCTTTTCCTGTAAAATGTAGAAAGATGGTACGGTACTCTCTAGCGAGCGTAGCCTTTCCTTGATGAAGGGGCACAGGGTATCGCTGTTGGAAGCGCTTTCCCTATTGGATGGCCATCGTTTGCCAACTTGCACTCGTTTGACACCTCGTTTTACGCCGTAGTTGTTTCCGTTGTCTGTGCTTCAGACAACAGATTGCCGGTTTTACCTTTTGATATTTATATCACACTATTTGAAAGGGTGTTGTCGAATGCACTGAATCCCGGCGCCAAGGAGTACTCCGCTGCGTTGAGCAACGAATCTAATGCAGTACGCGGCAGCTTGAGATGTTTAAAGCGCGTGGCGGACGGGTCCGTAGTTATGCAGCGCTATGTGTGCAACTGGTACTACCAATGGACCTGCACGGATTTCAGCCCCGATCGTATGCCATGCCTTCGACTAGCGATAGTATCCTGTGTGATTGGCTTCCCTGTCGTCGTCGTCCATCAAAGCTTGTTGAATACAATCCGGCGCGCAAAATTTAAGCGTGCTGATTGGTTTGCTAACGACCGTGCAACGATAGGCGCATTGATGTGTGCGAACGATGCCGCGTTCCTCGCATGCTTAGCAGACCCCCATGACTTGGGGAAGAAGCGTACGCTTTGCAGAATTCCACGGCGAATGTCTCGCTGCCACCGCGCCTCCTCCCACGTACTGCCACTGCAATACGAGGCAGTATTGATACATAGCCACAGGTACCATTGCATTGCAATGATCGCTTCTCGTTAGAGCACAAGCAACATGCGCCGTCCTAGTGAAAGCTGCCATCGGCCCTGCTCCCGCGTACTGCCACCGCAATTTGATGCATCTGTGAAACCTAGTCCCAAGTATCATTTGATTTCGAGAATGATAGCCCTTTCACAGCCCAAATAACACGCGCTTCCGTCCTAGTGAACGCTGCCACTGTCTCTTCCACAAGTAATGTCACCACGAGAGCGTTCATCACTTATACATGGGAAAAGGTAAGGTTGGATTTCACTGATGACCTTCCTTTCAAAGCCAAAGTAGGTATGCGCCGCCTCCACCGTCCAGGTTATCGCTGCCCCTGGCCCTCTTCGCGCCGACTGGTACCACCATATCAGGCGCTAGTGAATGCTAGCGAAAGGTGACATCCAATTTAAATGGTGACCTCGTTTTCAAAGACATGGTACACATGCGTCGCACTCCGCCATCCTGATTACTGCCTTTGGTCTCCCTGTGCCGTACGTGTATTTGGCGTCTCCAACCATAGCGTCGCGTCCGGTTTTCCTTCACTTTCCAGGTTCGGATACATGTTGCACTCCTTAGAGAATGGAGCAACGGCCCTTTTCAGGGCCACCCCTGTCACTACGCATTGTCGTCTCACATCGCATAGAACATATGCAATGTCTGCAGGTTCCTTGCGGCGGACTACAAGGGCACAGGTTCAGTGGGTGGTTCCGTAATCTCCCGCTGATATATGGGCTAATTCCTCCGTTGTGACGTGTGACGCAACACTGCAAGGAATGCGAACAACATTCCCGTCCATTAAGAAGGTGGCACGTTTACCTTATGCAGTTATTTTCATCGATTTAAAGGCCGCTGCAACCGTACATTATTCGTAAACCATGTTTCCCTCTTTCACTCAGCCTGTTGCTTCCTTGCGCCATCATTTCGTCCTGTAATACTATGTGATGAATCATTTTTCAGTATTCTCGCTTGGTGGGGATGAGCGTTCGCAGCGCTCCCCACTAAGACGAGAATATTTTCATATGGTTGGAGCGTCCATCTGCCCAACTGATCCAAACTTATAAACGCACGGCGTATACCAAAGCCACATACTCCTGCGCATGCCTTCCCATTCCACTGACATTCCGTTGCTCCAAAGATTCACTTCCTAAACAGTACGTCGTATTACTCTTCCCAGCAGCGGGTTACTTTATAAATACAATGCTCCCTAATAAGTAACGTTACGCCGGCTGAATCTTAAGTGAAGATAAATGGATACAGAACACTAAGTCTTACGTATCTATTACGGTAATCTTTACCGAATTCCAGCTTCCTTACTTCCCCGCATACAAAAGGTTAAGTCCGTTGTCCTTCCCCAGGCAATATTCCTTAAAATTTTTAAATGTTTAAAGTACCCCTTCCCCCAAATCTCTTAAGCTCCGAACTAAGTAATCATCGCCTACGATGCATACATACCATTACGTAATGCAAAGTCAGCTTTTTTTGCGTAAATCAATAATATTCCATTTAGGACGCCCGACAGGAGAAGGCTGATGACCACAATACCAAACAGCTGCAGTCCCCAATCTTAAATGGAACATTCCTCTGCGCCCACAATTGTGTACCACATAACCTTTTGAAGTAAAAACAATTTTTTTCAGGAAACGTAACATTGCCTAAATCTATTTAATTTCCCAGTTGCCCTGTATTATGCATCCGAGATGCAGGAGTTATTACACTTACACACAAGCATAAATACACGTATGCATTTCTTACGTGTGACCATAACATTATCCTGTTCTAACTACATTGCCATATATATATATACTTGTATATGTACGTATACCTACTATATGTATATATATAAACTTGTGTACAGATATGAATATATCGCTTGAGAGAATGGGACATGTTTACACACACACTCCCTTACCCAAGGATTTACAATGGTTCCCCTCATCATTTCGCTTGCCCTTCGACCACATCAACAGCTTACCTCACTGCAGCATAATAGGTACTTACAAAAAATATCCTATGCATGGCCCTTCATGGATTCTGGATAATTAGTTATACATCCTAGCAATTATTTCATTGTACGGCAACATAGAGCTGCCTTTCCTAAGCAAATTAGAAACCACAGTTTCCTGTTTATTTACTGGCCTACAGTTATATATTAACTTTCCACGTTTTTACGCCTACGCAATTAAGCATGTTACAGTACAGTTTCCAGCTTTTTATCGTTCCTGAACTCATTATGCACACCGTTCGCAATAAATAATCGCATTAAAACCCATACATTTAGAGAACTCAGAACCCAGTTGTCCTGATGAGCAACAGACGGTATTCGAACTACCCGCGATTGTCAGCCACAATCTTCACGAAACGTAGCCGTACGGGGGCGTTGCGTTTGGGTACGCCTACCAAAAGTTCGTTCACGGCGTGCATAAATAGTAAATACATTGATATAGAAAGAAAACTTTAAAAGGAGTCAATTGTTTTGCATTACGTATGCATGCATTTCAACCGCAATGCGCATCGTTTGTAATGGAGATAGGGCGACGAGGCTTATTTGCTTAACTTACGCCAGGTTGGATGGCGCTGCTGTGTTTTGTCGTATGTCTTCTAGTCCGTACAAAAGGGATGAGGAAGTGGGGGTGCTGTGCATAATAATGAGTTTCCGACGTCATGTAGTCTTTTCAAGTATTTGTTTGTGACCGCAGCCTGATGGTTTCCTGTACCAGTATGTGGATTTCCGCCGCGTGCATTCCAAGCGTGATGCCTCCGGTGGGAAGTCGTACGTGATATTGCATGCACTGATGGTTTGAACTAATTGGATCCATGACAACCTGTTTCTGTACTGTCCTCAACGCTGTCAGTGTAATTTCAGGCATGCCATACTAACGGAATTTTAGTGAAAAGCAATGGAAACCAGGGTGTGATTAAACACGAGAAATAAATTTGGACGCTTGTCTAATTCTAGGTGCTCCAAGGCACCTTTGGCCGATGATATTCGTGTTTCACCAAGCGGGTGGGTGACGCATGCCCATGAAGTTTTCGGTCTTTCTGTCTACTAACCCGTTTGCCGTTTAATCGTTTTACTGCTTATAGGTGTTACAATTCTGCTACATTCCTATTTATAATGTCCGTCTCATGCACCCATGCTGGTGTAAAGGCTTATGCAGCCTATTGGAGCGCATGCTTTACTTTACTGACGATTGCAGATTCGGGTGGCATGTAGTGGGACGAGTGCAACGAAATGTATGTTTGCCAATGCACCGCAATGACTGTTAAACCGTACGGCAGGCTATTTAACAGTGACACTGCGTTTTAGCTACGTCAGGTCTGTGGACTCCGGCAGGGTTGCCTGGGTTTTCTCGGTCGAGACTGCGAAGGTTGGTGGATTCAGCCACGGCGGTCGGCACCGTGTTAGCCACCCTCGGTGGTACGGTAGACTGGCTGATAGCTGCACTTGTGGTCCCTAGCGATGTCCATTTGATGAAGACAAATGAGCAGATGAAGATAGTTGGTCAAACTGTGGTGCGCACCGTAATGTCAAAGGCGCTTGCTGATACATGAATATCAGCGTGGTGTTCCGTAACGCGGTGTTATCCACTGCGGCACTTGCTGCTGACTGCTGGTTTAACGATCAGCAGTGGTTTAAAACCGGCCTGACAAAGTTCCTTCTGCCTGCGCTTCCAGGTACTACTGACTACCCTTGTAACGTCCCGGATTACGCACAAACCTTGGACTGCGCTTATTTCATTTGGTGCTATACACCCGGGGTGACGCAAGGCGCTGTTGCGGTTCACTTGCAAACAGAATGGCATTAAGTTTGAGCTTCAACCGGACTCCCTGGCAGATAGCTTGATGCCGAACATGGCATGGAAGGACCTCAAAACTAGTCTAGCTTTCGGTGTACAGGATGTCCGGTCGGTGGGTCTTTAGGTCGTCAGTCAGCGGTGCGATTCCGCCCTGCCAGTTCCTGCTCTGGTAGCCAACGATATGTGCGGGGTCTTTGCGGAAATGAGTAGATAGTGCTCAGCACTGTGCGCAGCCTAAGGAATAAGATGTGCGAGATAGGTCTGCTTGTAGATGGGTCTCATCCTGATATACTCGCATGCACTGAAACCTGACTGTCTCAGGGCGATACGGCCGGGGAGATACATCTGTCTGGCTACGCACTATTTAGTTGTGGTTGCCTCTTTGGCCGACAAGGCGTGGGTGATTCGCTTTATGTTGGCTGTGATCTTGGCTTTCTGCTTACCTACATGGTTCCGTCCGCAGCCAAAACTGTCGAAGCTCTTTCGGTAATGATTAGCCCTTCCCTGACTCAACTTAGTTGTAATTGTGCATGGTAGCCCACGGAGTGCATCCAAAAAGGTGCCTGACGTTATTTGCCCTTAATCCGACAGTAGGTGTTGGATACCGGGTGATTTCAATTAACCCAAACTTTCTGCGGCATGGCTTTCTTATACCTAGGCCTTGAGTTCTTTTGGTGCCTGTACCTCTTGACAGTACGCTTTAAGTATCCTCACATTGCTTTATAGACGCCCAAGTACCGTCTAGTTTGGACCTTGCATTTGCCAAGTCACTAGGCTTCTTGGGTACCGTCACCTACGGCTCGCATTCGGGTGCCGCTAATGAGATGCGCTTATCTTTTGACTTCACTATGTGCAGAAGCCATCAGGGTAACGCTAAGCAACATCCCAATATATGGCGTGAAAACTGTCAAGCACTGCCTACCAAGGCGTGAAAGTCAATCAACCGAGTCGAATGCGGCACGGACGTGCAGGTATACAACGATGGTAGGTATCTGGTAATAGTGGCTGTGTGCCCCATACACCCCCGACCATGTCGGAAGTCAGCTTTCATTTCCCGGTACCGTGATTCGCAAATAAGACATAGTCTACGGAGTAGAATGGATGCGAATAGCTTGGAGGCAACCAAAGTGCGACTACTGCTCCGGTGATTGGTACACGAAATCCCAGCATTCTGCCTAAAAACCGAAATGCTACCAGATTGGCCTCAGGAAGTAGGCACCTTCTCTTCATGCCAGCGTTTGGAGAATAATCAGGTTAGTTGGATAATGATATACGCGCCTGCATATTTGAAGAGCACCGGAGGAAGTCTGTCTGAGCCGACAGCATTGCATCGTCTTTGGCGTAGAATTGCAAGACGAACATCTGCTTTGAAAGCGGATTAAATGTGACGACGCAGAGCGGACAGCTGCGCTCGCAGGGTACATACGTGCTAGGTGAGTGCCAAGGGAACTGGTAATGGAAATGTTCGGCCGAACGGTCCAAGCGTCACCGTAGGTTGCCAATTGGCCAACCAATGGCTTCGCAAGTAGCCTCACTGACGACAGGCTTTCTGTGGACTGTGGATGGAAGGTGCTAGAAAAGCTAGCGAGTATGTTAAGAGGGAACAGCGGCTTGCATTGCCAAAACACGCGGGGCACACCAGGCTTCCGGGTAACTGCAGAGACTTTTTTGAACTGCCGATGGACAGAAAGGCAAACATCATTATGGCTAGACGCCTCTGCGGCATACCTGTGGCGGTCAAATAGATCCTAAGAGCGCGTGAAGCTCCAGGCCTTCATAGTGCACTGAGTAAGGCCACAGAATTTCTGTTCAGATGTGCTCATGATCCTCTGTGTGCACATACCATGTACATCACTGTGGGTGGGTCGCAGCGTAGTGCACTAGCCAGGTAAATTATATATATGCTCCTAAGTACTATATGTGTGCGCTCCTTGGGAATACCAGGTTTTAGTAACGTTTACATGTTAAAATATCCCATCAATAGCGCGCTCAAATAAAACTATATTCTGCGTATACTTCCATTACCATACGTAGTTAGTTTTACTGCAACCATCCCACAGGTCCTTCAGTAGTCATAATTAATTCGAGTACAACATTTCATGGCCATCATTATCCTCAGTAGCAGCCAGTTACTGTGCTAGGCGTATTAATTTTTTGCTTCTATTTAGCATTAACAGTGTATCCTCCTTGGCGAACGACTAATGCTTATATGACCCTTATATTGAAGAGCTATAATATATATATAACAATCAGGGAGGAACTTATCACGATCTATATGTTAACAAGTAAGCTCCCTTAAGTATTTGAATTATTGGTCTTCGCCGTTGGTATTCATCTACAGTCCGTTTACGCGCATCCTTAGTTCCATACTATATTCTTTTACCCATCAGTTGAACTCCATCCTTTCCGGCATTCAAATTGAACGTGATATTCGCACACACCGGTAGTCAGCGTTTCCATTTATCATAACCGGGTGCCTACTGCACACAGCTTCATAATATTAACTGATGATGATTGTTCTCACACAAGCCGCAATAAGTAGAAACTGCACAGCTAGGCTATCGCTTTTTAAGGTTGCCTCGAACGATGGCTGCGATACCCTGCTTATATGCACAACAATTAACTATTCATAAATTTGGCGACAATCAACTTCTGCTTCATGTTTATTCAAACAATGCTTTTCCCAATAATTCAGCCAAAATGCTGGATCAGTATGGTAGGTCAAAAATTTGGACTACCGCGTGGTGCGCACGGAGAGTTAAAGTGGCCATTAATGTTTCACATTTTGTCTTCCCTAGCAGCAATTTCATCATGACACCTTTTGTACAGGTTGTTTGGATTAATGATATCAATAGAATCCAGCATCGCCCGCGCTCCGTCGTGTTGATTTTTGGCTGCTCAGCTTCTGCGTGTGCACGGGACCGTCGAGTCTGCTGATCGCGGGATTTTCTATATGGGCTGTTGCTCACCAGGACAACTGGTTTCAGAGTTCTCTGAGTGTAGGGGTTTTAACCGGATATTTTGTTACGGAAGGTGTTTATAATGAGGTCAGGCACTCCAAAAAGCTGAAAACTGGTCTGTACCATGCTTAACTGCAAAGTTGTATAAAATTAAGAAAGTTAATATATAACAGTACTCAAGTGCTTAAAAAGGAAACAGAAGGTAAACAATCGCTTAGGGATGGCCTCGCTATATCTACGTAAAATGAACGAAGTGGCAGTATGTATGGTAAATTATCCAATATATACCAGTGATTGTTTGCGTCACAGCTCAGCTGGTTTGTTGACCTGTTATGTGCCACCGTAGGATCCACTAGTAACTGAAGGCTTAATCCGAACTCTATTGCTGGCCATTCATCTTTCTCCTAGCACGCCGTTATCCGTCGTTCATCTTACTTGCGTCAACCTCTCTTGACAGTAGCCAGTCATCGTTGGCTCCATGTAGCTTGCAAGGAACCACTCCCTGACTCACCAACCTTCATTTTCCTCTGACGTCTGTCTCTCTAATCTTCGCCCGCATGTTGATTTCTTCATCGAAACTGTAGGTATTCAGTAGTGGTCAAACGTCTTAGTGACACGGCTACACCAGCCACCGACACATTCTTTTCTAGCGCCACCATCTATGCTTAGCAACAGCTAGTCGCCATAGCTTAACTTACACTTTGCGAATATCCTGAGCTCGGTAGGAGCCGCTCCTTTTCTTTGCAATGTTCATTCTCTTGGATTGTTTGCGTCACAGCTCAGATGTTTTGTTGACCTATTATGTGCCACCGTAAGTTCTAATAGTAACTGAAGACTTAATCCGAACTCTATTGCTGATCACTCTTTTCTCTCCTTCCGCGCCGTTATGTGTCGTTCGTCCTACTCGCATCAACCCTTCTTGATAGCAGCTAGTCATTGTTGGCACCATGTAGCTTGCAAGGAGCCACTCCCTGATTCTCCAGCCATCATTTTCCTCTGACGTCTGTCTCTCTAAGCTTCGCTCGCGTGTTGATTTCTTCGTCGAAACTGTAGGTATCCAGTAGTGATCAATTGTCTTAATGATATGGCTACATCGGCCACTGATACATTCTTTTCTAGAGCCACTATCTCTGCTTAGCAGCAGCTAGTCGCCATAGCTTCCAGTTAACTTTGCGGATATCCGGAGCTCGCTCCCTTCTTACAATGTTCATTCTCTCTGATTGTTTGTGTCACAGCTCAGCTGGTCTGTTGACCTATCACTTACCTTCACTGGCCTGTTGACACACTCAGCGACCCTGTAGGCATACACTAGTGACCAAGCGTCTGATCGGAATGGCTACATCTGGCCACTGAGTCTCTCCTAGCGCCACCATCTGTCGGTCGTCGAAAATTCGGCATCTCCGTTCAGAAGTAGCTAGTGCCCATTGGCCCCATGCATATGCGATTATCCAGTGCTTGTTGGGAGCCACTCCGTATCTCAATAACCTTTATTCCTATAGAATATCTGCATCCAATCGTTCCGGTGCTCTGCCACCAATTGATCTTTAGGATTCTCTCGCAGCAACCTCTTTATTTTCACTTATTAATCCCTCCCTCTCGGATGACGCTAACTACGTGCTGCTCATGCACCTGACAATCACTACCAATATTCTAACTCTCTTTGCTCTCTCCCCACGCAATTATTGGCTCATACTAAACCGATACTTCGTACTTTACTTACTGGTACAACGCTCTTGTCTCTACGCAGGCGGTAACAATCCACCCATACGGCTAGTGATTCTATAGGTTATTCAAAAGATATTTTCAGCATACTTATTGTTGCGCAGTGTACATTCTTTTGTCTCAAGCCCAAATGTTGTAACACAAGACATTAACAATGTTCAACTCCATGACTGTTCTTGCGGTCTTCTCTCGGCTGTCCCTCACTCTCCATTTTCTCCGAGGTCCGGAACTTCTTGGAGATCTGGGATTGGACTGAGGAACAGTTATGGCCCAAGACGGACGTAACAACCCACAAGGACTTACATGGAGCATGGTAGAACTCCGAAAAGATCGAACTACAAGCATCATAACCCTTGTCCAGTATGGAGAACTGGCATATCCTCATACTCCCAAACATTATACATCTGAAAAGTCTGGACAGCGGAAAAGTTGAACTTTTGCTCACCTGGACATACAACAAGAAGAATAATCGCGATGTCCCTCTCCTCCACCGACCTCAAAAATCATGGCGACCCCGATCAAATTACCTGTCTAACTAACAGAGGAAATTAGAAGCCATTACTCTGCGAAAAACCGAAGGTGAAACCAGTCGTCAAGCGGCTTTGCCAGTTCAACATTAATGTTCAAAATGCTTTACGGCAGTGTTGCAGGACGTGTTGGGTTTTCGCCTGGCAAGCGTTCTCACTATAAAAAGCCCCAAATGTCTGTTTAACAACACTGCGACGTGGTGGATGTGACTCGCCACTGAATAAAGTCACTGCCCACAACTACATACTGGCAAGTCGACTAGACTCACATATCAACTCTTCCCGACACCGTTTCAACTACACACGATTGAACCTGATGCATCGTCGTGATACCCATCTGTTTTTAAACCTTGCTCATGCCTGAGTTGGTGTGTCTCTATGCAACTGAGAATAACCCATTTATTTATTTATTTATTTATTTATTTTTGTACTGTTCCAGTCATGGACATATGAACGATTTTCTTCTCTCACTGTTACAGTTGCCATAAACTGTTTGTACAGTTGTACATATCTGCTCATGCCTCCATGGGCGTGTCTCGCATAGTCGAGAATAAAATACTTATTTAGTTATATGTTTGGAATATGAATTTTAGGTAGGTAATGGTTTGCAGTGGAGGTAACCTGCGGAAGTCGTAATGGTGTAATCGAAATGGCGAATAGAATCATTATTAATCGTTGGATAATGGACTGTGTGTGCAAACATATCCCCTGCTCTGAAATGATATATATATGCCTATATGTCTATGCATGTATAGGTAAATGAAGTTACTAAGGAATAATAGTGGGTTCATAAGTAAGAAATGTATACGGGAATCAATGTTTGTGTGAAAGTCCATCTGCTCCCGCACACTTGATGCATAGTGCAAGTAAACTGGGAGATTGCATAGATTTACGCAATGGTGGGTATCGGTGTGGCTAATTCTCACCCCTGCACTCCATGACTGCCGGTTTCGTCCTTGTTTATACTCGTCAGGTAGAGATAGCCGAGCTGGGAGTAGAACTCGGAGCATAGTGCTTAGCGGTTATCGCCATAAGCACTATGCCATTGAGCTCCGCGGTTTAGGCAATGTTATGTGGCTTGAGAGAAAAATTGCATTCAATTACAAGCTGCTTTGTGGTATACAATTGCGGACGCAGAGGAATGTTATATTAAATAGTGGGGACTGCAGCTGCTTGTTGTTGTGATTATCATACTTTTTCTGCTAGGTCTGCTAAAAGGAATGACTGTGATTCACGCAAGGAAAGAGGAGTTTGCATGAAGTAATTGTATGTAAAGATGGAAGTGGATGATTACTTATTTCGGAGCTTATGGGATCCTTGGGGGAACAGGGGTTCTTCAAACTTTTAAAGTCGTTTACAGAATATTACTTCGGGAAGTTAAACGGAGTTAATCAGTTTCATCTGGAGAAATAGGGAGGCTGGAAATCCGTAAAAGTTAGCGTAATAGATAAATAAGACGTGGTGCTCCGTGTTCATTAATCTTAACTGAAGCTGCAGCCGATTTTACGTTACTTAAGCACGTCGCATTGTATTTATAAATTAACTCTGCTTGGTAAGCTAACAAGGCGCACTGAATTGGGTGAATCTTTGGAGCAACGGCTTGTCCGTAGGATGAGAAGCGATGCACATGACTACGTTTTACTTAAATACGCCTTGCTGTTGTAAGATTGTGTACGGTTGTATCAGGTGGGCAGAGAGACTCTCCGACCATATGAAAATATTCTCATCTTAGTGAGAGGCTTTGTGAAAGCTCATCCCCACCAAGCGAGAATACTGAAAAATGGTTCAGCTACTATTATTACAGGACGAACTGAGGGCGCAAGGAGGTAAACATTAGAAAGGCTGAGGGAAAGAGGGGAACAAGTTTTACGAATAATGTACGGTTACAGTGGCATGTTCATGATTGGATATAACTACGCAAGGTGAACATACCTCGTACTTAATGGATGAGCATGTTGTTCGCATTCCTTGCAGTGTTGTGTTACAGGTTTTGACGTAGGAATTTGCCCATAAGTTTCTGAAGATTACGGAAGCACCCAAAGAAACCGGGGACCTTGTAGTCCGCCGCAAGGTATGTGCAGAGTTTGCACGTTGCATATGCGCTGCGGGACGACAGTGCACAGTGACAGGAGTTGGCTCTGAAAAGGGCCGTTGCTCCGTTCGCAAAGGAATGTTAAATGTAGACGAACCTGGAAAGCGAAGGGAGACCGGACCAGGTGCTATGACGGAGACGGGATGTGCACGTAAGTCACGAAGAGACCAAGGGCGGTACTGAGGACGGCGGATTGCGGCGCATGTGTGCTATGTCGCTGAAAGGGTGGTCATCATTTAAATTTATGTTACCTTTTGTTCGCATTCACTAACGCCTGGCATAGTGGTGCCAGTCTGCGCTAGGAGAGCCAGGGGCAGCGGTAACATTGACGGCGGGGGCGGCGGAGATGTACTTTGGCCATAGAAGGGATGAGATCTTTGAAACGCAGTTACCTTTGGACATGTATCACTGAGGAGCGCCCAACTGGGGATAATACATGGGGAAGACACAGTGGCAGGCTTCACTTGAACGGTCGCGCATTGTTATTTGGGCTGTGGAAGGGCTGTCATTAAGCAAATGAATAGGTATCTGGAACTGGCTTCACAAATGCACCATAATGCGGAGCCGGTACGTTTGGGTAGACGCAGTGATAGCGTTAAATAAATAAATCAATCAATAGTGGATGTTTGTGAGTAGTATGAAGTTCGAAGAAAGTAGAAGCCACGATTAAAATTCACGCACAATAATATGCCTCGACGGGGAGTCGAACACCGGTCCACGAATTTCCGGTCCGCTGCTCTACCACCTGAGCTATCGAGGGCTGACGATTAGGTGCGCAAATTTTAACACACGTCTTCCGCTTGGTGCACGACGTGTTGCCAATAAGCTCACAGTACCTGTCCTGATGTTGCAGATTGGCTCACTCACCCGTCACTTCCCAAAAGACGGAAGTTCCTGTCCATCAGACGTCCAGTGGGCAATGGTAGATTAATGGTGGATGTTTGTGAGTAGTATGAAGTTCGAAGTCCGAAGTGACGGGTGAGCGAGCCAATCTGCAACATCAGGACAGGTACTGTGAGCTTATTGGCAACACGTCGCGCACCAAGCAGAAGACGTGTGTTAAAATTTGCGCACCTAATCGTCAGCCCTCGATAGCTCAGGTGGTAGAGCAGCGGACCGGAAATTCGTGGACCGGGGTTCGACTCCCCGTCGAGGCATATTATTGTGCGTGAATTTTAATCGTGGCTTCTACTTTCTTCGAACTTCATACTACTCACAAACATCCACCATTAATCTACCATCGCCCATTGGACGTCTGATGGACAGGAACTTCGGTCTATTGGGAAGTGACGGGTGAGTGAGCCAATCTGCAACATCAGGACAGGTACTGTGAGCTTATTGGCAACACGTCGCGCACCAAGCAGAAGACATGTGTTAAAATTTGCGCACCTAATCGTCAGCCCTCGGTAGCTCAGGTGGTAGAGCAGCGGACCGGAAATTCGTGGACCGGTGTTCGACTCCCCGTCGAGGCATATTATTGTGCGAAAATAAATAAATAGTGTATTCTCAAATTCATAGAGACACCATATCAGGCATGATTAAGAGGAACTGCGGAGGGCGGCGAATATCAATGTGGCCTTGAAGGAGAAGTGATCATGGAAACCGAATGTTACCTATGGCTATGGATCCATGCTGCATCATATGCCGGTGGCGGTACGTTGGAGGAGGCGCAGTGGCATCAGTAATTACTATGGCAAACGGCGGCGCATATCAATGTGGCTCTGAAAGAGAAATGATCATGGAAATCCAATGGTATCTGTGGCTGTGTAACAATGATGCATTACATAAAGGTTGCAGTACGTGGGAGGATGCGCAGTGGCAACGTTAAGTAGGACGTCGAAGGGCCGCACATATCACTGTGCTCTGAAGCAGAAGTGCTCATGGAAATCTGTTGGTACCTGTGTCCTCATGGAAATGCAATCTCACCTACAGCTTGTAATAAATCGTACTTCTTATTATTGTACCAGGAGATACGACTGGTACCCGGTTGCGGTGTAACGTGCCACGACTAGCCTACAACTTGCATACATTGCCCTGCATGAATACAGACTTCTCAAGTATAACCGGCATGCATCTCACGCTGTCGGCTAGGCATTACGTTGGTAGATCAAAGCAGCGGAGGACGCATTGCCGCAGGTATTCAGTGATTACCACAACACCATTTCAAAGCGTGTTAAGCAAGGATAAAATGGTGCAACCGGCAGGTCGTTACCTGAAGTACGTAGCATAGACAGTTTGTGCCAATTCTCACTAACATACAGTATGAGAGCCCTCACTGGAGCCTTTTATACACGGACTTTCACATGGCCCAGCACGCACTTCTGTCGCCAAAGATTCTACAGCTTCAAGGAGACAGCTGTGACGTGTGCCATGCGTGAGTTGACGTCAGTATCTATGCGCCTATTGTCCGTCTGCGGTATGCACGGCGCTGCTTAGCACGTAAAGCGCATAGCGCTTTAAATGGAAACCACAGAAACCTGCGAAGAGTAATGATTGCAGAATGACAATGCATACAAACGTTTCAAGCCATATACCTGTTCCGTGAAGCAAATGTGTAACGTTCATACTTATCGATCGCAGGGAATTCCCAAGGGAAATCTTTACGATTCAGCACTCGATTTAGCGTTAATTGAAGCTCTAAAGAAACGCAACGTTATGTACGTCAAAGTTAACTTACCCGCAGCAGTGCATACGTGTGTATGCCAGCTCACCGTGGTAGCCCGAACAAGTTTGACGCAACCATCGCCTGCATACGTCGCAACTTACCTAATCCACTTGATCGCAGCTCGCGGAGTCATTAGCTTCTTGCTGACACAGAGCGCAAACCGCGCTGTCCGCATCTTCACCAGCCGTCGCCCCTTGTTTGTGCAGTGACAAACGGAAGTTCGTGTTTTCAGGGTACGGAATTTCATTTGCCGTGATATCATGCTGAGACCCACAACCTCCATCACACAGGGTATCAAAAGTGGTTTCTGTTTGTGACGACTGCCGCCACTGTCAATACCACTCGAACCACCAGCCACTGCCCTGCATCGGGACACCTTATTTAAATTCTATCTCCGGTGCAAACTTCCTGGACAGAGAAGGGTTGCGGAACCCAACTGGAGCAGCGGCATAGGAGGATGACGCATCCACTCGTTGGAATATGGGCAGGTCCTCCCAAGATAACCGTTGCAATTGTTTCGCATTGGGTTGTCGCGCAAACAATGTCACATTACTATGGCTAGCCAGAAGCTCAGGAATGCATGCCGTAATGCACCTTGTGCGGCGGAACTCCTCCGTGCCCATACTCAACAGATGCGCCTCCAAGTCATCAAAACATCACGAGTGATGCAAACATTTCCGGCGCGAGCAGTGTCTCCTTCACTAAGGGCTCGCATCTGCGTGACCGTCCTCGTTCCCTCCGTGTCCTCGGCAAGGGCCAGCACTGCTACACTTTCCGGTGGAAGCACCCAACGGCAACCACGAGGCACCACCTCATCGTCGTATGCGTGCAGGCTAGCGACGTGCACAATATGCGCACATGGAAGGCGCCACTGACGATTAACTCGACATCCGCATGCACAGCCATTCTCAATGACCACAAGTTGCATGCCCAGACGCTGGTCATCCACCAGCCAATACACGCCGTCCGGGTTCACACCGCGAATGCGAACTCTAAGACTGCGTCGCACGTACTGCCGCCGGGCGTATGAAGACATCTTCCCCAAAATCACCTGTCCACTACTTACACCCTGCTCAAACTCCACATACCAAGCTTATCCATTGCAAGGACGGTTTCCCTCTCCTCCAAAATACCACCGCAACGTTGCACTATCGCCTGAAACAGGTACGTAGAGTGGACCGCTCACTCAATGTTGCTTTTAAATGCTTATTCTCCTGCTCAACGCGATCGGTGCTGTCGCTCCCAAATAACACCACGTGCCCATCAACTGCACCACCCAACTAAACCGCCATGGGATCCACGTGCGACGGAGGTACTGGAAACATTCCGCGCTGCGCACCGATATACCCTCCAGAAGCCGATGATACTGCGCGCAATCGTGCGTATACCACAACAACCGCAGAATGTTGAACAGAGCCCTTTTATCCTCCGTGTTACAGAAGGGAAGTGAGAGCAACGCCGCTGCATGTCACCCATAAGTTGTACCCAGCAGAAAACTATGTTTGCAGTTGGATACGCATTGCGAAGCGGATCACTTGCGCCGCGCACTTGTCCATGACCAAGGTTCGAGCAAGGTCAACCCCGGGGGCCAACTCCAGCATGCTTCTCACTGCTACTTGGTAAGTAGCCTCCGCCTCATTGGGCAAAATCGCATAAAAGTTGCTCATACGAAGGCAACTGGCGTCCACAAACGTACAATGCCATAGGATGTAACCGCCATAATTGAGCTGATATATGGTATCCGCCAAGGTACTTCCCCTTATTTGCCCACCAATTCCGGCACGCTCGAGGGGACGAGAAAGAGGTACGGAATCTCATTCCCGTTATGCATAATTTTTACTTGACCATTTTTCGCAATAGCTGCGTAACCTGCTCCACTTCCGTGAGACAAGCGTTACGTGGACGCCGCCGTATGTGGAACAAATTGCACCTTGTTAAACGAAACTTATATTGAAGATGCTGTTGGGAGGAGCCTATGATACTAGTCGGTAAGCAATGACACGTAATACGTGTCAAATACGATAGTACAGAAGTCAGAGGCGACTGAACCCAACGTATATTGTGCAGGCCACAAGAATAGGAAGCGAATCAGCCAGAGCGAGAAACATGCAGCGAGAAACTCACCAAACCGGTTGGTGTCAATCGACGTGCAGTCAGTAAAACAGATGGACCTTTTGAAGGTTAAAACAACCGTAAAATGCAATGTTACAAAATACTGAAAGTTTGTTTTCCGGTACACTACAAGGACCTCCACCTAGAAGGCTGAAGGATGGAAGCCTTCGATGGAGCCGTTAGTGGGGGAGAACGGAAGGTGAGGGTGGATGCGAATATTTGCAGGGACTTGGGTAAGGGCTTCCAAAGTGGGATGGGTAGCAGAGTTCGCTGGGTCCAGGCTTTTGCTAGTTATTATTTATGACGATCGTGTGGACCATAGTGCATCATCGGTGGGCCGTCGGGGCGGGCGGGTCGGACTGCAAAAAAACTGGATAGTCCAGATAAAAGGCCGACAGGACCTTCGCGTTGCTGCAGACCCGACGGGGCGCTTGGGAGGTGTCACTTCCCCCATCGCACTTTAGTCCACGGTCCTGGTCCCACGAAGAAATCCAGGCGTCCTCGTCCCACGGAGAAATCCGCGCTTCCTCGTCCCACGAAGAAATGCGGGCGTCTTCGAACCACGAAGAAGTCAGGCGTCCTCGTCGGCAATGCCCAGGCTGCGTTTGCGGACCACTCCGTTCGTGGGTGTCTGCGGTCGAGGGCGACTCTCTGTTCCTTGGATGAGGAACGGGGCTTTGGGACGACTGGCGAGTCACTCCAGGTTTGCGTTGTGCCGGTTGGGGAGTCACTCGAGGGTTGCCTCGGCAGTTCCGGCGGTTGAGTTTCTGGAAGGTAGAACTC
>OX104066.1:99221340-99375813 GCA_944474145.2 Dicrocoelium dendriticum
ATTAAATGCGACAAGTAAGAAAACAAAACGCTAGCGAGTAAGGAATCAGAAAAGCACTAGAACGAGCTCACCAGAATGAAAATTCACAATGGCGGACGGCGTGTTCCTGAGAGGGGGTCACCAATTGATGGAAGGAGCCTGGGATCCTAGTCGGTAAGCAGTGACACGTAATACATGTCAAATACGACAGTATAGAAGTCGGAGGCGACTGAACCCAACGTATATTGTGCAGGCCACAAGAATAGGAAGCGAATCAGACAGAGCGAGAAACGTGCAGCGAGGTACTCACCAAACCGGTTGGGGTCAACCGACGTGCAGTCAGTAAAACAAATGGACGTTTCGAAGGTTAAAACAACCGTAAAATGCAATGTTACAAAATACTGAAAGAGCTTCTTTTCCGGTACACTACGACGCATAAATGCACGCATCTCCTGCGTCCTGCGGATCGTCTTGATCAGGTCATGCACCGTGCTTTCCTGATCCGCTGTTGGCCGCCGATTTTGGCATACAGCCAAGATTTCCCACGTGAAAACTTTGCGAACGGCGAAGACAGGCCTATCCAATCTCGTAACATTACCCCTTCAGATTCCGATTCAGGTTCAGATGGATTGGAACGATAGGAAACTCCCTTGAGTGTTTCTTCTTGAGCAAATCGTTGAGCCAGGAAATGATAAGGTGTTAGTTCTTGATAGCTCTAAAACGAAACACCCGAAACACACCCTGATCAACCAATTACTGCCCACGTTCCCTGCACTAGCAGTCCGCGCTGTGTAGGTTACGTGAAGTAAGAAAGAAATAGAAAGTAAATGGAAGATAAAGGAGAATGAAAGTCATTAAAATGAAGGATAACACCAAAGAGTGAAGATAATGACAGAATAAGAACTGAAAGTTTGAAGATGGATATGGTCAGGAGAAGGAAAAGGTTCCTTGTTGCCACTCAAGAGGGTCTAACTGACGCTCGAAACCCTTAACCGTAGGTTCACTGGCTACATTTTCTGGAAGCGAGTTCCAGCGCTCGATAACTCTACGCGATAACCGAATTTCCGCCCTGATCCGGTCAGAACGCGGCTTGTGTAGCTTCATGGGATGACCGCGAAGACAAGGCAACCTAGCCTGGCTAAATAGCCAACGCAAGTCCGGCTCAACCTTCCCTGTTAAAATGCGGTAAGTAAGGATTAGGTCTCCTCGAAGCTGTCGGTAGTGCATTGAATACATACCCAAGCTAAGTAGACGCTCGGGGTACGATTGCCCCCGTAACCCCTCGACCAATTTGGTACCTACTCTCAAAACCCTCTCAAGCTCCATTTTGTCTCGAACAAGGCAGAGCGCGCAAGCCTGGACGCAGTATTCCAGATGGGGCCAAACGAAAGCTGAGAACAGCTTCGCAAAAAAGAAACCGCTGAGAACCGAGCAGGACAATTGTAACACCGGTACCTGTTAAAACACATTCATCAGGCGGATTCACAACACTAACCGCTTTCCAGCAAAATTTGAGCGCTTGCTATGCATGCACACAAACTTAATATGTCGGTAAGGCCATCCTTCCGATAATACCTTTGCAGTCACCCTTTGGTAAGCTTTCGCAGTTTTAACGCTCCGACGAATGAACGATGCCGCCGTTTCCATCTGAAAAACTTTCAAATCCTCATTCATCGCTGAAAAGTCGATATGGGCCCTTTAAGATACGTCGGAATGCACATGAGTCATCCACAATGGCTGCTTTCGCTAGAAGCGGGATAATGATTAATCACCGTTACTCATTTAAACCGTTCAGTTTATTTATTTCTAATCTTCCTCTTAGCATATTAACAAAGAGATTAACATAATAATAAACACACACATGCGTCGGAAGGCCCAAAATTTGCATTTATCAACATACAACCTTGTGTACCACAATCACACTGCCTAAAGATCATTGATCGCGGTTGGCGGATCCGACGCTTTGCCTGTGCACGTTGTCGTTCAGTCTTCTTGCGAATTGGATATTAGACTCTGAATTACTATCGGACGCCTATTTCCGTCGTGTTCGACGTGTGCCACAGATATGGTGCAATCTACGATTCGAACTCAACTCTGATTAGACTGTGAGTGGACTCTTTTCGGAAGTTTGTGTTTACTAAGGAACTAAAAGCTTCCTAGTATCCTTTCGAACACTACATAAATCGGTGACCTTCATTTTTGCGAATACGTATGGTTTTTTATTCATGTCTTTTCAGACCCCGTGTGCTTTTACTGACTATTCCGTCAAACACGCTTCCTACGTTTGACATTTCTAATCCACGTATATAGTTTGTTCAGCTAGAAGCCACATTCCGATGTCGTAAGATCACTTCACAATCTTTCATGTTTTCATACGTCCTCTCGCGCTTACCTGTCTCCATTGCTTCTGAAGTTATTGGTATCCTTTGTTCTGTGCCTGCAGCAGCGCCGTATGATAAACTTAAAGCAGCTATCCTTAAACGCACCACTGCGTCTGACGAGACTCGTCTGCAACAGTTAGGTTCTGGCTTCGAGCTTGACGATCGCACCCCATCTCAGCTTCTTAGACACATGCGTTCCCTAGTTGTTTCAGCGAAACCTGCAATTCCATATTCCGCCAACTTTGGACGAATTGCCTTCCGGCAAACATCACTGCGACTTTAGCAGCTCTTATCGACGGTATCACTTTAGAAAAGCTTTCGGAAGCTGCGGACAAAACACAAGAATGTTTCTTTAAGCATACTTAATCATGTAGCTGAGTCCACCACAGCCAACTCATCCCATGGCACTACGCTTGATTCAATCAAGGCTAGAATCGCCTGTTTAGAACTCGTCTGGTCTGCTACCCGACGTGGAGGCATTATTAACCGAAGAACTCGTGGTCCGCGCCACGGCTAAGGCTGTCGCTGGCCAAGTCCTCATTCGCTTTCTGTACGTGTTTGACTCCACGAGTAAACATCATATCTTGGTCGATACGGGCGCAGAGATCAGCGTTATACCACGATTTTTGGAAAAACGCTTTCTGCAACCAGGCGACTAACCAGACCAAGATTGCGACATGCAGCCAGAAGCTTTCGCACTTAAGTCTTGGTTTGCGACGCAACTTCCTTTTTATCTTTACCATCGCACACGTCCAGAAGACGCATACTTAGTATCTACTTCCTTAGCAAGTTTGGCCTCGTGGTCGAGCTACATTGCAGGAAGTTACGGGATGACAGCGCTTAGCTCATTGTCCCTTGCCATCTCGCTCAGTCACTTCCGTCGGACTTCTCGTATTCATGCCCGACAGTTCGCAGTATTCATCACTTCTTCAGCAATTCCCGTCCTTTGCCTGGACTAATACCGACTTTACCGAGCCAAGACACCAAGTTGGTCATCATATCATCACAACGGGTCCACCCGTGTCAGCCAAACCGAGACGTCTTCCACCTGACAAGCTTCAAGCGGCTAAACGTGCATTCGAACACATGATCAACCTCGGTATCATCCGCCTATCCAACAGTTGTTGGGCTTCCCTGTTTCATCTTGTACCCAAAAAGTCCGGTGGTTGTCGTCCCTGTGGTGAGCACCGGGCACTCAACACCGGTACCATTCTTGACAGACACGCTACGCCTCACATTCATAATTTTTCATTGGTACGGTCTGCGAAATACGTCTTTTCCAAGATTGATCTTGTTTGAGCGTACCGTCAGATTTCAATAGCACCAGAAGACATTGCTAAAACGGCCGTTATCACACCTTCCGGTTTGTACAATTTCATTCGTATGTATCTTGCACTTTGCAATGCAGCACAGCCTTTTCAGCGCTCCATGGACCAGATCCTCCGTGGCCTAAAAGTTGTTTTTGCCGATATCGACGATTTTCTTATACCCGGTGCCACGCCAGAAGGGCACTTACACCACCTCCTACAAGTCTTGGACTGCGTCGATCATCACGGGATTACCATTAAACCTGATAACTTTATTTCGCGTCGAGTTTCTTGATCACAAACTTAATAGCAACGGCATTAGTCCCATCCCCGAGAAAACCCAAACAACCATGGACTATCCACTGCCTCAATCCGTTAGAAACCTGCGCCGATTACTTGGGGTGGTTAAGTATTACGGAAGATTCATTGACAATTGTGTCGCCGTTCTTCAGTCTTTGACTGATTTACTTAAAGGTAATCCAAAGAAGTTCACCATTACGCCAGAAGCCGAAACAGCGTTTGTTGATATCAAGCAGAATTTGAGCCAGTTAACTTCCGTGAGTTGCTTGGACACCGACGAGAAAGCTATTCTCATTCTCAAGACGGAGGCCTCACAATCCGCTGTTGGTGCTGTAGTACAACAACTAATCGGCAATGAGATACAGCCGGTCTTTATTTTCCGGGAAGCTACAGCCAGCACAACCAAGATAAAGCACTTTTGGTCGCCAACTTCTCGCGAGCTACTTGGTAGTCAAACAGTTCCGTCACGTACTTGAAGGACGACGTTTTGCAATCCGGACGGACCACAATCCTTTGGTCTACGCTTTTCGTGCCGCTTCCGACTTCTAATCTCCGAGAGAGACACGACACCGGGACTACCTTTCACAAAGCTATGCCTATATTTGATACCTCGACGGTGCAACCAATGTTGTCACCGATGCACTTTCACGTGCTCACATACAATAACTTTTGTCCTTTCCAACAGACCTTGAGGAAATGTCCGTTGCCCGGAACAACGATCCTGGACTCGTTCAGCTTCGATCGAATACTACGTTGAAATTCTTGCAACTACCTGTAATAAATTCAAACGCGAGGATTCACTGTGATGTCGCTGCTGGTAAGCCAAGACTGTTTGTTCCCCAGTCTTTCCGGTGAACCGTCTTTGAACGTTTTCATGGGCTATCTCATCCTATCATTCCATCCGCTGGGCAGTTGGTTACTGCTCGTTACATCTAGCCTAATATGCGCTCTGATATCCGTCAATAGGCTGAGCACTCTCAGCTGCCAGAGCAGCAAAGTACACCGACACACTATCTCTGCCCCCGGAATGTTCTCACTACCTGAGGCGCATTTTAGACGTCCACCTAGACATAGTGGGACCGCTTCCTCCATCGAACAATTTAACTTTCATTCTGACTTATGTTGACCGTTTTACTCTTTTGCCGCATGCCATTCTTTACTGGATACCGCTTCAGAAACTGTCGCCCGTGCATTTTCCGACTCATGGCTTTCCTTCTTCGGTGTGAAATCTACCATCACTACAGATCAAGGATCGCAGTTTAGTTCCACCTTGTCCCGAGACTTGGATCGTCTGTACGGTTTACCTACATTCGGACAAATGCTTCTCATCCCGCCTCGAATGGTTCTGTCGAGCGGTTCCATCGGCAGCTTAAAGCCATCATTACAGTTAATTCACCTGCCTCAGATTGGTCTGAGTGTATTCCAGTCGTCCTGCTTGGTATCCATACTACCGTCAAGGAGGATATTGGATGCAGCCCTACCGAACTCGTCTTTGGCACTACGGTCAGACTGCCAGGTGAGATGATTTTGGATTCCCGTGTCCCTGCTAAACTGGCTCCGGTGTCCTACGCCGATCCTCTTAAACAACACTTCCGAACTATTCGAAGTACGTCTACTCACTTCACTGCCCACGAACAACGGAAGCATCCGGACTTGCACACTTTTCATTTAGTTTCCATTCGCATTGATGCAGTTCGCAAGCCGTCGACACCCCCTATGAATGTCCTTTCAAAGTGTTTTTATGGAAGCCTAAATATTTCATCCTGGAAAGGAGTGGGTCGAAGGGATCTATGAGTATTGACTGTCTTAAACCCGCTTATGTCGAGTCTACCGTTACTTTGACTAATCCCAAGTTGTCACCCCCTGTTGGTCAACCGACAGATTCCAATGCTCCAGCAACTTCATGCGCTCGCTCAACGAATGCTCCCAAGCCCACACGTTCATGACGTTCTGTGTCTTTCCCCTCCAAACTAGCTTCGTTTGTTCCCTAAATAACCATATTAAGTCTTTCCTTACCATTTCACACTATACGGGGGAAGTTATGTAATGGTTATTAATATTACACATGCTGTCTTTCCTATCAGCAAGTTTATCATAACATCTTTTGTACAGTTCGTTCGAATTAACGATAACAATAGAATCTTGCAATTTTCGCGCTCCGTCGTGCTGGTTTTTAGCTGTGCTGCCTGTGTGTATGGTGCCCTTTAGTCTGCCTGCGAACCGGATATTAGACGCGGAATTATTATCGAACGTCTATTTCCATCGCGCTCGATGTGTACCACAGATATAGCGCAATCCACGATTCGAGCGCAACTGTGATTATACTGTGAGTTGTCTCCGAAAGATTTTGCGTTTACTGAAGAACTGAAACCTTCCTAAGATCCTTTCGCCCAATACATCGTTTAGTTATCACATTTTTAGCTTGGCACTTCAGTAACTGTTTTTCTTTGCTTTAACGTTAATATTCTTTTGTGTATCTATATTTGTATGCCGCTGGCTAGCCAAACAACCTCCACTAAGTGCCAGCTGGGTGGGCCGGGTTAATCCTGTTTCAGCGAATGGTTCGGCGGCGGTGTTCCAGGACGTGTTGGGTTTTCGCCTAGCAAGCGTTCTCCCTATAAAAAGCCAAATGTCTGTTTAACAACACTAACTTGGCGGCTATGACTCGCCACTGAAAAAATCACTGCTTCCTGCCTTTCCGGAGGATCTTATCCCCCACAAGGACGTTAGCCAATTCTAAGATATTATTTGTTCTTTTCCCATGTTGACGAATGAACCGCACCCAACCGCAAATTCTCTCAACATGGTTACTAACCCTTGCACTTACATACATACAGAAAACAACTCCAGTATGCACTGGTTACATAGTAACACTTGACACTTACGGAGTATTCGCTCTGTATTACTATGATCATGCCTTTTTAAGCACGTCCCGCCTACTACACATTGTTTCCCGCTAGTCCGTTAGTTAGGGGTGTACTATGCGTCCGGTCGAGTGTTTCGAGGGCTTCCATGTCCAGGGCGCACGTGGGTCGTAGTAGACCGAGGGGCTGAAAGGCAAAAGATACTTCGTGGGCGGCTTTGCAACCACCTAATACGTGTAGGAGCTGAATGAACGGTTGCTTGTGTCACATCTCGTGGCTAGCTGGGCGGTATTGTCACAGCTGCTGATAGAGGACCGAACGCGAGGCGACTAGATGGAGGGCGTGAAAGTGCACGATAGGTGGCTACTCCAACAACATAGAAGACGAAATGGGAAGGTATGGCAGTGAAGCATCGGCTCAGATAGCTGATATACTGCTGTTGTTGATTGATTGCTGGCACTCGATGCTGTGGCAGAGGTCTTGTGCTTATCCTTTAGTCCATTATTATTCACACTGGGCAGCGGTGTTTCTGCCAACGTAGTGGAGGAGGCGCGGCTTTTTTACTTTAGGGTGTATAATAACCAAACGCGTGTAAGTTCACTAATAACACGGGTGTCTCGGCATCAGAGTGGGACACGGATTGTGTGGAAGCTGTACGTATACTGAAGGGGCGAAGGTTCATCAAAAGTTGTTTGTCGCTGACCACCGCCAGACACTGGTCGCAGTGGAAGCTGATGCCTTTGTACGCATTGTGCTGAAGCCAATGGTAAAGATCGTGATCAATGTTGCCACACACTGTGTGCGTCCATTTCTCGCAGAGGGCGCACTGGACAGCCTTTGAACGTGACGTGACACCTTTTCCACAGTCCACGCAATTGGTTATCTTCTGAGCGTAAAATTTGACCGCAATCAAATTTCGTCACAAGGGTTTATTTAAACACTTTTTCACGAGCTATGCACCTAAAAGACTCGAAAGTATAGCACCAAGCGGACCGTCGGACACACCTCCGGCGAACAAAGGGATGGTCAGAACGAGCCCTGAGAGACGAAACAGGCCATCTCCTAACGAACGTCCTGTTTCGTATGTCGGTAAGTGAGCCAAGGCCACCAGCACTTCAACATTCAGGTTTCTTCACTTCTGCAGACACTGAAAGTTTAGGATCAACCTATCATGACTTCAGGAAACTTCGTCGCATCCTATCGACCACGGTATATTTGGTACTAATTGCAAGCCGCTAATCGCAGTGCAGTTCTGGAAACAGTGGCTCAATTAATATTTAGGCCTCTTTTTCGGTTCCCACCATATTTCATTCCACCAATGCAGTGGAAGTAAGTTCCAACTACGTGCTACGCGGTTAGGGAAAAATTTCGCCCAGATATCCAGTCTGGACTTTTGCTTCATGAGTTTCATATGGTGTCCCCCTAACCCAGCTGGCACGAATGACCGAAATGTGACCGAAGCCCGTCCGATGACCGACCGAAATGAATTCTAAAATGTGCCGGGCGAGATAATTTGTATCCACTTTTCTCCAGAATAGCCACGCACTCTCTGACATCTTTTCCCAAATTGCCCCTTATATAGACGCACCTACATACCCTTATTACCATGTGTATTCTCGACAAGCCCATCAATTTATTTCACGCCTTTTCGCGATACAACCTTTTTGTTATGAAGTATAATTACAAACGTTCAACAGCGGTTCCGGGCTCTGGTGCGCCGGCCTCGTTCTTTCCATCGTTGTATCCATCGCCGAAGTTTCTGCACGATAACCGCTTCAGTGCATCCAGCGGAGCTTTGCCGAATGACGGCATCTGTCAACGAGTTCATAACATGCACAAAGCTTACTGATTACTGGCTATCCAGTACTTGTCGTTCACGCCTCGCCAGTTAGGCTTCTTCACGAGGTTTCCAGTGAACGTTTCCTACGCATTCCGACGCCGTCTTTCCGTCAATCTGGGCAAGAAAAGTTACCCAACACGTACTACCATGAAAGATGGCGTACCATTCTGGACATGAAATTTGGTTTCGTTAGTTCCTTGTTCACGAGCACCATAGCGTCCACCTCGTCCATTGGAAAGAGAAACGGATAACAGCGCTGACTGCTTTCCACAGTGGCTCGGAAGTTGCCCCCATTGACTAAAATTTCCAGTGCGGTAACACGCTCTTGCAGCCGGATGATTTCACGCCTATTTAACCCTAAATTGGCTGTATTCCCTTAGCGGACATTTTCCAACTTGCTACGTACATGACATCTCGTCAACAGCTTCAAGAACTGTGCCCATACCAAGGGCGCTTGCTGTACTTGCTGAAGCCACGCAAATGGGGCTGAGGAATCGTTAGATAGTAACAGAGATACCTGAAGGTTTTCGCAGAAAACGGTGGGTCATCGCTCTCTCGTTCATTGCGAGGCTCAAGCACTCTACCGAAAGCCCCAGCTTAAACGGTGGAGACATCATCATCATCATTATGCACGTTAGCCAGAGGTCGGAAGCACTTCAGCTACTGTGCCGCAATAGATAGAATAAAAAGGGGGAAATGCAACAGATGCAAGCCAGCTGAGCTACCGCTAACGGATGGGCGTCATTCCGGTAAGCTACCAGTCGGCTACTATGTAGCAAAAAATACTATTCAAAATTATATAAGCATAATTAGGGAGATCGTGGTTTCAGCAGGAGGCTAAGAGGGATGGGGTGGGACAAAGAAACTCATAACATAAACGCCACTGAGGTCAGCTCCTAGCCATGTCAGCAACTGTATCAAGCTAAACATATTCATCGTCTTTCGGCCCCCAACAGGGGAGCCAAGACGCTCTAACCGAGGCCAGCTTCGATGTGTGGACCTACATTCCTCTCGACCAAGTAATCGCTTGGCCAACACTCCTCTTACATCACAGCCCCGGCGCGCAAACAACGCACGTCGCGGGAGTCGGTGTGCTGGCATGCATAACACGTGGTGCGTGAAATAACGGTGCTGAGCGGTTCATTTCCTTTTCCTTTACCATAAACAAGGCGTAGATCACGCTCTTTGCTCTTTCGGTGTTAACACCAGATGTGAACCGAATTTCGAAGGCACCGGTGGTCGAATGGAACTAGCCTCTTTATGTCCGTTGATCTAATGGGCCAGGTTTTACAACCGTACAGTAGGGTCGAACGTACCGCTGCATTGTACACTCTACTCTTCAGGGAGAAAGTGATGTCGCGCCGGCGTCATAAGTGGCGAAGGTTAGCAAAAGCGCCTCGAGCTTTTGCTAATACGGTTCGTGATCTCATCTTAAACCCCACGGGCGCTGATACAGTTTCCCAGGTAGCTGAACTTCCGAGCGACTTTTATCTGATCACCACTGAGGAACAGCGCAGGAGGTGCTCAAGACCACTCTTGGAGGAACGCTTTGCACTTCGAGGGTGCGAAGCAAAGCCCGAAGTGACAGACAGCCAGTGCTAATCTGTTTAGTGCAGCTTGGCTCGATTGTGAGCTATCACAGATTAGGGCAATATCGTCAGTACAATCCAAGTCAAGAAGTCTTTCCCCTGGGATCAGATCCACACCTTCTAAATTGTGTCCTGTGAACGCAATTTCCATGACTTCGTCAATAGCAAAGTTGAAGGGAAAGGTGACAGCGGGCATCCTAGTTTCACACCGCCGGAGATATTGAAGGTCAGGCACAACTGGCCATAAGTCCTCACTTTGCTCGAGCTAGGCGCGTATACTGCTCAGATAATATTTACATATTTCTCGAGCACACCCTATCCTGACTAGACAGTCCGAAAAGGCACGTCTATCCACCGAATCAAATGTATCTTTGGTGTCGAGGAACACGACACCGGTGGGCTGCCAATATATGTGATGGTGCTTCAACAACTGACGCAAAGTGAAGATGTGGTCAATACAGCCACCCCCTCGATGAAACCCTATCTAATCTTCACGAATCTGGCTTTCACGCGTGCCAGTCAGTCTGTGAAGGGTAACAGTGGCAAACATTTTGGAGGCAATGGAGATCAGACTGATTCCTATATGGTTGCCGCATTCCGATCGTGAGCCTCCCTTGAAAATTGGGACTATGACGGAACGGCTCCAGTCGGTTGGGACAGTTTCCTGCTCCCACAGTTTCACTAGTAACAGTTTCACTAGTAACTAGTGTAAATCATCCACAAGAGCAGGTCCCCCGAATTTGAAGAGGGCGGGAGGTAGATCATCTGGTCCCGCGGCTTTATATAACTTCAATAGTTCGATCTCACGTTCGACTTCTGAGCGAGAGGGCGGATCCAAAGGGACAACCCAGGGAGTGGGGCGATCAGTGGCCTACGAGAAGTCTGACGATTCCGACCGATTAAATTGCCTTTCGAAATCCTCTACCTAACACTCCAAGCGCTCTAACAAGTTGTGGATGGGCTGTCCACTCCTTACGTTGTTTCACTAACACTAGTTCTCCTGTTGTCCGTTTCCCGTATTAAACGGAATAACTTACCATGGTTACTCAGGGCAACGGCCATTCCCATTTCTGATTCACGATTAGGCCACCAGGGTTCGCAGTCTCTCTTCAGGCTGGCACGGAGTCTTGCCCGGAGTTTTCTGCGTGTTTCATTGTGTTCGCTTCCAGCCGGAATGTGCCGACGAGCATCGATAAGTTCCAGCGACTGCGAAGAGACCGAATGTCCATGTTGGCGATTAGACTGACCACCTGAGGATTTACCTGTTGCCTGTTTGGTGTTTGGTGTTACCTGTTTGGTGAACATGAGACCAGTGAGCTTCAGTTGTATCCAATGGGGACTTACTCAACTCGCGTGTCAGCGTACTTTGATAGGTATTCAGAGCAGCTGGCTTCGTCAGTTGGCTGGTCAATGCGCTCACAGCGTCGTCGTGGACGTCCGCCAAAACGCATTCGCAGGTCAGCACATATAATTGTCTGCTCGGTGTCCACACATATGCTCCAAATCGAGCGACAGTTCTGGTCTTAGCCTCTACAGCGGTAACTTATCGTAATGTGATCGATTTGTGTCCATAGGGGGTTCGAGACTGGTGGGCGCCATGTCACCTTCCGACGGGTGCTGTGTCGGAAGTTAGTACCCACAAGAAGTAGGCGAGCATCTTCACACAAATGAAGTAACCGCTCACATTGTCATTACGGGAGCCTACACCTTGATGGCCCTCCAGATGAAGTTTGTCAATGGATAATTTTCCAGCTTGAGCGTTCAGATCCCCAGCCAGCACAACAGTGTCCTTGCTTCTTCTGTGGCGAAGGAGCTGGGTCAGTTGGCGATAGAAGTCGACTTTTACCGAATTATCGCTAGAGTTTATGGGCGCGTACGCAGCGATGGCGAATAGACACCTGTTAGTCCCACGCGAGTTCGAAGTTTGTACGAGCCAACCAACCGGACCGCACACATCCGGCTACTGATTGAGATGCAGCCAATCAAAGCAAATTCAGCCCGGGGACCCAGGGCAATACCAAAACCTGCTTGGCCGGTGCTCGAAGCTGCATCGTCACCGGATAGGCACAATGAGAAAGTGCTGCTAGGGAAGGGAATCACAAAGTGAGCACTGAGCTCGAGTCTTGCAGGCGGGTCTCCGATAAACAGCATATATCGATCGAAAGGGTCTCTAACGTTCGGGCAAATGCTGCCTGTTGACCGATCTTTAGCAATGTACGTACATTGAGGCATGCCAATCTCTGAAAGAGGATCGAGGGCTCCAAATGGAAGCCGATGAACTGAGATGGACCGCTTGCTTGGACATGGACTTGTCGACAGGGCAGCAATGTCGCTCCGCGTTCATGTGTGAGTTGAAAGTAGATGGTAAAAGCCTATCAAAGTAAGGTAGGGGAAAGCCAAGAATTAGGGGGTTGAAAATAGGGGGGACAAAAGTAAAGCTGGAATGAGACGATAAGGGTGAAAAAGCGTAAGAGGGGGAATAAGAAGACGGAATGACTTGAGCAGTAGCGTCCAAACCCCTATCTACCCTGCTCGACGCAGCAGATAGGGCACCGTTGATTATCCTCTGCGGTAGCCAGAGCATCAGAAAATTATTAGACGAAGGATTCATACTGTTGCCTGGGCAGGATACTGTCAGGTTGCCCAGGCCTGTACAGGAGAATGATTCGGGTTCCCAACCAAAGCCTTTGGTACGAAAACCTGACCGCAAGGCAGCGGGTTTGACGTTGCGCTACAAGTAGTCCGTTTTAAGGAATAAGGAGCCACCCTCATTCCAAACCCCAACCTGGAGAACCAGGAGGCTGAGTTTGTTTGGCCTTTAACCACTGACCAATCTGGTATGAGTAAGTCTGCAGGTGCAAAAATGCACCACCCAGCGTAGCTCAATGGATCTCTGGAGCACGCAAACCATCGCACCACGGTAAGGTCCAGCCTCATTGCGATGGGACGGTGGAGGCGGGTGATCCATATCCACTGAATGTGTTTGAACAATGTTTTTCGTTTTCAATGGCGACTCGCCTTGGGAACACTAAAAGTAGTTGTATGAGGACCATAGCTTGCCGCTGCGGATTATAGGCTCCGATGGGTCGCTCGAAGGCAGCTGCTTCTCAAGCCGCATAGCGACCGCATAATCATTTGCAAGGTAAATAATAATGTGCTGTGTACTCGAACATTGTAAGTCACCGCGGAATCAGGTGCGGGAAGATGATGAGTAAGCTTGGTGTACAGGTGCTTCGAGCTGACATGTCCACAATGAACCTAGTTTTCTCCAACTATCCAGGAATACAGCGCTATCGCAACCGAATTGTCTTCGAATTCTATGATACGATACATCTAAAACGGGATAATTCGGTAGCAGCATGCAACACAAGTGGAAAGAAATGAAATGCAATATAGACCACGCTAGTAAGGTTGTTTTGGAAGCGCATAGCGTAGTACACAAGCACATAAAGGTGTGTTATTTTGACGGCAAGTACAGTAATGTCAGTAGCGGGAAAAGTTAAGGCATGAAAAGCAGTACTCGGCTTGCACTGCAACTAAAATGTACCATCCTTTAACGACTGTTTATAAAGTTCAATCGACTTACCGTGCCTGCATAAAAATCCGGTGAAAAAATAGGACTGCTTTGTGGTAAGTTGCTTACTGCAGCTTGAACCCATCACGATCGATCACATTGCTATCAGTTACCGCTGGAGAGTCTGCATCCAGAACTGTCGCTCGATTTGGAGCACATGTGTGGACACCGATCATGCACTTGTATGTGCTGATCTGCGGATGCGTTTTGGCGGACGCCCACGACGACGCTGTGAGCGCATTGACACCAGCCAACTGACGAAGCCAGCTATTCTGAATGCGTATCGAAGTACGCTGACATGTGAATTGAGTAAGCGCTCACTGGAGACAATTGATGGTCACTGGTTACATGTTCACCAGACCTTACTAGCAGCAGGCAAATCCTCATGCGGTATGTCTAATAGCCAACATGGATATTGGGTCTCTTCGCGGTCTCTGGAACTTATCGACGCTCGCCGGCATATCCCGGCGAACACAATGAAACTCGCAAAGAGCTCCGGGCAAGACTCCGTGCTAGCCTGAAGAGAGACCGCGAATCTTGGTGGTCTCATCGTGCAACAGAGATGGAAGTGGCCGCTGCCCTTGGCAACCATCGCTTTATTCCGTCTGATACGGGAAACGGGTAACAGGAGACCTGGTGTTAGTGAAACTATACGTGACGAGAATGGACAGCCTATCCACAATTTGTCAAAACGTTTGGAGCGTTGGGCTGAGCATTTTGAAAAGCAATTTAATCGGCTAGAATTGTTCGATTCTTCGCCGGTGAGTGATCGCCCTGCTCCGTGGGCTGTCCCTTTGGATCCATCCTCTCGCTCAGAAGTCGAACGTGAGATCGGACTGTTGAAGTTAAACAAAGCCGCGGGACCAGATGATCTTCCTCCAGCCCCCTTCAAATTCGGAGGTTCTGTTCTTGTTGAAGATTTACAGGAATTACTAGTGAAACTGTGAGAGCAGGAGATTGTCCCAACCGACTGGAGCCGCTCGGTTATTGTTCCCATCTTCAAAGGAGGCTCGCGTTCGGAATACGGCAACCATAGAGGAATCAGTCTGATCTCCATCGCCTCCAAATTACTCGCCTCCATAATTCTTCACAGACTGACTGGCACTCGTGAAAGCCAGATTCGTGAAGAGCAAGCCGGGTTTCGTCGGGGTCGTGGCTGCATCGACCATATCTTCACCTTGCGTCAGTTGTTGGAGCACCGTCACACATATTGGCAGCCCACCGTAGTCTTGTTCCTCGACATCAAAGGTGCGTTCGATTCGCTTGATCGATGTGCGCTTTGGAATTGTTTACTCAGGAAAGGGTGTGCCCGAGAAATATGTAAATATTATCCGAGCATTATATGCGCGTAGCACGGGCAGAGTGAGGGCTTACGGTAAGCTGTCGCCACCCTTCAATATCTCCAGCGGTGTGAGACAAGGATGCCCGCTGTCACCTTTCCTCTTCAACTTCGCTATTGACGAAGTCATGGAGATTGCATTTACAGGACATGACTTGGAAGGTGTGGAGCTACTCCCAGGAGAACGACTACTTGACTTGGAGTATGCAGACGACATTGCCCTCATCTGTGACAGCTCCCAGATGTGCCAAGCCGCGCTGGACAGATTAGCACTGGCTGTCAGTCGCTTCGGGCTTTGCTTTGCACCATCGAAATGCAAAGCGTTCCTCCAAGATTGGCAGGGATCGCCTCCTGTGCTGACCCTTGGTGGGGATCAGCTAGAAGTCGTTCGGAAATTCAAGTAACTGGGAAGTTGTATCAGCGCCCTTGGGATGGAAGACGAGATCACGAACCGTATAGCAAAAGCTCAAAGTGCTTTTGCTACCCTTCGCCACCTATGGCGGTGGCGCGACATTACTCTCGCCCTGTAGGGTAGAGTGTACAATGCAGCGGTACGTTCGACCCTACTGTACGATTGCGAAACCTGGCCCCTAAGATCAGCAGACATGAAGAGGCTAGTTACGTTCGACCATCGGTGCCTTCGCAGTTTGGCTCACATCTGGTGGGAACACTGCGTGAGCAACGAGCGTGTTCGACGCCTTGTTTACGGCACAGGAAAAGGAACTGAACCGCTCAGCACCGTTATTTCACGTACCAGGCTCCGATGGCTGGGCCACGTGTTGCACATGCCAGCCCACCGACTTCCACGACGTGCGTTGTTTGCTCACCGGGGATGTGGATGGAAGAAGAGGAGGGGCGGCCAAGCGATGACTTGGTCCAGAGGAATGTAGGTCCTCACTTCTGTGCTGGCCTCGGTTGGAGCGTCACGGCTCCCTGGTTGGGGTCCAAAAGACGGTGAACACGTTTGGCTGGATACACTTGCTGACATGGCAAGGAGCCGACCTCAGTGGCGTTCGTGCTGTGAGTTTCTTTGTCCCTCCTCATCCATTTAGCCCCCCTTCCACCTCATTTCATAGTGTAAAACAATAATTTTTTCTTTTTGCCTAGTAGCCTGCTGGTAGCTTACCGGAACGATGCTTATCCGTTGCTGGTAGCTTAGCTGACATGTAACTGTTGTATTTATTTTCCTTTTCCTTTACGTATTGCGGCACAGTAGCTGAGGTTTTTCCCACCTCTAGCTGACGTGTACAATGGTGATGATGATGAACTCATCACGGTGTAAAGTCAAATGCTACTGCGGATGCATCACACAACCGAATTCGGATTAGCTCACCTGATGTACACCATTCGGAATGTCAGCGCCAACTATGCACCAGAGGGTGAAACACAATGTAATCCTCCATGTCAGTCGGACTTATTTGCAGCTTATTTTTGTATGCAGCACCCATTTCGGGATCGCAGTGGCCTCTGAACATTTGTAGTTTCGTAGGTCGGTGGAAAGTATGAAGCCAGTGAATAGATCCGTACAGTGAAGAAATCTCTGAATGCACACCTCGGAATTACGGAAAGCTAGCACAACGGACGGTAAATCATCAACTAGGACATGGTTTTCCAGATGCTTCGACGTAATCGTTGCCACATTTACGCTCAAATTTTGCCGCGTAAATGGTTCATAGGTAACACGGAACATGTGTCATCGAAGCGGGTATCGCAAGGCACTGTTTATGTTGCGGATTTCTCAAGCACACGCCGGGAAATCTGTGAAGCAGATGATTGTGTACCTGTAACCATTCCGCATAGAGCACGCAAAAAGCATTCAAATGGAAAAGTGGAGAAACTGTCCTGTGCACCAAAACGCCGAGCATCCTCGCACAAATTGAACAAGAAGTGCACGTTGAAAACGAGCTCACGCTCGTCGTAAATGCCTGAAAACTGACAGACGATTTTTTCCATGTTTTTTCTCATAAAATTCAAATAATGTGCAATTGATTTTGGGCAACACAGAATGTAGGCAAACTTGAAACTTATCTGGTATTTGAATACTTCCTTTTTGGTGTCTAATCCCGAGTTGCGCTGCTTGTAACATGCTTCTTCAGTATTCTTTCATGTCGGCTCTGGTTCCAGTTCACACTCTGATTGAATGTTCAACTTCTGTGCCTGCAACTCTGTCAATCGCTGCCGTGATCCAAACATTGACTGCTGGAGCAGAACGAGCGTCTGCATTTGCTCGGAAGAGATGGCTGTAAACCCGAGCGACAGTGTTCTTGTGAGGATACCCACCATTGGCAGCTCTGCGGGCTCGGACTGTTGCTGCTGTTGTAGCAAAATATTTTTCAACTCTTCTGCTAAGATAATCATCTTGATTAAGTTTACCTCCGGTCATCCACCTGTACCCATTGAGGAAGTCACATGCACTGGTGCAGTGCGGCACCAACACCACACATCCTCAATTTTTGGAGGAGGACTTTATGGTTCACTTTTCCGAAAGCTTTACTGAGATCAACGCAGATTACATCCACTGATTTCCCCCGGTTCAATGCCTGCAACCCTCCATGCCGCCTCAACAGCAGGTTGGTGATGCAGGAGCGGTGCTTCGTGAAACCGTACTGTACGGGTGTTAGGTCTTTCGACTAATAGCTGGAGAAGACCGTTTTTCACAATCTTCTCGAGCACTTTTACCAAAATAGTTGTCAGACAAATCGGTCGCTAATTGTCCACTTTAGTCGCGTCACCGCCCTTCGGGATCGGCTTCACTACCGAACATTTCCAGTCGCTCGGCAATGCACTTTCAAACAACGATCTGTTGAACAGATCAGTCACAGCAGGTAAGGTGATGGCCGATAGGGACTTAAGAATTAGAGGATGGAGGTCGTCGGGTCCGGCAGACTTCGGGCCGTCAAAACTGGCGAGTAGACCGTAAACATCTTCCTCATTGCGCTCCAGGCACTCGCGTTCCGTAGGAGCTTATCACCTCGAGTTAGGCATACGCGCATGCCCACCTATAAATACGGAAGCGAAGTGCGTCGCCAATGTGGACTCACGTTCAGTCCTGGAAGTCAGAGCCCGTCCGGCCGAACCCCCTAACACTGTTAGGTCACATGAACACAAAACTAGGCAAAATGACTGAACTAACGCAACTCCCACGGTCATTCGTGGGCGAAAGCATGTTTGGTCGTATTGAGTTGTGGCGAACCGAAATCTATCATTTCACAATACAAACTGCATGAACTATCTTTCCCTACCAAAAGTACACAGGGGGAGATGGTACGAACCTGGTGCTCCAATAAATGCGCATGGTCATTTGCAGCCATTTAGTGCACACTTTCCCAACAACGCACTGTGTTCTGTTTCCCGTGCGCAATTGCTGTACGCATGCAGATTTCGTTTTACAGATGGTTGGATGCTTTGCTCTTGGTTTAATCAAATCCTGGTAGGTTCGTGGACCTAAGTGCTGTTGGTCCGCCGAAATAACACCTATTACAACACTAATTTGAAAGGAATAAAAGGCAGCAATGCGCCGGTATGCAGCGCCTGTACTTCGCTGCCACGCAACCACCACAAGTCGCCCGGTCTCCTACACAGACTCAAACTCTCGACCTCGGGGTTACAAGACAGGTCTGTTATGCTTATGGCTACGAGCCTTCATTTTAAAGAAATAGACAGTATCTATGGTTTTCGGATGATATTGTTATGAGTTAACAAAGGCTATGCAAGGATGCTTTTATAGTCGTGGTTGCACTACTCGGGGAGTACTTAACCAAATATGCGTCTGACCTTTAGGAAAACGACGAGTATTATTTTCACTTTCCCTTCGAAGGAGCATATACCCTATTATTGATTTACCACCTCTGAGTTCACTCAGCTAGATGCAGTACTGGTTAACAATATATGCTGAGACAGCCGACTGTCAGGTGCGTGGAGCATAACTTAGCCAGCGGAAGCGGTTCAAGCCTAGCTGCCTCTCAGAGTGCCTGTTTCCAAACGCCAGATGCCAAGAATCAGTGTTACTTATTCAGTTCTCCTCCTATATATGAACAGTATCTTGCAAACGCCAGTGCTCAGTTTCACTCTGACTAAACGCCACCATCGGTACGACGCATGCAAGCTATGTCGTCAGTATACGATTACGGCAAACGCAGTTGCCTTAGGATGCTGTTGTCCTTCGTGTGTTTTGGAGACACAAACTACATTTATTCCTATAGTGGCGCGGTTCTATTCTGGATTGCCGCTCGTACTGGAGTACCTGTGTCGACTCTGATCATGCCTTGGTGCGCTGTCGTTTCTCCATGAACTTTACCGGAAGGCGCACAAAGCGTTTGTCCCGATTGGCAACGGAGAAATTGTCCCAGCCCTCTATCAGGCAAGCCTGTCAAGAAGCACTGCATAGCGAACTCTCGCTGTCTTGTCCTAATGACACTGAACTTCAGTGGAATAGGATCTCGGCCGCTATGCACGACGCAGGAGCATCTGTTTGTAGCACTATCAGTCGTCACCGCACTAGTCACTGGATATCAGAGAAGTCCGTGAACCTTTTGGAAGCTAGAAGGCATCTCCCGGCTGGTTCTGAACACAATGTGACCAGACGGGCTATTAGGCGTGAACTAAAGCGGAGCCTACATGCTGACAAGGAAGCCTGGTGGACCAGTCAGGCTCAAGAAATGGAGGAGGCAGGAGCAGTAGGCAATTGCCGGAAGCTCTTCCAGCTAATCCGCACCACTGGTCCCAGAAAACCAGGCGTCAGTGAGACAATCAGGGACAGCGCGGGTGCACTGATACACAATAAGGAGCGCCGTATGGCTCGTTGGGCTGAACACTTTGAAGATCAGTTCAGCTGGCCCCCTGCTCCCGGACCTCTTCCTACTCAGGTGATGCAAGACGAGCCATGGACAGTTAGTTTAGAGCCTCCGTCGAAGGCCGAGGTCCGAAATGTGATCACAGCCCTCAATCGTTTTCGTGCCGCTGGCCCGGATTCCCTCCCACCTGCACTATTTAAGGATGGAGGTGAGGTCCTCTGCAAAGCACTGACCTCCCTATTCGAACGTACCTGGAACGAAGTGTCCCGGCTAATTGGAGCGAATCGATTATAGTGGCAATATACAAGAAGGGCAGTCGCACAGACTGTGCGAACCACAGGGGTATTAGCCTAACGCCAGTTGTGACAAAATTACTGGCCTCGATTCTCGTTCATCGCCTCACTGCAGAACGGGAATCTCGGATTAGGGAAGAGCAGGCCGGTTTTCGCCCAGGACGTGGCTGTATAGACCATATATTTACTTTGCGGCAGGTGCTAGAGCAGCGCCACGCACACCGCAGACCGACAATACCTGTGTTCCTCGATTTCAAGAGTGCGTTCGATTCAGTCGATCGATCGATTCTGTTCGAATTACTTGCGCGGAAAGGTGTTCCCACGAAATATGTGAACATTCTTCGTGCTTTATACTCGAACACTAGAGGCCGCGTCAGGGTCTACGGTGCCCTATCGGATAGCTTTTCGACCACAAGTGGCGTTCGACAGGGTTGCCCGATTTCCCCGTTTTTGTTCAATTTGGTCGTGGATTCTTTCATGGAGTGTTCCCTTGCGGAATCTCACGATGTAGGTGTTGAAGTGCTGCCTGGTGAACGGTTAGTTGATCTAGATTATGCCGACGATATCGTCTTGATTTTCGACAATGTTGAGGCGGTACAATCAACCCTGAATAGCCTCTGTGTAGTGGTCCCATTATTTGGTATGCACTTCGCACCTTCAAAGTGCAAAGTATTGCTGCAGGACCACCAGCCACTGGATGACCCCTTGACGCTTGCTAACGAGGAACTCGAGGTGGTTGATCAATTCACTTACCTTGGCAGCTGCATCAGCAATGATGGGCGCATAGAAACTGACGTGAGCTCACGCATTGCAAAGGCCAAAGCTGCCTTCTTGAACCTGCGTCACCTTTGGCAACAGAAGGGAGTTTCCCTCCGTCTGAAAGGCCGTGTATGCAAGGCCACAGTGAGGGCAGTTCTGCTCTATGGTAGTGAGACTTGGCCCCTTCGGTCTGAAGACCCGAGGCGCCTTCAAGTCTTTGATCATCGTTGTTTGCGAAGCATTGCTGGTGTCGGATGGCACCAGCGTCTCCGCAACGATAATGTGCGTAGGCGAGTACTAGGTGGTGATGATCATGCTGGCTCCCTAGAACAACAGATAGCACTGAATAAGTTGCGTTGGCTCGGGTACATGCTACACATGCCTGGTCACCGCTTACCTAGGAGGGCCTTGTTCAGTCTACCAGGTGTAGGATGGCGCAAGGCTCGAGGTGGACAGAAGTTGACTTGGCAGCGGGAAATGAAGTCACTGACGACCAAACTGGGTGCCGTTTGTCCGTCTCGCCTTCCGAGTTGGAGTCCACGTGACTCACCTTGTGCTTGGCTCGAGACTTTACAGGACATGGCTCGCAACCGACACCAGTGGCGCGTCTGCTGTCGTCTCCTAATCGGATTGTCTGTTTAAAGTGTGTTTGGTGCTGAGTTATCTGCGGGGTAATAGCTGATTATGACGCGGGGCAGTGAAAGTCGCAAGGAAGCTGTCTCGCCGATGCCACCTTATCTTTGCACGATAGCCAGCTGTTTGTGACGGTATGTTGTCTACACAAGGTGTAGGCGCCTTGACCCTGAATGTTTGCTTAGGGCATTAAGGTTTTCAGGTAAGTCCCACTTCTCTCCCTCTTCTTATTCTTTATTTCCTAGGTCCCCATGGTTGTATGGCAGCGAAACATCAGTTCAAATGGCTGATGTACTGCTGTTGATGATGATGATAGTGGTGCGAACTGTCACCTGTTGGCCAACCTGACACGACGTACGAGCGTTAAAAAGTCCGTGTATTATAGTACCATAGGTTTACAACACTGTCAGGCATCATTACTAGTGTGGCTGATGGAGTTATTCGTGGTCCATCATTAGTTGACACGAGAAAGTCTTGAAATGAAACGAAGCTAAATGGTTACCAACTATTTGTCTCATAATCTTGCGGCGCGGGTTCGAGCCTGCGTAGGGGCAGGGCGACTCTCGCAGTATCCTTAGCCCATGTGCGACCGATGGTGAATGCGCGGCAGCGAAGCGTCGGTACTGCGTACCAGCGTACTGCTGATGCCTGCCATTTTTCTACCAGCTACTATGTCTTGTGAACAGATAATGCTCTGCGGTTGATCACTCGGATTGTGGAGCTTTGTTCCAGGACACATATGTTTGGTTCGAGATTGTGATCCACAAGGCAATGGGGCAAACGTAGGTTTTCTTGGTGTCAATCATCCGCTGCCTTTGACTCAGTATCCTGCGTATAATTTTGAATATTGGCTGTACATGTAGGGCTCAACCGGGATCAGTCTCGTGTACTTTTCTACCGCCGTAGTTTGTTTACCTCCGACCACATTCAGCCGTAGGTGAATTTTTGCAAATCCGCAACCTTTTGGCCTGTGGTTGCTTGACTTGTTGTAGACATTAGTGAACATTGATGCTCGTGGCCTCTCCCGTTCGGCCTAAGCTTTTAACTCTTTGATTGTTACCTCACGTGGCCTGGTAAGAGTGGCTCACTGCGTCACAGAGATAAACGGACTATCTCACCACCAGATCCAGTCTCATCGCTTCCGGCCGAACAGCTTTTTATTTGTGTACGCGGTTGCCTTATCTATCCATTGAATTAATCTGTGCACCGAAACGAAGACCACTGTAAACACCTTTCGCTAATCTATCTTGTTTCTGGGCGTTAGCTAACCGCTCGCCATCGTACAGTGTCCGCAGTATTCACGCACTTTGACTCGGCATGTTTCTTAGCCCTTCTGGTTCTAATCTATATCTTCTCTCGTGCCTTACCAAAAGGTTCTTTTAGGTATATGCTTTCACCGCAGCGAAATATTATTACAAACTACCGGTATATCATTGTTTTTGCAGCGCCTTTGTTACGAACGACCATTTTTGCTTCATTCCTGGCCACATCGTTATCAATGACCTGGTGGTTGCTCCTCTTGGCAGCGCTGGTTGTCCTCATACTTTTCATCGTGAAGACGCTTCATTTTAATCACAAGGACTGTCTTCTTGGTCAACGTCTGGACGGCAAGGTAGTTATCGTTACAGGATGTAATCAAGGAATCGGCTATGAAGTTGTTGGTGAGTTAGCGCGGCGTGGTGCTCGTGTCATCATGGCCTGTCGAGATTTGGATAAGGCGGAAATCGCTCGTTCACGCCTTCTGAAGCGTTTCGAATCCGCAAGAGCGAACCGGGAACTCAGCACAGAGCTAACAGGCGTACATAAATCACAGGTTTGTCATTCCCACTACTGGTTGCATACTATACGTCGAATACGCATTAAGTAACCACTGCAGTATTTTAGTCACGTAACCTGTGCTTAGCAAACTACGTATACATGCCTTCTCACCTTACCTGTTTACCTGTGAACCATCGGATTCGTATAGTTTGTGCTATTATTACTGTTATCGTTATTATTATTATTTAAAATGTTATTCAGAGGTGGAGAACACCTTAACTATTGTGTCACATTACATAAGACGAAAAAACTGCAACAGAGACACGCCAACTGAGTCACCAGTAACTGATAGACACCGTTCCGGAGAACTACCTGCTGGCTACTGTACCGCAAAAAAGAGTTCTATTATGCCTCAGAAATGTAATCGTGGATGAAGTGGGTGCTACGGGGGAGGGGAGTGACAAAAGACTCACAACACAAGCGTCATTGAATTCGCTTCCTACCCACATCAACAAGTGTTCCTCGTTTTTCCGACCCCAACCAGGAAGCCTAGAGTCTCCAACCGAGGCCAACTTCGGATTAAGGGCTTTCATTCCTCTTGACCAAGTCATTGGACACCCCTCCTCTTCTATCCACACCCTCGACGCGCAAATAACACTACGCGGGCGTCAGTGTGCTGGCTTGCGAACGCGTGACCCAATCCTCGGAGTTCGGTGCGAGATATAACGGTGCCTGCGTGATATAACGTATAGTTCGACCACATTTACTAGTGGCTCCATTAGCAGGGCGCCAACTTTCCGATTATCACATTAATAATCGCTGTTTTCAGATTTCATACTGCAGTTATGTATGTTGAATGTTTTTGTGCAAGCAGAGAACACTGATAGACGCTCACATTTTGTCCTGGCCGCAAGGTCGGACAGTGATTCCGAGTGAAAGCGACTGTTGTCGACCCACCGACCGAAGCGCTTGTGCTCTGTGCGCATATGTGTGCGTTTATTGAGTGGAGTATTGACCGATGTAGCTTACTCAACCCATCGCATCCCCAAATTTCACGGACCTGTTGCGTCTATTTTGGTCTTGTATTTATATTTGCCTGAAGTGAATGGCAGAAAAGTGCGCTCTTGCCAACTGTTATGCTTTTAATGCGTTGCATTTGTCTGTCTGTCTGCGTTTGTCTACACCTGTGTTACTCATGCGCGTACGTATCTGTTGTTTTCATAATCGCCTGGTTTGTGGGGGCTGTCACTACCGATTTTTATTGTTATCTCAAACGCTTATGTTATTAATCTGAGTGGAGGGACAGAACACACAGTGGCATATAATGAGTATGTAGACTACATCGAAATCTACTACCAGCGATTCCTTTCTGTTCACTCACATAGCTAGTGATTGTGGGATGCTTATATCCGATGACGTCACAATTTTAGTGTATTTGTCTCAACAGCCCACAAGCTACATAACTCAGACACTATCCGGAAAAGCACCAAACGCATTTCGCCCTATTAACCTTGTTATTGGTCCACATTCCCTCGGTTCCCTACTGGGGATCGAACCCATGACCACTAGAGGCAGACGCCAACTAGCCAGCAGCTTAAGCCACTGAGCCATGGGGGACGTCGACCAGCCTACATAATTTGCAGGCTAACTGGGATATAGCACGACCTATTTTCCACTGCCACACAGGTTACTACCTTTGCAGACGACAGTAGCCAGCCTCCGAGGTCATGATTTCCTCTCACTAGACGCTATGGCCATAGCATTTGAAACTAGGAGAGACTACCTTTTATATTACTTATGGCCAATACATCAAAATTACAACTAATCCTCCTACTCGTAATAATGTTACCATTGTTTACGAGCTAACCAACAATTGTCTTACTATCGCAATGAAGTCGGACATCATCGGGGCGGAACCACTTGCTCGGCCTACCAGCATCCTTAAGACCCAAATTTTCCAACACGCTCCCGGTCTTTCGGAGTGGGGCTTGGAGCAGTGATGTCAGATCTTCCCTTTTCTATGCAATTTTGGTTGAAATGTTCACCTTCCCCATGATCTTAGCTAAGAATAAGGTGCAGTCTTGACGCAGGGGCCTATTGCAAGAGTAGCCAGCGAATCAGTGTGCCCAACCCAAGAATATTCAACTTCTGTAATAACTAGGTTATCTACCAAAATGGCAGTTTTGAAACCCAGCCGATCAGTGAGCTAATGGCTTGCATCGCGTGATTGACCAGAATTTTTCTGAATCGGCTTGATTTTTCTGCTGAGTATTAGAGGCCCAACTTGTTTCATAAAAAGAACGGATCTTTCCGGAAAATTGTTCTCCTTAGGGAAGTGGATATTACCCGTCGCTGTAAATGTGGCATACTTGATGGCGCGTTGCTATATTTTCGCTACATTGCTATCATGCCTTTGAATCAAGCGCTGTCTCATGCCTGTATTTGAGTCTCCTAGTTGTATCCTTACCCACTTACAAAATTACACATGGAAATTCAGACTCATCATGCGCTGACTTTGTTATGCACAGGGAAATGGCAACAACAGTGCTTCAGTGATTTTAACTGATGGTTCGCTTCTCTGCAACTGTAATGGAGCAGGAAACAACGAATACTCGGGGGGGGAGAGGATCTAGTTTAAGAGCTATATGATTCAAGCAAGTATCAAAGGCTTATTTGCCTGCGTCATGTCAACAACAAACGGTCACAACCAGATTCCTATCCTGCCAAGATAGGATGATATCAGCGAGCCAGCGAGGTTTTCACTGCTCTGCGTTATAATCAGCTTTACTCCAAGTTAACTCAGAATCGGACACAGTTTAAGCCGGCAATCTGGCTAGGCTACGACGTTAAACGTGTCACTGATGTCGGCTGCGAGACATGTCTTGTGGAGTGAGGTGCGCAGTCTCTGTCTCTGAGCAACAGCGCCAAATTTGGCCGTCAGTGACTTCGTTTCTCGTGGTCAATTCGACTTTTGCACTCTCCCCTCTAGGCGTTTGCGCCACCCAACGTCTGCGAAATTATATAATCGCCTCCTCGGTGACTGGATATGCGTATTACGTGCCCATTTAAGCTCAACTTGCTTGCACAAACCGTCATTGCGTACACACTGATGACATCACACACCGGCAGTGCGACTTAGGTAACGACTGTCAGAGTCCTGTAGGTGCTTAACACTAAAGAAGCAAGTCTCACCACCGTAGTGGGAAACAGTTCTCACTATAGCTATGTATATGCGACCTTTCAAATCCAAGGAAGTTTTTTGCTGCTACAAAGGCCTTAGACGACCCTTACTTCCACAACACCTGAAGTACTCTCCGCAGTCATGTACTCATCGATGCCAACACAGGTTCCAAGGTACGTGAATCGATCAACTTCTCCTAGTTCCATCGTCGAGAGTGTAGCGGTCCTCAACTTACTGGTGCTCCTGCGACAAAACTATGAACTTTGGGACTAGCCCAAAGAATCCTCAGCGTTGCCTTAGCTGCTTTTCGACTGTCAAGCGATATGGCGATATCGTCCACATAACCCAGATCAACCAGTTTCCAAGCACACATTTCAATGTCCACATCGTGAGATTCTGCATGTTGGCGTCCACGACGAAATTGAACATAATTGGGAACGCGCATGCCATGGCGATCGCTACTTAGTATTCGAAAGCCTTTTGGCAAATCATCATCTTTTCGTACTTTACCCTTGGTGTTGGAGTATGGGGGTAGTGAGGAATCTTCACCTATTTGAAGGTAACATCTGTCTTTTTGCACGTGTAACGCTATTTTTAGCACGTGCCGCAGATTGGCGACATAGTCTATGCAGCCTCGTCCCAAACATGAACCTGCTTGCCCTCTGTTCCTCCGGTTTCTCGTTTCGCAGTAAGTTGACGGACGATAATTGAGGACAGTAACCACATCATTCCTGACCTCAGACTGATTCCACAGTAAATGACCCAAACTTTGCGGCTGTCATCAGATATTACCGATATGGTCAATTCAACCCAGTTGGTTAGAGTGGCCTCTTCATTCCACATCTGATCAGATAAGTGACTCAGGACCTTGCATAGGACCTCATCACCATTCTCAAATAGGACAATTGTAAGTAAATCCTGATCATCAGAACAAAAGTGATGGAAGGCTGTAATCAGCTTTCGATGATCATGGTTTAGTCTGTGATGTGAGGTTAAAAGCCGGAGTGACCGGCCGAACTGCGGCTTAAGGCCAAATGACCGCTGACACAGTAACATTCCGCACGCGCCTTGAGAACCAGACTGTTCCGCGTATCGGGATGCATAGTATGGGACTCATTTCGTTGCTAACCCGAGATTGTGGAACAGCTCAGGACTCTATGACCAGCTCGCGCACTTGTCGTCTATACGCACCGGAAAGCATCGGTCTGCCCCGCAGCACGAGCTACATATTCGTAGGAACGATTTGCTGACAATATCGTTTATCGACCAAAAAACAACAGTATTGGATCATATCAACGAACGATATTTTTGACTAATGTGCCCTTTTCGTGCCAAATCGAATTCTGATCGACTGTTGTGGCGAGACGGGAGCTTAACGTGGTAAGACGGTTTGTGTCCCTTTTGAACCCTTTGGGCTATACTCTCGGGCGCCTTGGTCAGTGATTAGAGGTCAGGTGAACCCAGTCTCCTTATCCTACAGGTTTGGGGTTGGAAAGAAGATGGCGTCCATTTTGTAAAATCGGTTCGTTGCCATCTTCTAGCTACCTTGTGGACAGACCTTTGGTCGTGCACCCTAATCGTTTCCTCGTGTCTAGGCTTTGGCACCATGGCAGTAGGTCAGTCCGTGTACAATCACGACTTTCAGAATATTTCTGCCACGTCCTGTATCTACCGTCGCACAGCTTCAAAATGGTCGCCTTATCTGCCCCACACAGCAGGGAAAAGTCTACTGCTGATGCCTTGCTTCTTTATTTTCCGCCTGGTTCTTTTATTCTCCTCCCTACCCCCACTTCCAGCGTTCCTTGTACAACTCCCAGCTTAACTAACGGCAGCTGCGGTACCATTGGAGTACTGCCATAGGCAGTTGAAATCCACCGGCATCCTTTGGTCTCCTTCTAGACAACTCCTTAGGGGGCCACGCTGCTCTGTTTCTCTAGTCAAAGTAACCTTCATGTCCTAGGAAAGATAGGTCCGCAAGTCGCATTGGCACTCACATTAGGCGCACTGTGTATCGACGAGTGCTGAGTTCCGAGACTAGCACCAATGACTCTCACAGGGTTATCAAACTAACCACGTAGCATTTTCTCTCGTTATTAATTGCACACCCTTTTTACAGACGGGCTGAATATGTGGAAAGTGAATAGCACCTCTGATAAATTCGGTTTACTTCAGCAAGATCTAAATCGCCTTCCGATCAATCCAACCAAGCCGTTATTCATAAGCCTGGGGAAGGGTGGTGCCGGCCGAACCTACACCCTTGACAGCCAACCGCAACACCCCATATATTCTGTGAAACACTTAGGTGTACTCTCACGCTGTGATTTGCAGTATGTGGACAACACGTACAGACCACAACGAAACGGATCGCGCATGCGTTAAGCGGTTAAACACAGCTTCTTTACCGGGCCCGAAGAGGTCGCCACTCACCTCTTCTATCAAAAGACCAATGTTATAGTACTGCTCGTCCGCCTACTGCCTTATTACCGGGGATGAGGTCCAACTTGTCGCTACCAGTCTCATCCCCAGTTTACTGGATGTACCGTGCGAAGATCGATTCGAGAGACTAGAACTGTACGCCTTGTTCTATCATTGGCCATGCACGTCGATCTCATCATGACTCACCGTATTTTACATCTCGGGGACTTCTCCATGCTAAGGCCGCTGCTCAACTAACCTACATAGTTATCGCTACAATCATGTGGGGCCGGACACGAAGCGGGGTACCTAACCCCCTGTCTTTCGAACAGAGAGCGGCTAATGTTTGGAACAGTCCGCCAAAACATGTAGAGGCCAACTCTGTGCAGCAGTTGGATTTACCCTTATCCACCTAATCCAGAGGTTTCCTAACGGAGGTTGCAGATCTTTAACAAGAGTATTATCTAGATAATCATTTCCATTCCACGGACCTCAGTCATTCATGATAACATTTTTGTTTGATTTCTTCTCACATTGGCTATCCGATCTCAGGCAGTCACAATAGCATCGATACTTTCGCAGCATCAAAGAATACACTGACACAAGCATCATTTATTATGCGGCTAGCAAACTTGCGACATTTTTGTGCATTTTGTGATCATTCATGTTCGTCCCGCCAGGAAACTTAGTTACCTGGCCATGCGGTAACATTTCTGTTATTTGCCTCGCCATTTTCTTCGTTCACCCACTATCTTCTTTTTGTCATGGGATACAATTTCGCTCATTTTATTTGTCCACACATTAACCAACCGGCTAGTTGATAGCTCAAACCGTTTGTAAGGTGTGATTGCTAACTTCCCTACACTTGTCTCATGTATCGCAGCACAATATCAACGTAGCCTTTTTTGTCTAATCTCTTTGTTGTCTTGAAGGGTACTTGCTTTGCAATTTCTTTTCTTCCCGAACAGCTAGAGTGTGAACAGTTGGATTTGCAGTCAGTCTCTTCCATACGCAACTTCGCTTTGCGCATGATAGCAAAAGAGCGTTCTGTCGATATATTGGTCAATAACGCAGCCGTGAACTTGGGTCACGCAGTGTTTGACTCTGACGGGATAGAATTGCACCTGAAGATCAATCACTTGGGCCACTTTTTACTCACCGAGCTTATTTGCCCACTGTTGGAGGCGTCGGAGCATGGAGCACGCGTAATTAACGTATCTTCTTTCAATCATCGATTGGCTGAACTTAACACGAAGGATCTGTGCCGACCCACGGTGGGTTCACCCTATTCCAACAGCAAGTTAGCAAACGTTATACATGCCAAGGAGATCTCCAAACGTTGGAGGGATTCCAACATAGTTGCCGTCAGCGTTCATCCCGGTTTGACTAAGACGGAGATATTTAGGCACATGCCGTGGACCCGTGTGAGTTTACTTCACATATTTTTCCCACAAAAGTTAATAACGTTAGTTTCCCCTGTATATCCCATGTAGCGTGTAGTGGTGTGCTGCAGCGCAGTATATGTTGTTCAGAATGAGGATTGAGTTATCAATTGATAAATCTAGTGTTTTATTTCTCGATGCACCAAGCAGCTACGCCCATGAGGGAGTACAAATCAGTAGTTACACAATATGCATTCTCATGCATCTAAATATTCACTAAAAGAGGTTAAAGTATGCATTGTTACACTTGATCTCGTTGGTATTGAATGATTTGATAAGTCGTCGTTTGACATTTCTTGGCGATGCGGTTTTCTGTCTCCACGGTCACCAGGAACAGGACTGAATATACACCTAGTGAGGAAGTGTCGCGTCATGCGGTTTTGAGATTGATTCCACCTTCCTGATCAGTAATTGGAAGTTGATCCACGCTCCGACTTTTTTCTTTTTCTTACTGACCACTGCATAGTATGCCTCAGTGGATGCAGGTGAGAGTATTGACAGGATGGAAAGATGAATGTACATTGTGACGTCGTCGGGATATATCCCTCTCCTTAAAGGGAAGGGCCTACAACGCTTGTGTCCGCGCGGTCCTACTGTACGGAAGTGTGTCCTGGCCGATTCGTCTGAATAATAAGCTTAGGCTTTCGACGTTCGACAACACATGTTTGTGGCAAGTAGCCTGTGTGTGGTGGCAACACCGGGTTCGCAACGATGAAGTCCGGTGTCGCATCTTGGGAAACATGAGCCCACCGTTTGATCGCCTTGTCACAATGCATCAATTGAGGTGGCTTGGCCATATCCTACGTACTTCATGCGAGCGCTTACCACGCCTCGCCTTATTTGCTCGCATGGGATTGAATTGGAGAATGCGTGGAGGTCAGCCATCTAGCAAACCATGCAATCGCTGACCACCTGTCTCGCAATCGTCGACCCTGTACGTCTTCCTGGTTGGGGGCCCAAGGATGAGGAATGCAAATGGCTTGACACACTTGGCGATATGTCGCGAAACCGGAATCAATGGAGGTACTGCATATTAAAATTTTTTGTACAATGTGATTAGAGCTTTACCATTCAAAATGCCACAAAAAGAACAATGGCGTGTAAAAACAGAAAAAACAATCAAAAGCCCAAAATATTTGTTCCCTGTTCCTGACATTTGTACTTTTTTATTTTGTTCTTCATGGTTTTTCGATGGCTCAATGTCTATTTATAGACTGATGCATATATATATATATATATATATATATATATATATATATGTATATATATAATGCCCCATACTGAGGCTGATGTTGCATTCATGATGCTTCTTCACTGCATTTGGGCTAAACCAACTTACACTTAAACTAGGTCATTTTAATGTGGATAAAATTTATTCCACTTTATTTGGTTTGTTCTGCGTACTTGATAATCTTCTCCTAACTTGCACACATCGCTCATGCAAATTGTGGTACACTTGCGTAATTTTATCGCGTGGTATATTTTAAATAATTTCCAGACATTTTTTACCTTTTGTGGATTCACTTATAACCAATTTCTCCCATATGCTCATTTAGCGAGTATTTATGTCGTCATCTGCCTTTACTTTATTCGATATCGACATTTCGAATGATTGGCTGTTGTTTGACATCCCCGGTGTGGCTGCGCTTGATGTGCATGTTGACAAGGTGCCTACCTGTCTATTACCCACCACCTCGTCTATACTCCCTTCAGGAGACAGTTGGTCGTTGCTGGAGGGGACGGGGTGCACGGTCCTTGTGGTCGTGCTAGGCACGAAGAGTGGTTCCATGCACTCAGTGTGGAGCGGACTACGGTCCAGCCACCGCCTTGTGTGCGTTTGATTCCCCAAATACAGCGTGCTTGTGTTTGCCTGTGAAGGAGTGTGGGCCGGCTCCGTTGATGAAACGTGGCTCCCATCCACATGCCTCCCGGTCTTATTCCTTCGGGTTTACACTGGATATGGGGTGTGTGGTTGGAGCTGTGGGTGGTGCAGCGCAAGCCATCCATGGTCCCTCTGTAGGCGCAGGCGTCCTGTGGCTGGCCACAGTGACAGGCAAATCCGAAACCGGATGCCGCCAACCGTATATATATATATATATATATATATATATATATATATATATATATAAGTAATACGCAGGCAATCGCACTAATTAATACTGTCTTAATTTTATATATATATATAATTAAGACAGTATTAATTGGTGCGATTGCCTGCGCATTACTTACGCGCACTGTGACCTGCGTCGGATTCCAAGACTTATTGTCCAGTTTTCTAAATCTGTATGACCATCCTATTGAGTACAGAACCACCATGTCTCATTGACGGTCATTTCACTGCGTTCTTTTACTCGCACAGTAGATATGCTGTAACTCCGTCCACCAGTGCTCCCATTGCGGCTGCGGGCACTCACCATATTTACTAACTGGTTTTAATGTTTTTGTTCTTTCGATCTGTCTCCACTTAGATATTCAATCGTGTGCTGAATGGGATGGTTTGTTCAAATACTTTCTTCTGTTCGGCGTTGACTCTTGCCACTCGAGCTTTTATTACACTGCGTTTTGCTCCATTCTTGCTTGCCCCTCACTGTTCGCCCAAATTGTTCTGAGGTTCGTTCGACGGAGTAGAGTCTCGATGATCTTCAACCATATCATCCGAATAGATGAACTAATATCCCGTCTAGTGTCCGCTTGCTTTTTTCCATATAGTGATCTTTAGATTTCGTCGTTGTTATTCACATAACAGGAGTCTGTAGCGTGAGAAAGGCGCATGTATCCAAACTCGAACAGGTGATTTTAGTCTATATCCATCGGAGGCAGTTATTTCTCGCATTGGTGCTCACATGTTTGACCGAACATTTTCCACGGTAACCATCGTTTTGTAGTACTCTTGTTACCTTAAACTACAAACCCTTACCATACATTCATCCATACTTCGCGTTAGCCAGAGCTGGGACACAAGACAGCTGTGGGGCCGTAATGCACCACAATCAGGTGGTTTTTAAAAATTAACTAGATGAACAAGAAAACAAAACATACATGCTGCGTTTTATTATGCATCGGGAATCCGATCATATTTGTTGAATATAAGCAATAAGGGGGGAAGAGGAGCTTACATCACAAACGCCATTAAGGTCGGCTTTTGGCCTTGTCAACAAATGTCGCCTACCGATCTTGTTCATCATCTGAGACTTCAATCCCGGAGTCCGGAGGCATCAACCGAGGCCAATTTCCAAGTCAACGTCCTCATTCTTCTTGACCAAGCCATCCCTTGACCCCTCCTTCTCTTCCACACAGAGCCCCGTTGCGCAAACAACGCATGACCCATGACCTATCCATCGAAACCTGGTGCGTGGAATAATGCCGCGGGGCGATTCACCTACTGTTCCTGGGTCAGTAACACGACACCAAAGACGCTCACTGCCCACATAGTGTTTCCAACGAATAAAAACCCAACTGCGAAGGTACCGCTGGTCAAACATAACTAGCTTCTTTACGTCTATTGATCTGATAGACCAAGTTTCACAGCCCTACGATAGGGTCGCACAGGCGGTTGCATCTTAAACTACGCTTCAGGATGAGTGTCGCGTCGTCGCCACACGAGGGCGTAGGTTTACAAGGCTTCTGGTGCTTTTACTATAGAATTTGTGACCACAGGTACTGGTATAGCTGCCCAAGTAGTTGTATTTCTGAACGACTTCTAGCTGATTTCCACAAGCGGTCAGCGCAGGCGCGGATCCTTGCCAACCTTAGAGGAAAGCTCTGCACTTGGAGGGTGCTGAGCACAGACTGAAACGGTTGACAACCACTGCTAATCCACTCAATGCTGCTTGGTAGGATAGTAATTTGTCGCAGGTTAAGTAAACTGAATTGCTGTCGACGATGCGAGCTGTTTGAAAGCGAAGAACGTGGTCGCCTAGAAGCATTTCCATACCCTATACGTCGTGTCCAATGAACTCAATCTCCATAACCGTCAGTTGCATACTTAAAGAGGAAAGGTGAAAGCTGACATCCTCTCTTACATTTCTGGAGATATTAGAGGGCTGCAACAGTTTACCACAAGTCGTCACTGTGTCCGAACTACGCGAGTAAAGTGCTCTTATCATATTTACGTATTTCTTAGACACAAATTTCTTAAACAGACATTCCCAAAGCGCAGGTCAGTCCACCGATTCGAAGGAACTTTTGATGCCGAGGAACACGATTAGAGTAAGTTGCCATGTAATAGTGCTCCAATAGCTGGCGTGTATTGATGACGTGATCAGTGCAGTCTCGATTTCCTATAACAACATGCTGCTCGGATATCTGACTTTCACGGACGCCAGGCACTCTGCAGTATGAGAAAGCACTTTATTGGCAATGGAGATTGGTTCCTCAATGGTTACTGAATTCCGAACATGATTCCCCTTGGAAATTGAAACTATAGTGGGATAGCTCCAGTGGGTTGGGACAGTTTACAGTTCCCACAGTTTCCCTACGATATCGTGCAAATCATCTACAAGAGTCGCTTCCCAGAATTTTAAGAATGCTGGAGAAAGTCCACCTTGCCCTGCGGCTTTCCACATTTTAACAATCAGATCTCATATTCGCCATATGTGCGCGATAATGTGTTCGAAAGGACCATCCATGGAGCATGGCATTCACTGGGTGGCAATGATGCTGTTATTTCTGGCTGATTAACTTTCTCCTCAAAGCGTTTGACCAAACGATCCAAGTGTTTTCCAAAGGCTATCCCCTCCTGTCGCGTGCCGATCGTTGTAACGATACATGAAGGCAGCATTTGCTGATTAGCATAAAAGCTTTGTTTGACATGGCACCTGTACAGATTCCGTTTAGTTTGTTCCATCAAACTCGCACGACCCAGTAGTCAATACTTTCATCTTCAGCCGATGGTCGAGTAAGAAAGGCGTCTGGTTAGTAATCCATAAACCGCCGGTTCCGTTCTACGTAATTAATAAATGACAATAATAATATGTCAGCTGTACGCCGTAACGGCGCTTCGCTGCCGCGCGACCACCACCAGTCGTGCGCGGGCTGAGTATACCGCGAGGACGCCCACCTCTACACGGATTCGAACCGGTGACCTCATGGTTGCAAACCAAACGTGCAGACCACTCGGCCACCGGCCGGTATGTTTAGCCCTCGCACAATTTGCGGTGTTTAGGTAGCAGCGAAGCGTCGCTCGAAATATCGGCATACTGCTGATGTTATTACCACGACAATATTCACTAAGCGTTTCACTGGGGACTATGGAAAAGTCGTTATCAAGCAATCAAAATTCAACTAGCACTTGGCCCGGAAAAGTTATACATTTTAAACGGAGAGATTTTCCGCTAGAAACGATGGTCCCAATTCTAATACACCATTGACGATGCAACTCTACCTTTTCACATTGGGTGACTAATCACTAATGTGGTTAGCATTGCTACAAGTTGATGTTAAGGTGATCCTTTTTTAGCAGCTTTTCCGAGGTTTAACTTTATCATGGACTTCACTCCCGTGGTCTGCACAAAATGTGTACTTCTGGAGTCGTTCCATTTTTCGTCACTACGCTTCTCTCATGGCCATATGTGCTACTTACCAGCTGCTGTGACGAAGTCATCTAACAAATGAACCATGTAGTGTTATTTTAGTAAGGATCGCGTGCTCTTATCAGTGAGAATTTTATCGAACCTCTCATCTATCTAGCTCTCTATACGTACCACTGCTTTTCCTTCACAGTGGGTCGTACACACGTTGCTTTCTGGACTGGCCAAGTCTCCATGGCAAGGGTCGCAGACTATTGTTTACTGCTGTCTGGCTGATGACCTTGCACCCGGTGCTTACTACGTCGAATGCAGAGCGAGTCAAGTGAACTCTCAGGCTTTTAATGAGAAAGTTGGTGACTATTTGTGGACTGCATCAGAGCAACTCATTCAAAAATGGGAGATCCACGAACGGAGTCAGTGATCACAGATCAAAGTCCCACGCTGCCCTTATCATTTTCCTGAATAACGTATGTCTTGACCCTTGGCCTACGTCCCACATTTCCCCTTTATTTCCTGACCCCTCTTTACGCTTCGATTCTCCGCAACCCGTTCGATTACCGCTGTTTAGGCAGCCTTTGTACCCTCAAGGCAGCATAATTTCTTCGGCATGAATCGCAATTGGACAGCAGCTCTGCTTAACTTTTGTTTGTTGTTCACTAACCACTTGAATGTTCGTATCCGCCCAAGTGTACATCGCTTCCTCAGCAACAATCGTTTTCAGTTTCCAAATTCTTCCTTCCGAATGAGACTTCTATCTTTTATTTGACCGCCAAACTGACGCTAAGGATGCAAATCGAACACGAGCAATTTGGAAGTTCCACTTTTGCAGTTCGGGTTCGGGATATGTCCCTCTGCAGCTACCTGTCCTTCTCTCGCGGAACAAGAAACTCCGGATCGGGTTCACCTAGAGTCGAGTTTTGTTTCATCAGATTACGCATAAGTGATATGTGCATGGTGAATATCGAGTTAGCACATCAACGAAACTGGGCCGGATGCGCTTTCGTTTTCCCATCGCTTTGCATTTCTGCACATCGTGTTTAGCATATCATAGCATCGAGCGCCGCACCGCACATTAAACCCACTTGATCCGAAAATGATGTGACACCCCAATGGATTGGTGGACAGCGTCCTATTTGGTGCCTAAACACGAATATACCTAGATGGCAAAAAATCGGCATGAGTGCATTTGTGGCTTGCATTGGGAGGACCAGCCAACTTTAAGCTGTATATTGAGATCTGTCATGCGGTACACTCAGTTTGTATAGCCCACAGATACCTTTCATATTCGCCGTTTGTCCTTTTACCCATTCTTTTTGATTTCCGCATGTCTTGATGACTCCAATTAATGGTGTGGTTTTGAGACAATAGGTTTTTAAGCTTGCGGACGGAGTGTACGTTGATCGACCTAGACCCATTCGATATCCATGGTCCGCAGTTCGCCTACCTGAGCGTAGCAACCGTCTGATAAGTCATGCGAAGAGACATGATCATTTCTATATGTGTTCTCGTTGCCCACTGACCCAAAGGATATACCGCAGCTACCGGATAGTAGCTAGTCCGGATGAGTCAGTGGGGATACTTAGACACGCTGTTTGCCTCCTTTCATCTCTACCCGAAAGTTCCAACCGCCCTCTTCGCTAGCTTGCGAGCGCGCTTTTTATCATCATTCGGATCCAGCGCAAGCGCACAACACAGCATGAGGCTCGAAACGATGAAACAGTCATCCGAGTACTTTTATCGTTTAGGAATTCCACACGAAGGTACACTGTCTGAATCTTAGCAGTCATTCAGGCCGTATAATAAGAAAGTGAACTACGAGGATTCTTTAGCACCAAGAGGAGTGCGCCTCCTTTCCGTTTACTGCATTGTCCTCTTTTAGCTATCTAATGGCAAGCCCTTTTCGAAGCGTAAGAATGAGGCCGAACTCAGATCGTGATCTTCGGTATTGAACCTACAGGTAAGAGTTGTTGACTTCATCTCAGCCATCCGTATCATCACGTTACACCTTATCTGGAGATGGAGAATACCTCCGCTATTGTGCTGCAATATATAAAAAATGAAAAACATGCAACAGTGGTACGCCGGCTGCGTCGCCAGTAACGGATAAGCACCGTTCCAGAGACTTACTAGCCGGCTATTGTGCCGAAAAAAGAGTTATATTCTGCCTAGGGAATGAAATCTTGGTTGGTGAGGTGAATAAGCGAGCGGAGCAGAGACAAACTCACAATACAAACGATTTTGTGGTCGACTTCTTACCATGCCAACAAGTGTATTCAGCCGAATGTCTTTCTGACCGCAGCCGGTGTACCAAAAGGCTCAAACCGAGGCCAATTTCGAAGTAACTAGCCTCTGTATGTCGACTGATCTAATGGGCTTTGTTTCACAACGGTACGGGAGGGTCCAACGTACAGCTGAAATGTACACTTTACCCTTCAGGGAGTAAGTGATATCGCGCCAGCGTCATAGGTTAGCAAAAGCTTGAGGCGCTTTTGTTATACGGTGTGTGACGTCGCCTTGGATTCTACAGGCGCTGATACAGCTGCTTAGATAGCTGATTTTTTGCCGACTTCTAGGTGATCCGCATCAAGGGTCAGTGCAGGAGCCGGTCTCTGCCAATCTTGGAGGGTGCAAAGCACAGCCCGAAACTGTTAACTTCATAGTCGAGGGAGATCAGACCTCTTTGAGCACGTAGAGGACGACAAACGAGCTCAGACTTGATGTGTGTATACTTCATACATCTTGTGTCATAGTAAGCAGCCAAATTTCCCAATTTAAAGTGCGCTTATTTTATCATGTGTACCTATCATGACTCACAAGAGAACGCACCCCGCTCATCGGGAAATACACCAATTTCTTTCTTTAATGCCCAGTGCGTAATTTGGATGCGAAACATTTTGCTAGGGCCTGTTGCTTACCACATAGCTATCTTAGATCAGAATTATAACTGTGAGGTCTTCGTGAGATGTAAATTTATATATTTTACTGGCGTAAAAATTACTATCGCAGTATGCTGTGTATTTGCTTCTAAAAGCGACTACTCGGCACTTAGTCTCTGCCTCTTACATAAACTTTCTAAGCCCATAGGCTCCGCTCCAATCGTTTGCGCTTCATGAGATCTTTTACGATGGTTATTATCGGTTCCCTCGGGGTCATTACTCTGGTTCGTTCAGTACTTTGATCCCACACCATCCCCAGGAAATCCAGCTTTCACTCCGACAAGGTCATTACATATGACTTTCGTATGTATATGACACAAATGGGCTATGTTGCCCACGCCACTTTGCACTATCGATTTATTACGACTGATGGATTAGAGGGAGCTGACCGCCTGGTCATCCTCAAAACGGTTTTACTTCGCTGGAGGCTTGTGCGGCGCTTTAATTATGCTACTACCGAGCACCCATTGGATCTCATTCGTCATCACTTGTAGCATGTGAGGAACCTCCCTGCTTTGCTTTACCGATGCACAGTTGTCACAGAAACACAGTTCACAAAGTGAGCCTTGAATCCAAATCATATGATTTCCGGAGTAGTTGAATCGTTTCTCTTTCCTGTTTTTCGACAGCATCATAAACAGCAAGATACCAATTCGCGTAACTTCAACTCATCAATGCCTTCATTTACTACTTCTTCTTTCATCATCGGCATCCATCGTACCGAGACTTAATTTGCTGCTGCTTCCCTCTTTTCTTCAAGTTTTAGTGTGTCAACTGATAACGGTCAGAACCATGCGACGCATTTAAACTAGTGACCACCTTTACTTGCGCCCACGTACTAATCTGGTCGAACATTGGCAGAATGGAGTTTTTGTTTCCGGCAATCATTTCCGATGATGGTTGGGGTTGCTTATCATAATTTTAGCAAAGAGGAAATCTCTCAGATTACACTAAGAGAATGAAATAATCAACTCAGCAAGTAGTTTGGCATGTGTTTAGCTTCTTTTGCCAGTTACCTGGACTGCGTTAGCTTCCGAGAAGACATAATACATTTTATGATCACACATCCAGCTTTGCACTCTGTCGACCATTGCCGTTCAAGTTATCCGGGCGTCGCAATTTGTCATCCTGTAGTTGCAGTTGCAACCGTTTCTGGGACATCATTGGAATCATGCATGTGTGTTGGAATTTTCGCTGATAAGGTCTCAGTAAACCGGTTACTTAACTGAGTAACATATTTCCTGTCATTAATTAATTGGAATTTAGGGAGGACGTTTATCAGCTTTCTGCTTCATATGTTTTTCCGGATGGTATATATGTAGAACATGTGTATCATTTTATCTCATCGGCACCTACTCCAGCAGCTTTGATCACTGTTCAAACTGGTAATCATCCTACTGCGAACGACTAAAACCTCACAGACGGCAAACAGTATTGCACAATAAACACGTGCCTATCAAAATCTGGAAGAGCGATTGCGCGCTGCGGCCTATTGGACCTCCAAATGCCGTTCACAGCATTTATCGGACTATTCAAGCATCTGGCCACGATTATCTCAACCGTTTTATTTGAGCCGTTTATACCGCGGTTTTCGGCAAAGTTAGGCTTTCTGCAACGAAGTCCAACTGAACCGCAGCACTGGGAACCTTCAAGGGTGTCAGCCTCGGTGCGAATTCAAACCGCGAATATTATGCGATACTCAACTGTGGCAATCTAACCAGAGCAGATTTTTCTGGTGTGTTAAGAATTCGAGCTTCAGACTGACAAGCTACTTTTCCATACGACCACAAATGGCTAGATACGACGCCGTTCAGGTCTACGCCACCAAAAGAGATCTAGTCTCATTGAACTCCATTTTATACCGACAAATAATTCGGAGTCGGTTCCCGTGGGACGTTCTACTTGGAGACGCAGAGTCCTCTGGGAACGTTTCTCTACTCAGAGAAGCGGTCAATTCTGCGCACACCAGTCTAAACGGAATGGCGACTTATGCGTATCCGAATGTCACTGTTGGTGTGATACGATTCAACGACGCCCAGTAGAGAAAAATGTACCCTCTAGCCCATTGCGCAGCTTCACCCAAACGGTGCGAATACTATTCACTTTGTCTACGTCGTCTATTTTTCCTAGTGTAACCGAAAACAATTCACCCCTGATCGCAGTAGCAAACGCTAGCGATTGACTCGACTGGCTTCTGACGCTTATTACCCCATACGCCTACGCAATATTTCCATAGCACGAATACGTGACAGCTGCATCCTACTATGTTAGCTGCACACCGGGCTGAAATTTAAGTAACAATACTGCTGATATCACTGCTCCTTGCCAGAAACGATCAGCGGAATCCATATTGACCCCTGCTCCATTAAATGATGGTAAACAATCTGTGTATTTGCACTCTAAAAATCAGGAAAACACGCTTGTCACTGCATTTCTTTATTAGATGACCGCTGTTTGCTCAGTTGGTTTTCCCTACTTTACGACAATTTTCGTCATCAAAATTCTTCCTGAGTAAATTTTATCCCACATCTCACCCTTCTAGAAATTTAAGACCACCTTACGTCCGGTCGATCGCATCCATCGGTAAAGTCGCACATCACTGAAATTGTGGCCGTAGAAGTAGATTTTGCCTGATTGCTCTGCTCTTCAGAGCTATCGCATGAGCAATAGTTTGTGAGAAGCTGTCTTTCGAGTTCCTCATAGTCATTGGGTTGCTTCAGGGTCACCCCATTTCTTACTTTATTAGCTCAACGGTCCAGTTTGTAGAGAATGCTGTTCATGTCTAATACTACAAAAGGCGCGTCAATTTTTAGAGTCAGGTGACATGGAGTGCGTCGACAATTTGCCCCCCTTGGACCCGATTAGGCCGGTATTCCGTCCAACTGCTCGAGCACTGGAGTATTGTGAGTCACAATGCAGCGCGAGTTCGAATCCGCGTAGGAGTGGGCGTCCTCGTGGTATATTCAGCCCGCGTGCGACTGGTGGTGGTCTCACGGCAGCGAAACGCCGTTACGGCGTACAGCTGACACGTATTGTGAGCGAAGTTCCTAGGTTTAATGTTGCCTACAAGGCCAACAAGAAGTCGATGAAAGAGAGAAAGAAGACGGGTTAATGTAAAAGAAATTGGAGCATGTGAATGGTCACAAGCATTGGGCCTCATGCTGGGAAGTCGCTGAATTCGTGACTGTGTCATGTTCGACACAGTTCCACCATTGGCACTGCTACTACTACTACTACTACATTTATCTCCGCCTTAAAACGACATACAATAAATCACTCAAGTCTTTGGTACAGCTGTTCCAACCCATTTGTCGTTTCATCTTGGGAGTTCTCCGAGAATTAGTCCAAACCAAGTATAATGTCATATACCCAGGTAACCGTGAGGTACAACAGTAAAAGACAATCTAGCAGGCGTATGTGGCTCTTGTGCACCAAATGTTCCGTTATCGGACACCGAATGGTGGGTTTCGGTATTGCTCGACCGTGGGTACCATCAGACACATGAGCGGTGCTTTGGGAATTACTGGCCCAACACGATCAGTCTCACAGTACCCATGGCTTTTGCATGGGTATTATTACTGAATAGGTTGCGGATTTTAGGCCTATATTCCACCTCTCCTTGGTGACTGAGGGTTAGCAAACCTTACGGATCCAGCCGATGCCTGCAGTGTTACAGACGGCTGCGGACTGTATGAGCTGGCTATCATCGCTGAACAGCGATAAACTGACAGATATGAAAGTACCCGAGTGCGCGACCTCATATGGAGCTTTGGAGAGCAGTCTTCGCATATTCTAATCAATGACGGACAGTCTTGCCATAGTAAAGATTGAAAATTCAGCTTAGTACAGATAGCGTCTATGATCACAATGGGATGCTACTGAAAACAGCGTATATGCGCTTCGCAATAGGTTGTTATCTACCAATAGGGGCACTGAAAATGGAACTCGCGTGAGTCCCTTTGTGATTTGAAATATCACATATTCCAGGTTTTGTGAACAGCACGTCAGGCGACGGTATCAAAACGATAATAAAATCAGTGGAATCACAAAAACACAAGAGTGGTAGACCAATGGGATTCATATTCTCACAGGAAGCGGTAGCGAGTACAAAGAACTGAGACAAAGGTCGAACGGATACTAATATTCACAAGCTTAGATATTAATTGTAGCTGATAATCTGACCGTGGTATGATTAAGACTTAAGTTCCGCCAAATATTGTTGAACTATGAATCCTTTTATGTTTGTTGAGGAAAGTCGTTGTTTGATGCCTGTGCGAAGAGAGAAACCTTCCAATTCCAAAGGACATGGGGGTCAAATAGGCTATCCGCTTCAGGTCACAGACGGATTCACCAGGTCGCGTAAAAAGGGCGCAATGTATTCATGTTGACATTGAGGGTGCTCATCATCTGATGGGGTGAGTAATTCCTGTGCAGCCAGTGAATGGGGATACTGGGACTGAAGGACCTGTTGGTATACAAATGGTCAATGTGGAGTTAGCGTGGTATGCACTTGTTCGTCCGGATTCCCGGTATCAAATTGGTATCACTGCTGTCAACAACATACCGATACTCGTTAAAGTTGATTGCATAGTAAAACCAATTCAAATGAGTGAAACCTTAGATAATAAAACTTAAGCCAACTGTCAAACTTGTCCTCGTGAGGAACCCTACGCGACAGAGAACGGCCAGATTTCATTTTCATCAAATCAGTCACCTGATTATTGTAAGGGAAGAAAACGGCAACGGTAAGACAGCCACCTTTCTGATTAAGCTGCAGACTTCGTCTAGGCTGGAAGGTAAACGCGGGACTACACGTAAATCGTCACGCAGATAGCCGCTTTCGGAAGCCATAGTAGTACCAATATATGCGTCCCTGTGTCATCTAGTGTAGGGTCATGTGCAGAGAACACACTCCTGGAGCACAGAGTATTATGTCTGTCCCAAATCCTATGTTGGCTTGTCTTATCAGCCGATGAATAGGCATTGCTTTCTATCTTCAGAGCACGCTTATCCTGGACTTGGAGGAATGCTCTAACACTTAACAGCGGAGCACTGGTTTATACACTCAAACATGCTCGAATCGTATAGATTTACACCGCACTTTCCTAGTTAGCTCATTGACGTGGATCTGAATCACGTAACCAGAATGTATTAGATCATCATTTGCAGTTTTGTGTCACCTAGAAAAATCGGCGGATGAGTGGTTAAAAGCGGGCGGAAAATTCACCGTCCTCAAGTCAATGGTATATCACAGACGTTGAGGCTTACATTCAGTACTCGTGCACACAGTCTTGCACAAATGTAGCGTTTTTGAGTACAAACACAAGAGAAGGTTCTTGAAAGTGAACGTGGTAAATGAAACAGTTCTACTTTCAATCTACTTAACACAATCAAAGTAGATACTTATGTAGGGCCGAGCGTCCCAAGAGTTTTTGTATAGGTGACAATAAGCGCGTTGGAACGATCAATTCTGGCCATTGACCACAAAGCATCTAATAATTGTTCTGTATATTATCGGGATATCATCCGAAGTATTGTTTCACGTTGCAAATAGCTGCATGCCCGTCAATATACAAGTGAAACAAAGGTCGTCGGCGGGGCTAATGAAAATGATAATTAGTACTAACAAGCACATTCGTTAAACATGTGAACAAATGCCCATTCGTGGTAACGAATGTTTTGAATGGGGATGATGATGGTTTTGTGCCAGTTAAACATTATAAGGAATTATGTTTGCCTGTAAATTTTTGGTTTAACGTGCGCTTCGCTAAATTGTAGCTTGGTGAAAGGTTAAGTTGTAGAAGAAGAAGTGGTTGCAACTGCGGGTGTTTTTATTATTCGCTACAAGTCCAGCATGCCCACATAACAGAAACCTCACAGTACATTGTCAAGTAACTGTGATTCGGTGGTACATGTTTTCTGGCTTGTGTAACGGTGCTTTATTCAGCGCCAGGTACTTTTCCTCTCTGCTCCACTAAGAAATTTTTCCCCGAGAAGGTGCCATAATCGGGCGCAAGTCATAGTGACTTCCACATTTAAAACACGATGCAGTTGCACTCTCACGCGATCTGATTGTGATGCCAGCCTGTTTCTCGGGAGGATGGAAACAAGCGCACATAGTTACCTCTGTATCTAGCGTGACGTTTGGGCCTCAAGAACGACCAAAGTTGATCCCTAAGGGAGCAAAACCTCCAGTCTACCGATTTGACGCGCTCTAATCTGCTCGTCTATAAGAGACCTATGCCAACTGGCATTTCTTCACTTAAAGCTACCATTCTTCCTACACGGATACTTAAGAAGTGACCTGTCACCGAGTATAAATTATCTTCCTCCAGTCAACAACCATCTGGCTTGGAAGAGGAAATCTACGTCTACTTATTACGGAGGCACACAGCCGAAGGCGCAACTATCAACTCATAATGGACCAACAAAAATAGATAAGCTTATCCAACCTCGGAGCGCAGTTGACGAAAGTGCTTGAAAAAGCGATAGCTATCACGACATACAGGAAGTGGCTTCAGAGTACATGAAAGCTAGAATAAAAGCTGCACATACTTTCTCGACATAAGCCGAAGAATAAAAACGAATTTGTCCAAACTGCCAGTATCGGATGCAGAAAGAGCAGTAATTGTCCGATGCATGTAACTCAATTACAAGGGCAAATCCTACTTGCTGCACGCGAAGCAACGCGGAACACATGCAGTGTCGCAACTGAAACCCAAACTGAAATCATACAGTGAATCGCCCTAACGGTGGGTGGTACAGCGAAAGCGACCCATGGTTCCTCTGCGAAAGCAGTCGTCCTGTTCGCAGTCTCATTGATAGTTAATTTTGGAAACGGTTGCCGCTTACCGTTGTGTGTGACGCGGGTCTTGAAATCGACCATTGCCTTTTCATTAGAACATCGTTTTTGCCTGATCTATCTACCGTCGAATCAACCGTTTCCACCAAATACTGTTAACATTGTCTTATTTCAAGGTCACTAGTGCTGTACTGCATTCAGATTTTGTAAAATAACTTTGACGCGCGTGATACGCGAAGTTATCCTAAAGCGGCTTCGTAACTTCAAGAATCGTCATCCAGATTGACAAACTCAGCTCCGACAATGTGTCTCTCCTACTTTCTCTTCAGCTTCCATTAGCTTATGAGTATCCCAGTTGAGCTTGTAAACGTATGCCTGATGTGAGTTACCGAAAAGAGATCTCTTTGTAAAAATGTTTTCTTACATTCCTATGGGCATTATCTACGGACGAAAATAAGCCCTTATGCGATCGGTTAGGGGCTTGTGTACCTTCACAGAGAGTAGTTTTGAAGAGTTATCATCCGGACAGGATGGAAACGTCGAGATAGGTCAGACCAAATCTGGTCACTCGAGTTACGATACGTAAGGATCGAGTAGCTCCAATAGTGCCTATAGTGTGGCACTATGCCAAATGTACTATGGCTGATGTTGAATATATATGGTTGGCGGCATCCGGTTTCGGATTTGCCTGTCACTGTGGCCAGCCACAGGACGCCTGCGCCTACAGAGGGACCATGGGTGGCTCGTGCTGCACCACCGACAGCTCCAACCACACACCCATGTCCAGTGTAAACCCGAAGGAATAAGGCCGGGAGGCATGCGGATGGGAGCCATGTTTCATCAACGGAGCCGGCCCACACTCCTTCACAAGCAAACACAAGCACGCTGTATTTGGGAATCAAGCGCACACAAAGCGGTGGCTGGACCGTAGTCCGCTCCACACTGACTGCATGGAACCACTCTTTGATCCACAAGAACTGTGCACCCCGTCCCCTCCAGCAACGACCAACTATCTCCTAGAGCCAGTATGGACGAGGTAGTGGGTAATAGACAGGTAGGCACCTTGTCAACATGAACATCGAGCGCAGCCACATCGGGGATATCAAACAACAGCCAATCACTTGAGCGAAATAAAGTAAAGCAAAGAAATCGAGTAACGCATAAGGAAACGTGACAAAAATTTTAAATAAATGAGCATGTGAAATAAGTTGTTAACAAAGGATCCGAGATAAGTTCAGGGGATCAGAAAGCATATTTTACGGAAATGACACAAACACGAAAATGTTATCGAAATTAACTACAATTGGTTTAAGCAACGTGTGCAAGTTTATAGAAGAGCGTACAGGTAGACATTTATATGAGAAAGGAAAGCGTTAGGACAAAATGGGAAACCCACCACCTGAAATAAAGAAACTCAGTATGCAACCACGCGGTTAGTAAACTGAATGGAGCGTACCTACAAACGCTGCGCTGGTTCTGCCTACGTTCTCTGCAGGACCCGTCGTCGCTTCGGCAGTGGTCCCGAGTGGCCTCGCTCATGGCTCACTAAGCGTGCCTAACTCAGGCACCCTCGACCGCATGTGCTACAGCACCATGCGCTTGATGTCGATGGAGAACAACCCATCGGTGCTTACTGCTTCCGCACTTGCCGCTTCTTCTCTGCATGCATGAGGGCTTTCTCCTGCACCTCGGCAACTGCTTTCGTGATCAGATCGCGCCATGCACGCCGATCAACCGCCTTCGATTCCCATGATCTGCAATCAAGATTAGAACGTGAGAGGCTCACTTTAATCATGTCCTGGTAACGTAACTTTGGTGGTATATATATATATATATATATTTCCCACTGCCTTGTGGGTCAGGCTTTTGAGGCAAAGGCTCCGGGCAAGGTCTCTCAAGCAAACCTCCGAAGCACAACCGCCATCTCGCGTGCGATTACCCACCAATGCAATCGTATGCCTGCGCGCAAAGCACTCAGTATCTGATGCTGGAACGTGCGCGCACTATGGGACCGGAACTCCAGCGAGCGACGCACTGCACTAGTCGCGATGGAACTGGCGCGATACAACATCCATATTGCGGCGCTCAGTGAAACCGAGCTCGCTGAGTAAGTTAAGTTGCATGAAGCAGATGCTGGCTACACATTCTACTGGGTGGGCAACGCCGCCTCAGCGCCACGTGATCATGAGGTCAGATTCGCAACATCCGATCGCCTCCATTGCAAACTCGTGGGTGAACCAACAGGCATCAGCGCGCGACTGATGACTGTTCGCCTACGACTCGGAAGAGGTAAGTTTGCTACTTTTATAAGCACTTACTGTCCCACCATGTCCGATCCTGATGACACGCGTGCTCAATTCTACACTCAGCTATCCTCCGTGATACTGTCTGTGCCGAAGAGCGACCGACTATTTCTGCTGGGTAATTTCAACGCGCGCGTTGGGCGCGATGCATCTGTGTGGACAGGTATTATCGGTCCGCATGTCATTGGTTCAGCGAATGCGAACGGTGACAGACTACTCTCACTGTGTGCCACACACGGTCTGACGATTACGAACACTCGATTTGCACTGAGTGCGAGTGATATAGCAACTTGGACGCACCCACGGAGTGGTCACGCTCACCTGCTCGACTATGTCATTGTACGTCAGCCTGACATGTGTGAAGTGCGCATGACACGTATACTGCGTGGAGCCGAGTGTGGCACTGACCACAAATTGGAGAGGGCCTAGTTATAGATATATTTTCGTAAGTCTGCGTATTGCACTCCCGCCGTGAATTGGCGTAAATTTAACATTCTCTCCCTCGGTACTGTGGCGAAACGTACTGAGCTGGAGAAGGCTGCACGCGTGTGTGATGTGGACTGCATAGCCACAGTGGGCGACCTGTGGCACCACATTCGCGACCAAGTGACAGCTGCTGCCGAGGAGACCATCGGGCGCGCAAACTGTAAGCGACCTGATTGGTTTGATGACAACAATGCGACGATTGGCGCATTGGTGTCGGAGAAGAATGCAGCATTTGCTGCACATGTGGCAGACCCCAGTGACTTGGGGAAGAGTAGTCAGTTTCGCAAACTTCGACGGCGACTGACCCGAGAGCTCCGTCGCATTAAAAATGCATGGTGGACGGAGAAGGCGAAGCAGATGCAATGCTACGCCGAACACCGCCAACACAAGGAATTCTTTAACTCTTTGGAGGCGGTGTATGGACCGATGTTGAAGTTGCTGAGGACGCCAATCGATGGTAGTTCAGGGGCTACCTGCACTCAGACTGCAGACCTGGCAAAATCACTTTGAGTGTCTCTTGAACAACCGTTCAGAGATTGACTGGCCTACATTGTACGGCCTCAAGCAATACCATTTGAATATGAGTCTGGCGGGCGCGCCAACACTGGATGAGACGCAGAGAGCACTTGCTCAGCTGGGAAACGGCAAGTGTGCCGGTGCCGCCGGGATTCCACCTGAAATATTGAAACACGGTGGACGCGTGTTGGTGACTGCGCTGCACCACTTGGTGCAACGGGTATGGATTGAGGAGGAGGTACCTCCTGAACTGAAGGGTGCCCTTGTGTACAAGGGCAAAGGGAGGGGACTTACGTTTTAGACCACGAATGTTTTCGTGTGGCTCAATATTTGAAAACTTGCGCGCCTGTGTTCCTGCTGGATATGTGTAAAAATTGCGATGTAAAAATAAAAGACAACCCGCACCAAATAGATGCAAAATATGTAGTATGATATGTAGCGCTCGTTAAGTTGGTCCGAATGAATGTAAGCACGCATGTGTGGGGTTCGATTTGAAAGAGCAAATCATGCGGGATTTACTAGAGCATGACTTATTCGAGGCGGGTGGTCCCAAACAGTAATACTGGGTCTGTTTCCTACACCACACTCGCAGTCCGTGACCCACAGTCACTCGTCTGGCTTGGTAATGCACTGAGGAAGCAGGTTAATCGACCTCGGTCTGGCCTCCAACTTGCACGAAGCTACGGCCGATCTTGTGGGGATTCCAGTTATTGCTCTGTTTGAAATGGATGCATCCAAACTTACTGAGTTTACAGCCCAATGTTGTTCACAAGATAAGGTAGGTATGCAGGTTTCCTACCGCGATGGTTTCAGCCCGTTCGAAATGGACAATATTGCCACAAATGAACTACTGTAACAGACGATCCGCCGTTTGACTCTAGTTTGTAAATATTTCCATCGTGTAGTGTCGAGTTGAAACTGCAATAAACACTACAACATGAAACACATCAACTGCCAATAACGTAGGTAATCACATCCACGTTCGTTGTATGCACTCTTCTGAATTGTGGTAATCCTTTAGCAACACTAAAGCTGAAATTTTTATAAATACTGTACGTGGGTTTTGACTTTATTCCATGCAGAGGACATTTATACCTGTGACAAGAGCTATTCATCAATAGCTGCAGAACATTTTGGTGAGTTTGTTGCACTACTCACAAGTCAGATTGACATCATGCGTCCAGTAAAGTATCACTTCGCTGCTTTGTCCTAATGATACTCTTCAATATCTTCAGACTCAACCAGAAATCGAACCCACAATCTCTAGACACCAAGGGTTTGCGCGATTAGCCAGCAGCTTATACCACTTGCCAACGGGAGCCGACGGGGGTTCATCATGAATTACTCGCAAAAGTAACACAAAAATCGTAACAATCCCTCCACTAGAGGCTCACCGATGCATCCTTTCTGCTCGAGCAGAGGAGGTAAAGCCAGTCACAACTATAATCTGGAATCCAAGGAAGCAGGATGCAAACGATAATCGAAGTAATAAGCAAAGTGAAAAGGATGTAGCTGACCGTCTTGTTCTGTGCGACTTTCACCCGAAGACCGAAGAACACGACCAGGTTCAGGCAGGCCAAGCAAATCCCGGTGAGACCAGCGCGAGTGCATTGGATGAACCACGACACATGATATATGCGATCGGGGAACGCCTCCGATGGGTCGCTCGGTTAAGAGAAACATATGGGATAACGCTGATGAATCACAATTTTGCATATTCAACTTAATTAAATTATAAAGGGAAGATGAGTGAACCAATGGCGAAATGCATAGGGCACTGTGCGACACTTACTTGTTCCGCAATGAGTCATACGTCGTTGGAGCGTAATACAGGTTCACCATGACGTACTTGCACACGAAGTACTCGCAACCAAAATAGAGTAATCCGAACAAAAGTATGATGGGTGCAACAGGAGCGTATGCAATCACAATGCTCAGGAGCAGAGACATGTACGCATACCGCTGGCGGTAGGGGAATGGCGATGTAAATTTCTGAAGAATAGATAAAACCGTGTTTAAATGAAACGAAATGATAAAAGGTTTTATGCGATCATGTGTCGTTTACAGGTTTTCGCTACAACGCTGTGTTAGGTATGCTGGAGTACGCAGAAATACTGATGGTAATGTGTAACAGACTGATTCTAGATTACCGACTATCCTTCGAGTCCTAACCCAACTACAGTCCCGAGGTCAAACCTTTCACCCTCTCCATCGTAACAGGGCCAAGCAATTACTCGAACAGTCTGAGTGTTACCCATAAACGTGTTGAACTGTGTTACGAGGAGCTTCTTTTGTGAGACTAGAACAATGAACAATGAATTTATACGGGTTAAGAAGCGTTGCTTTACAAGTCCCGTTGGATAGTTGCAGGGGATATCAACATAACAATAATGATGATAAGGATAGTAAAATAGTTAACACTCTAAATATGAAAACAGGGACTTATCGTTTGCTTCGCTGCAGTCCTGCGATCCTCTTAGATTCACAGCATCCACAGTTAACAACAAATAGTTCCATGGTAAACTCCAGGTGTAGGATGGAGACGTAGTGTTAAGTAACAAAGTGTAAGTGGATGAGTGCATCGTCCAACCGTCTTTTAGATACTGTTAGTGTCGGTGCAGAGACGACCGATTCTGGGAGAGCATTCCATGGGTGACAGACACGGATGGAAAAGAAATTTCTGCGGCACTCTAGACGACTGTATTGTTCTGCGAGTTTTAATGAGTGGCCCCTCAGGTTTGTATTGCTGCTGAGTTGCAGTAAAGGGCGGCACACATGATGTAGGTCTCGCAGAATCAAGTATGCCATAATCAGGTCGCCTCGTAGTCTGCGATAGCTTCCACTGAACAATCCCAGTCGTCGCAGCCTCTCCTGGTAGGAAAGATTGCGCATTCCAGTTACGTTCTTAGATGCCCGGCGTTGTGGCTGCTCCAGTGCATTAAGGTCGTGTTTCAGCCATGGATGCCAGGCTTGAATTGCATATTTGACATGGGGGCGAACATACGCACTGAGCATTTGTCGAAATATGGAGCTGTTTATTTGTCCAAACGCCCGCCTCAACAGCCCGACGTGTTGGTTCCCGGTCTTCTAGGCCTTTTCGGATTGCCTGGAGCAACCCAAGTCATCTTGACCCAGGACACCCAAGTCACGTTCGAGAGTTGATTGTTGCAGTACATCCGTTCCGAGTCGGTATGAGTAGCTGCTTTGATGTCGGATGGAAAGCACCTTGCATTTACTGACGCTGAAATGCAATAAGTTTTGGGTCGACCATTGATACACCGTATCTAAATCACTCTGAAGCACATGTTGGTCGGTGTTCGCCTGGATCCTGCGCCAGATCTTGATATCGTCGGCAAACATTAGGAAGTTTGAAGCGATTTCTTGTGCAAGGTCATTAATAAACACCAAAAACAAACGTGGACCTAGAACCGAGCCTTGCGGCACACCACACTCGACTTGTATGGGGTCCGATAAAGAGCTCCGAACTCTGACCACTAATTACCGTTGAAATAGAAAGTTGGCGATCCAGCTTAAAAGAGGGTCTCCGATCCCGTAATGCTGCAGCTTGGATAGTAGTATCCGATGGTCTAGACGATCGAAAGCCTTGGAAAAATCCAGGTAGATCACATCAACACCTTCTCCAGCGTCAGCTGCCTCGGTCCAACTACTGCGTGCAATTAGTAAATTAGTTGTACATGACCGCTGTCGACGGAAACCGTGCTGTTCAGGGGTGATGAGGTTGCAGTTTTCCAGATAACACACCAGTGCATCGGCAACCATGGATTCCATGACCTTGGAGAGTATAGGAAGAAGGGTTACTGGGCGGTAGTTGGATGGATCAGTTCTGCTTCCACCTTTGTGAATCGGGCTTATTATTCCAAGCTTCCACATGGCGGGAACTTGGCTCTGGTCTAAGCAGTGCTGGAAAAACTGAGCTAAAGGTCCTGCCAGTTGTTTTGCTGCTGCTCCCAATGCCTCTGGACGAATGGTGTCAACACCCGGCGAGCTGTGTTTGCGTAGAGAAGTCAGCTTTTGCAACGCAGCCTCTGCGGTAAAATTGATATTGGTTAGTCCTGGTGAGCAGAAGACAAAGCTTGGTAGATCGCTTGGTGGCAAGACTCCTTGAATCGTGGAGGCGTATTGCATCTGCAGCGCGTTTGCAACTTCCATAGACGTTCTCGTTGGGCCATCAGCCGTCTTGAGTGGAGGAAATCCTTGCCTCACCTTTCGTAGGCTATTAATGTGCTTGTACAGCAGTTTGTGGTTAGCACTGAAGGCTTTTGCCATGTTCTGCTGATAGGCGGCTTTGTCTTCTCTTAACAGTTGAGTGCAGTGGTTACGTTGGGCTACGTAGTTGTCCCAAGTTTCTGGTGCTGGAGCTTCTCTGTACACTCGTCATGCTGCGTTGCGTACTGTCATCCATTTTCGCGTTCTGCTCCCAAAGAAAGAAACTGATTTGCACTTATTGCAAGCTTTTATCTCTGAAGCCTGTGCAATCAGCTGACTAAATGTGTTGACGAACACGAGCCAGGCGACTTCCGGGGGTTCTTCTTCGAGGAAAGACCATGTTGTGGCGCTGACTAGCTGGGCGCGTCGGTCGTACCTTGTGGTGGTTCGCACAGTATCATCGGTATCATTCAGATATTCTGCATAGCAGACGAAGTTGAAACTGCTGACTGCGTGATCACTGCGACCCAACGGGCAGTCTAAAACCAACGCATCAATCATATGCTCCTCGTTGGTAAGCAGAAGATCTAGCACAGATGGCCTGTTACCAGTTCTGAACCGAGTGGGCAGTGATGTGGTTGTAAAGAGGGACAGTAGTTACTAGATCTTGTAAATCGGTTTTGAATTGTTCTCCGATCGTGGCAGGGGCTTCTAAACAATGTACGTTGAAATCACCCATGATAAGAATGTGAGTGTATTTTTGTTGTAAACTGCACCTTAAAGCAGCCGCTAGGTGGTAGTCGGTTTCGGGTGTTGAGTTAGGGGAGCGGTACACCAAAACAATAAGGCAAGCGTCCCTGCCTTTTAACTGCAGATGGCACCAAAGAGAGTCGGGGAACTGCGAGTCTGAATCCTCCACGGCTTCGCGTAACGGCTCACATCTATTCCTTTCTATCGTGAACACATCGATTCATCTGACGCTTGAACATTAATTTTTGATGCATTCGCAGTGAATGGACCAGTGATATTGCAGGATCACTCATGCTTAACCAACTGATACCAGGAGCTGAGCTTTTCCGTCTATTGGGGAATGATGTTGGATAGTCATATGACAGGTGTCAGTAATGTGATGATGAAGCCTTCAGTCAAGTCCGCGAATAGTTGGACTGATTTCAGCTAATGAAAAATGTGGGTAACTTATTATCCCTTTAAAAGAAAATATCACGTATCAAATGCTTAAGACCAGTTGCAAACTGCAAATGGACTGATTGCGGTTGTTTTAGAAGTCATTGGGGAGCTAAAGCTTGTGGAATCTTTGTTAGATCAATTATGACTCAGGGGATGGATAATCAGTGGGGAACCTGCAGCATGTCATTCTGGTTAAAGGTGTTCATGACTCTTCCAGCAGTTCAACGGATAACCAGATGATCATATTGCCAGTGGAGATATCGGACAGCAGAATTAGACATACTTGTGCTATTTCTACACTTACTGGCCCTACAGCTGCCTGTCGGATGGTGTGAGGTCAGACTTCAAGCGGTAGACTGAAATATACCTCTTACTTCCAAACAAGTTAAGAAGGAACTACTTGTGCTCTTGCTGAAATGCGAATATTCGACTCAGCACTAGTCATCTAGGAACGGCTGAGAAAGGTAAAAGCATCACCACGACTGCTCGAAAGCTTGTCCAAGTCTAGTTAGGGAAAAATTGTTCAAATTAAATTACTTCCACATCCCTTCATAATTTTATATGCTAAGGTGAAAGATCAACGACTGCATACGCAGTCTAAATTGGATACGCAAAAAAGGTAGAAAGTTAACCTTCAATTGTGAAAACTACTAAGCGATGGACTGGCATTAAATAGTTAAGCATGCAAGACTAAGTATACCAACTCTCCCACAGGCATGATGTACAGAGCGTTTCATAGTTTTCGCTAGCTCTATGTCTATCTTATAGACTGCTGTTGGCGGCATCCGGTTTCGGATTTGCCTGTCACTGTGGCAAGCCACAGGACGCCTGCGTCTACAGAGGAACCATGGGTGGCCTGCGCTGCACCACCCACAGCTCCAACCACACACCCCATATCCAGTGTAAACCCGAAGGAATAAGACCGGGAGGCATGTGGATGGGAGGCACGTTTCGTCAACAGAGCCGGCCCACACTCCTTCACAGGCAAACACAAGCAAACTGTATTTGGGAATCAAGCGCACACAATGCGGTGGCTGGACCGTAGTCCGCTCCACACTGAGTGCATGGAACCACTCTTCGAGGCTATCACGGCCACAAGGACCGTGCACCCCGTCCCCTCCAGCAACGAACAACTGTCTCCTAGAGCCAGTATGGACGAGATAATGGGTAACAGACAGGTAGACCCCTTGTCAACATACACATCAAGCGCAGGCACACCGGGGCCATCAATCACCTGAAACGACAAGATGCAATAAAGCAAATCGAATAATGTATAGAGGTACGGTGACCTAACTCTTCGCTAAATTAGCATATGAAGTACGTTAGTTAGCAACGAATTCGCGTTAAGTAAAAATATCCACAAGTTACTTAAAAATGCTACAAACGCGACAAAGTTATCGAAGATAAGCGCAATTGTCGTAAGCAACGTGGCCAGTTAATAGAAGATTATTCAGGTAGGCAGAACAAACCAAATAAATCGGAATGAAATTTATCCAGCGTAAAAAACCTAGTTTCATTGTAAATAAATTTAGCCCAACTGCGGTGAAGAAGCACTATATATATATATATATATATATATATATATATATATATATATATATATATATATATATTCAAGCGAGGCCAATCGGGACCACTACCGAAGCGACAACAGGTCCTGCAGAGAACGTAGGCAGAACCAGCGCAGCGTTTGTAGGTACGCTCCATTCAGTTTACTAACCGCGTGGTTGCATACTGAGTTTCTTTACTTCAGGTGGTGGGTTTGCCATTTTGTCCTAATGCTTTCCTTTCTCATATAAATGTCTACCTGTACGCTCTTCTATAAACTTGCACACGTCGCTTAAACCAATTGTAGTTAATTTCGATAACATTTTCGCGTTTGTGTCATTTCCGTAAAATATACTTTCTGATCCCCTGAACTTATCTCGGATCCTTTGTAAACAACTTATTTCATGTGCTCATTTATTTAAAATTTTTGTCACGTTTACTTATGCATTACTCGATTTGTTTTCTTTGCTTTATTTCGCTCAAGTGATTGGCTGTTGCTTGATATCCCCGGTATGGTTGCGCTTGATGTGCATGTTGGTGTGTAGTGGGTAATAGACAGGTAGCCACTTTGTCAGCATGCACATCAAGCGCAACCACACAGGAAATGTCGAACAACAGCCAATCTATTGAAATGAGATTATCAGATATAATATATCTGTTAAGGCATTCGGCTAAACAGACACAACTCTTAGCTACAGTAGTATGTGAAGTAATTTGGTTAGCAACACACCCGCGATAAGTACAAATTGTCCACAAGTTACTCAAAAATGCTACAAACGCAATAAAGTTAACGAAGTTAACCATAATTAGTGTAGGCAACGTGTGCAAGTTAATAGAGGATTATTCAGGCAGGCAGAACAAAGCAAATAAAGTGGAATGAAATTTATCCAGTTCAAAAAGTCCTAGTTGAAAGGTATGTTCTTAGCGCAAATACGGTGAATAAGCATCATGAATGCAACATCAGCCTCACATAGAGAGTTACAAATAATTAAATTTTACTTCGATCTAAGAAAAAATACATGTGGTTTGCAAGTCCCGCGCTAGCCCCTCCACACATTATCGGGCTACAAAAAGCCTTTTCAGTATACCTATTAAGGATACAACTAGTCAATTCGTTGGACCATACAAACAGAGAAATGAGGGCGGGGTATACAGTAAATCGCCCTCTAATGGCTGTTTCTCGAACTTGGCCAGTAGAGAAATTTGAGTTTAATAACTTCCGTTCGCCGACCTATGGTATGATGTGTAATGCCATGAACAAAAACGGCAGCAGCACTTATTGGTGCTGAGGGACTGGGCATTAGGATAGGGGATCCATGCTGGAGTTCGAGCGAATAGTTCATAGTACAATCTAGCGGAACCTGGCGGCAATTCAAACACTACATGTTTCCCCCTCCTCATTTTGCGTACAATCGAAGTGCAAATAGCTTAGGAGGAAAATAAACAAAACGATTTTAGCTACTCTCATAACCATAGCAGAAAACCTATTTTCTCGGGCACGGATGATCGTGATGATCTTGGCTACTTCACACTACTAACGTGTGCTATGTGAACCGACCAGTGAGTCGTCACTTTTAGTCGATGCAGTGATGTAATCATTTGAACTTTCGCGCAGTGCGAAATACTTATGACTTGGGTGACCTTTATCATGCTCTACTGATCCTCAAGCACTTTCGTAAACTTAACTACTAAAGATATCGCCACTGGTAAAAACATGTCTGAACACGCGTGCAATACTCTAAGCAATTTTTGGGAACGAATGATATCTTGAACCGGATAAATGGTGAACCTTTTAAGCAATTAACGCAATGTTTCGTATAGATCGTACTGACTACGCGCACATAGAAGAACGTTATCTGGTGAAAGAGTTAACGAAACAGCTATATATCATCCCACGGCTCACTCGAGCAAAGTAGCTGAGTTCAGCGGATGAGCGGGCTCTCAGGCACCGTAGGGAGAAGATGATCCACCTGGTTGTTTGGAATAGAGTCATAGCAGAGTACATTGCAGTACGTGTGATCACATAATTGATGAACAACGCTGAGCTGTCGGGGTTGAAGGTACATTCCAATCGGAGGCGCTTCACTTCTTCCTGCGAATCGTTCCACCACCGAAATAACGCTGGGAGACTGGAAGTGAAGAACAGGATGTGATTTCCAAGCCTTACTCTATTTATGCCACAAGCTTGTGGAGGTAACAAATGTAAAAACTTAGTGGCCGTAAAAATGCACGGCATTTACCATTGACAAAATTACATTGATCAAAATACCAAGATCATAAACTGTATTCGACGGAGACCTTAAGTTCAAGACGCACGTTTTTCCCAGTTGTTGAAACCCAAAAAGGCAGGCGGGTAACCTGGCTAGTTTACCATCACACCGACAGCCATACAGCAACTCAGATTCTTTGAGAACTTCCTTTAAATGCTTACTTCTTCAGGTTTTAGCTCAAAAACATGTTTTGTTTGGTGCTCGATGTTTGGTTGGGTATGGCTGTGGCGAGCTCCACTTGAAACCACTAACTTCTTGTCAATAGTTCGACTGATGTCATATTTTAAATGGGATTTTAAGATAATGCGTGGGGTAAGGTAGACGAATCTTTCTGCAATAACATGATTATCATCTAAGAATAAGGTACACCATTCCACATGTGTTTGTTCAGATGCATTCACCCTCATGACTATACTCGTCGTTTCGATTCTTTCTGGGACTAACAGTAGACGCACCACTGTGAGTTTGGGGTGAGCAAAACAACCGCACTGTGCACCTCCTTGTGTGTTGTTGATGTCGGAATAAGCTCATCCATGAGAAATTCTAGCTAGTGATCTTGAATTTCCTAGGGTAATAACAGCAACAAAAAGTAGAATAGGCACTCTTTGCATCCAGTGAACATAAATTAGTCACACCGATCTACCGAGATTGGTGCACATTCGAAACTCGGAGTGACATTGAGATGATGGCTGCAGCTGCCAGAGAGACCACAGAGAACTTACCCGCTGACACCAAGAGAGGGAAACATAAGCACAGTGATCACCAAAAAAGCGAATAAGTTTCTTTGGCCAGCTTTCTCCTGATTCCCATATGTTTCATGTGCGTTCCATGATTCGCTGACGACCACTAGTTTCTTCACTGAGGCTGATGCAACCACTAGAATGAGAGACGGGAGCCACTGGTAGCAGAAGACGCTCTGAAGAGTAAAGCCAAATGATAGAGTAAGGCAACATCAGTATGTCCCAATATTCTTGCAGGTACACGTTCCTAATATTCATCATTTGCCATGTGATTCACTTCCTTAATTTATATGTTGTTCAACTGACCGAATGCGTTGTTGCTGACATACATGTTCCTTCACATTATTCTAAATAACTATCCTCATGTTAATCAGGCTCGAAGCAATTAAACTCTCAAAGCACAAGACATTTGTTGTATTGAACACAGCTTTCCGTTTTGCGCATTAAATGTGCCTCCTCCATTGTGTATTCTAATAACACCGGTTGCTATATAGACCTGAGATTTCACTGTTTGATACACTGTTGATCTACTTATATTCTCAGCGACGGGTGGGACAGTGCTTTATAAAGGGTACAATACCACAGTCTTATCATCCCCCGTAGGCTGGTAATAGAAGCAATTGAGATTGACATTGAAAGAAGTGGACCAAATAGAATACGCATCGCTCGCAAATAGCAGGATTTTAGTTGTAACTTTGTTAACGCATTCATCCCACTAGGTCACAGGCTACATACGCATCGGTGAAGTGACCTAGTAATGACGTACAGATAGCGGGTTGTGGGAGTGAGTTAGTGCGGCGCAAAACGAAATAACAAGTTGTTATGTTTAATTACAAACAACAATTAGCTTGCACACCTTTCTGCACAGATTTGCGTGCGATACTGTGGGTTGCAAATCCAAAGAGGCTAGTTAGCCTGAATATATCCAGAATATCTGTTCATGTGACAAAGTGTAGAGCGTTTAATTCGAGATCCAATCGTTTTTTTGAAAATAACTAGGGCATGGGCACAGGCCAATAAGTTTGTAAGTGCGTTACAGGATTGGCAAACCCGGAGTGAGAAGTACTTTGGTCGACACACTAGACGACCGTATTGTTGGCTCAGTTTCAGCCTATTGCTTCAGATTGGTGTTCGGATTGAGTTTCAACAGGTGGCGGCATATGTGAGTGGGGTCGCTCAGTATTTGGTAAATTAATATGAGATCTCCACGTCGTGGCCGGGAGCATTCACCGAACAATTCGTGTGTTTTGAGGTGTTGCTGGTACGATAGGTGGCGCAATCCCTCGACAAATTTCGTTGCTTGACATTGGCAAGTTTCGAGTGGAACAATGGTGTATTACGGGTAAAAAAAGCGATGCTTAACAAGTCCCGTGGGATGGAAATTGCTGCGAAAAGTAAATTGCATGATAAAGGGAAAAGCGTTTTGGTGGACTCACAATAGAATTATGTAGAATAGCGGATATGTTCGCGTATTAAAAGTATAAATCCATAAACCCATTAGTTGGGAGCTTGCTAAGACACCGTTTGATTATGTTTTGTAGCCCTTGGTTAAGAAGTCATAAAATGAAGTGCAAATGCGACGACGCATCGTCAACTCGTTTTTTTAAATATCGCCAGATTGGGAGCAGAAACAACATAATTAGGGAGGGCGTTCCAAGCTTGGCACACGTGGAGGGAAAAGAAATTTCTACGGCATTCAAACCAGCTATACTGTATTGTCAGTTTCAGAGAATGACCTCTTAGGTTAGTGTTGTGGTTCAATTCCAGCAGCGGACGGCAAATGTGGCTTGGCTTCTTCAGAATCTGGTAAACCATCAAGTGATCCCCCGCAAACGCCGATATCGACTGATGTACAGTCTTAGAGATTTCAGTATAAGCTGATAGGGCAGATGAAAGAGGCCCCTGACGTTTTTGATTGCCCTTCTTTGAGGAACCTCGAGAGCAATGAGATCCTGTTCGTGTCACGGCTTACACACCTGGATAGCATATTCCACGTGCACTCGCACGTAGGCGTTAAACATTTAGGGGAAGTTTGAGGGTTCAAACCGAACGAACCCTCTGCGAAGAAGGTCGAAGTGTTGATTGCTGGTTCTCAACGCCTTCTCTACTTGTTTTGAGCATCCGAGATTTTGCTGTATCAGTACACCCAGGTCACGCTGTTGTGACGCCTTCTGCAAGGTGTTTTCTCCAAGTTTGTAAACGTTCACCGGCTGCTGACGCAGATGCATCACCTTGCACTTCGCTATGTTCAACTGAAGCAGGTTCCTCTTTGACCATTCATAAATGCAATCCAGGTCATGTTGGAGTAGATCTTGATATTGTTGGCGAAAAGCAGGACATTTGAGGAGATAACTCCTGCCAGGTCGTTGATAAACACCAGGAAAAAGCGCGGTCCCAGCACCAAGCCCTGTGAGACATCACATTCCGCCTCAATCGGGTTAGAGAATGATCCCTTAACACGCATTTGAAGCTTTTGTTGGTGAAGAAAGTTGCCCATCCGACCATGAACAGGACCTCCGATTCTGTACCTCTGAAGTCTGTGAAGTAGAATGCCGTGATTCAGGCGGTCGAAAGCTTTGGGGCAGTACAAACAGATGACGTCAACTCCGACCCCATCATCAACCACTTATGTTCAACTACTTCGTGTCATTAGAAGTTTGGTGGCGCGTGACCGGTGCTGACGGAAGCCATGCTGCACCGGTGCCAAGATGTCGAATTTGCCCAGGTAGTCCATTAGAACCTCAGCGACGACCGCTTCCATTACGTTCGCGAGCACAGGGTGGAGAGTCACTGGGCAATAGTTTGCAGGATCTGCACGGCTACCGCCTTTAAAAATTAGGGTTATAATGCCACACTTCCACAGGGGGAATTGCTGTTCATCGAAGCAGTTTTGGAAGAACTGGGGTAGTGGTTCAGCTGGTTTGGTGGCCACAAGCTTCAGTGCTTTTGGAAAGATGTCTGCTCCCGGAGAGCTATGATCGCGCAATGAGAGTAACTTCCTTAGCACAATTGCTAGGTTGAAAATAAGGTGTGTAAACCATGGAGTCGGTAATGTGCATGACGTCCTGGGACTGACAGAGGCTGCCAGTTCGAAAACTGGAGCGTATTGTTGACACAGGGCATTAGATGCTTCTTCGGCGCTTCGTTCTCTACCGTCTGTTGTGAAAAGTGGAGGGATGCCATGCTTCAATTTATCAAGATAGTTGACATGCCTATACTGTAGTTTGTTGCTTGCCAGGAATATTTTAGCCAGGCACCTCTGGTAAGTTACTTTATTCTCACCGACAAGTGCAGTGCAATGGTTGCGATGGGTCAGGAAATTGCTCCAAGTCTCTGAGTCGGGGTTAACCTTGTAGGCACGCCATACTGCATCACTTATCGCCATGCATTTTCGAGTCCTGGTCCTTAGAATTGTAGGCATTTATGCGGGACCTATGGGCTTAGTCTCTGATGCTCTGTTGACTATGTCGCTGACTCTCTCAACGAACTTTGTCCAAACGTCAAAGGGACTGTTGTTTGAGAATTCCCAAGCAGGTCCCTCGACGAGTTCCTTCAAGACGTGGTAGTGTGTGATTGCATGTTAGTTCCGAGTGTTCAGATGGATACTCTGCATAGCAGACATAGTTAAGCGTTATTAATACATGGTTGCTGAGACCTACTGAACTCTCCATCACTAACTTGTCAACCACGATCTTTTAATTCGTGAGCGCTAGGTCCAATGTGGGAGGTTTTGAACAGCTGTCCTGAATATAGTAGTGCGGTGACATGTTTGTACAAGCGGTAAGTTCATACAACTCTGCTTTGAATTGTTCATTGTGTGATGCCGATACCTCCAGATCGTGTAGATTGAAGTCTCCGAAGATGAGAATCTGGCTATACCTAGTGCGTGTTACCCTGTTCAAGGCACTTATCAAGCGGGAATCCTTTTTCGGTGTGGACGTCGGGGGCGGTAAACGACAACTACGAGGCATGTGTCGTTGTGTCATAGTCGGAAACCGCAATAGATTGAGTCAGTAACATGAGTTTGCAGATCAACAACTATTGCACATTTCAGGTCGCTGTGGTAGTAAAGAAGAACCCCACATTCTCTGCTGGGGTGGCTGTTCCGGATGAATGATGTTCCTGCTATCTCAACCTCAGCGTCACCCACTTCTTGGTGCAACCATGTTTCGGTAATGGAATTTAGGTCCCAAGCATTCGCAATCTGACGTCACCGAAGTTCGATAAGTTTCCTGAGGAGCCCCTGGGCGTTAGTGTACATACATGAAAGTTTATCAGATTTAAGCAATGTTTCGGAGGTTGTGCAACTCATACGGGAAGTTTCGCCGACCTGTGAGTGGCCGGCGACTAACCGTTTTTCCGGTGTACACTTGGCGAAGTGTTTGACGTCTTATTCATTGCCCGCGTACTTAGTCTCGTGTCTAACCTTCTACGTGCAGCGTAATGTGTCTGGTCAATACCCTCTTCAACATTTATATGGGCTTATTAGACACACTACTGGTGCACTGTTCTTTTGTAGATTCCATCGCGTTTGGTTCGTTGTGTGACATATCATCTCTAAGGGGCACATCGCGGACTGTCTACAGCCGAAGCTGAGATGGTAGCCTGCAGCGAAATATGTACCAGCTTTTTAGCAGCCGTGCTACCATATATTTTGACTGTAGGACCATCTTCAACCCTCTCGTGCCACATCCTTTGTAGTTCGACGAGGTACGCAACCGTGACACCGATTTCTCTAGCACATCATCCAAGCAAATTGTTTCACGAATATAACGTGCTTGTTCTTTCTCATGGGTGATTATTTCATGCTCCTCACTTGCTTCAGTTTCATGAACCCCGTGAAAATGTATGGTTCTGGTTACAGTTCCCTTCTGGTAGTCCTCTAAGGTGTGGTTAACTCGCTAACGCTCGACCCTTGGGATGTCTGGAAAGATACGGATGGAGCAGTGTTCATTTCTGAGTCTAGGTTTCGACAGTATAACTGATACTAAGCGTTGCTCACGGATCTTAGAGCCACAGTGATCAAGGCGTCAGCCTTTGACCAGTAGGCCCCGAGTTCCACCCCAGCACATGCTATCTCCATCGGAGGAATCCAAACAAGGACCAAACCGGCTATGGAGTCTCAGGGACGGGTGGAGCAACACCAAACCACTTCCAATTCGGATACGGTCCTTGTGATCGTAATGACCGAGGTTTACTTCAAACTGAGCTGAGGTCTGCATAGAGATTGCGTGTAGCAATCCAACCACACAGCGGTTACTCCAAATCCAGCTTTGAACTCTTTACTTCTGTGCCAAGCGTTGTTCAGGGATCTTAGCGCCACAGTGATCAAGGCGTCAGCCTTTGACCACTAGGCCCCGAGTTCCGCCCCAGCTCAGACTATCTCCATCTGATGAGTCCAAACGAGAACGAAACCGCTTACGAGTGCCATGGTTGGAATGTGCAACACCGAACCACTTCCAAGAACTGATTCAACTTCAGTGATGGAGTTCAGCACAACGCGCAGTAGTCTTGGCTCTCCGTGCTGCTTAGAGTTGGGGTGCCGCGTAATACGCACTACGCATACCGGTTTCAGTACAACTCCAATCAGGTTACTGATGCTGTCCCACTGGTTGAGGTCATCCAATTGCCCGCCTCTTATTGGTGTCAACTTTGCTTCTGGGACATTGAAGCACAATACGCTCAGTATAGGGTGTTGTTTCTTTACACCTTTGGACATGTCGCGGTTAGTGATTGAAATACTCGGAGATGTATCACAGGAAACAGGTGGTGCTTGAACCAGAAGAACGCCGTTTCGCTCCTCAGTTTCCGATCCAGTTGGGAGTGCTGTTAATTTTAAAGGACGGTTCTTCTTGGAAGCAACCGTAACCCAACGCTCGCGAGTAACAGCTTGCTTTTTTCTGTGCACCCCGTCGGCAGATTGGGAGTACGCTTACGTGTAGTTACTCCGATCGAACTGGGAACCGTATTAGTCAAATGTGGCCCACGTGTGGTATTGGAACAGCGGTTGATTTCTGGGCGCTTGGTGTCGTTTTGCTTACAGTGTTACAAGCTGTTCTCCTAAGAATCGGAGTAGCACTTACTGGGAAGGCTTGGGTTGCACAGTCCGTTATGCTTACCCCAACCGTGGTGATTTTGGTAGCCACGATTTCCTCAATCTTGGCTAGTAGCTGATCGTACTTCTGAGATAATAGGAGCACGCTTTTTGTCCGTAGGATAGATGTGCATTCCACGCAGAACCATAAATAATCTGGATTTTATACTAACTTGGCTTGTATAGGTTTAAATCGGAAGCATCTCTCATGGAAACTCTTGCAACAAGTACGACACGGAATGCCACTTAACAAGTTTGGCACATGATCTACATAGGTCTTTAGATTGCGGCACACTGGACATCGCGCTCGTTGGACAAATGTTCCAAACCACTAGAATGACTCACCCGCGATGGTAAAAAGTTATTCTGTCACTGCATTTGACGCCAAGGTCAGGGTTCAGGTTGCAGTGGTGTACTTGCAGACTGTCCTCCCTGGCGTGCCAGCCGTATGTGTCAGCGTGAAGATGGGGTAGGTTACACGAGGGTGTCATTGAAAAAATTCTTGATTAGGCCTATAGATCGTACCTGATGAATTTGCCGTGAGATCTGTAGCTGCTGCAAGTAATGTTGAATTTTAACGCGTGCTCGTTCGTTAGAAAGCTGTCGAAATGCACTATTGGATGAAACCAAACAATGTTGTGCTGCAAGATCACGCTTTATCCAGGGATGCCAAGCCTGAATTGCGTATTGGACGTGGGGAAGCACGTAGGCGTTGAGCATCAGAGAGAATCTGGAAGAATCCAAACTCTCGAATGCTCACCGCAACAGACCAACATGCTGATTACTATTTTTGGCTGCGAACTCTGACTATCTAGAACAACCGCGTTTGTCCTGCACCAGCACACCGAGGTCAGCTTCCTGAGAGCTTGTCTGCAAATTGTGCGCTCCATGTTTTTAGATGTAAGCGTGTCGATGGCGGATGTGGACAATCTTGCACTTGTTCACATTGCATGGCAGCGCGTTTCTCACTGACCATTACCATGCCTCAGCGAGGTGGCGCCGGAGGAGCTGGTACTCGTCCATTTCCTTGATCGCCCACCAAATTTTACCGTAGTCCACGAAGTGTGAACGTTTTGCGAAGATAACTTTTGTAGATCGTGGATGAAAACTAAGGACAAGCAAGGCGCAAGTACCGAACCTTGCGGAACGCTGCATTCCACTCGAATTGGGTCGGATAGAGATGTTCGAACTCTAACCTCCAATTGCCGTTTGCGGAACAACTTACTTATCCATCATAATACTGGAGCTCCTATGCTGTAAAGCTGCAGTTTGTGCATGAAGATTCGATGATTCATGCGATCGAAAATCCACGTAAATAACATCGGTTCCTCGTCGACTGTTTCTGTCCAGCTGTCACCTGTTATCAGCAGATTCGTGGTACATGATCGATGACGAAACCCGTGCAGCTCCAGCGCAATGATGCTGTAGCTTTACAGGTAGCCCATCAGTACGTCCGCGATGGTCTCTTCCAGGACTATGGAGAGCACATGGACTCATCCATATTGTGTTGTGCTTTTTTAACGATATCTGTACCTTCCTTTCAATTCCATGCTTTTGATGGTTCCATGCCTATTCGTAGGCTGTTGCAAATATATATATATATATATATATATTTAAATACACAGGAAGAAAGGTTACTGGGCGGTAATTGGCAGGATCAGATCGACTTCTTCCCTTGTAAATGGGGCTTATAATATCCCGTTTTCATGTTAACAGAACTCTGCTTTTGTCAAGAAAACACAGAAATAATCCGGCGGTGGTTGGGTTGGGTGCTTGGCTCCTACCTGCAGTATTTTAGCGTGAATGTTATCCACTCCAGGAGAGATGGGTGTGCTCAAAAATAGTAGCTTTTTCAGCACCGCTTCTGCAGTGGATGTACTGCTTGATAATAATTGTAGTGTAGTAACAGAAGCAAGTATGGCATTCGAGGCTTGTACCCTTTAGAATGTAACTACTTACTGGGCGTGTAAAGCGTTGGCCCCCTCTTTCGTTGTGCGTCTATACCCACCAACCGTAGTGAGTGGTGGGTTTTCGCCCTGCACCTTACGAAGTATATTCACGTATCTGTAGGTGGGTAACAACAAGTTACTTTTGTCACGCCAGAGAAAAAACGGGGCATAACTCACCATTTTAGGGCCCAACCAGTCAAGTAGGTTGTATCGATTCATTGCTACCAGAAGATATGACGGGGACGAAAGAATGAGGCAGCAGAGGAAGATGATTACAGACTGGACGACACGTCCTAGCGGCCAACAATGAGAACGTCGCCGAGTGGCCATTAAATTTCGCCTAGGCAAGGAATGCAGACAGGGACCGTGGTAAGCGTTTTCAAAAGGGTTTGAGCTGCATTGGTTTACGGTGTGCTAGTACAAACATCAATCACCATTTTTATGGCGACTATTTGCCCCTTGCATAAAAATGGCAGAGAATGATTGGACCTAAACTCGCTTTTATCCTCACCACTGTCAACCTCGCATTGCGTCTGTCAAATACAAGCTAAAACGGTGATTTATTCCACGTGATCATAACTGCTTACACTTATAGTTGTAGATGGTTTGGCAACCATCTACAGCTAGTACAGTTTCCCACAGGCAAATAAACATGATCGGGAATTTGAAAAGCACGATTTTTTGGAGTGCGCACATGCGGTTTGCTCGTTTGATAAAAGAACAGTTGAGTATGTGAGACAATCCTGAGGCGTACGGTGATGTGCAACTCAGACTGCCGGTTTTTGTTGAAGAATTGCTATCGCTTACCTCTCCATGCAAGGATCAGTAGAAAACTGGACTTAACTCGTTGCGTTATTGAAAACTCACCTAATTTCATACAACTGAATACCAGTTGATACATGAATGTGGATCCAACGACTGGAACTCACACACAAACCATGGAATCTCTCTGGCACATTTACAAGATGCAGAATAAGCGCCAATGCGGCACACACCGATCTTTAGTGGACAGCTACCTGTGTGACTTCGTTTGGAGGCAAAGACACCGAAAATGGACCTTTTCATGCAAATTATTAATGATTTGTCTCAATTTCACTCTCTTCAATAGAGAGTAAAAGTTCAAGTTCCACATCCTCCCTTTTCATAATCTTTTTGGGTGGCGGGGCTTAACCTTTTGGCGGGGTTTAACTGGAAAAGATCCCAATCGGCTTGTATGGAGTCAGATAAATAGAATTCTGACCACTAATTGCCATTGAAGTGGAAAGTTCGCGATTCAGCTTAGAAGTGGGTCACCGATGCCGCAATACTGAAGTCTGTGAAGTAGTACCCGATGTTCAAGACGATCAAATGCCTTCGAAAAATCCAGGTAGATTACAACAACCTCTTCTCTAGCGTTAGCTGACTTGGTCCAACTACTGCATGCGGTTTGCAGGTTCATTGTGCACGATCGCTGTCTAGGGAAGCTGTGCTGCTTGGGCGTAATCATTTCACAATTTTCCAGATAACACACAAGTGAATGGGCAACGATGGATTCCATGACCTGGAAAGGCATAGGGAGAAAGGGTACCAGGTGGTAGTATGAGGGCTCAGTTCGTGAAAGGATTTTCCTGTTCCCCGAGCTGGGCATTTCTGTTGCAGATGTTTCGTTACCAAACTAGGTAACATCTTCAGTGCAGCTATTTGGTGCTGATTCGCGGAGTCTCGCAAACCAATGCCAAATCTGAATGACTATTGATTGTTGCCTGCTTCGAATGTCAGCCTTCGATCGGTTCATGTGTCCGTCATTTGGGCACCTCTTCTCCTTGTCGATCTGGTGCCTAATGCTGGCTTGACCTGCAGAGCTTCATAGACACCCTCCAGCTCCAGGTGTTCGTTGATTGAGTTCCGGCCAGAATGCCAGGCCTCGAGGAACTCACGCGCTCTGCGGTTTCTTGCGCTTCCAAGTGTTTCAACGTTATTCAGATTGAACTGATGGTTCTCGGCATCCATGTGAACCGACATTAAGGATTTCTCATCGTGGCGGCGGGTGGCCAGACTATGTTCGTGCAGTCTTGTGCCAAGTCTTCTTCCAGTCTGGCCTACGTATTACTTCTCACAGTTCTTGCAGGAAATTTTATAGACCACACCCGATGTTTCTTTCTTAGACAGTTTGTCCTTCACCTTAAAAAGTTTATTTCGTATAGTTTCCGTTGCTTCATGTGCAACAGTTATCCCGTGAGGCATTAGAAGCCTCGCTGCCATTTCAGAAATCCCATGGATGTAAGGTTGGATAATCGTTCTTCTTTCTGTTACACATGTGGACGCGGGTGGTGACTGGCTCTTTGACATCAGACAGCGTAGAATAAAGCTACTAGGGTACGAATTTCGCTGAAACGTGTTAAATAGGTGGTCCTCCTCCGCCTTCCTCAGTAGCGGCGTGCTACAATGTGTCTGGGCCCGTTTGAAAAGCGTCCTCATGCAACTTCGCTTGTATGTGGTCGGATGGTTACTGCGATAGTTTAAGATCTGATCGGTGTGGGTCCCTTTCTGATAAACTGTTGTTTCCAGTGACACAGAAGCATGTCTTCTCACGAGCACGTCCAAGAATGGCAACTGATCATTGTTCTTTTCCTCTTTGGTGAAATGGATGCCGGAAAAAATATTGTTGATTAGTTGATGTGATTCATGTAGTCTGGAGCGTTTGAGGATGACAAAAGTATCATCTACGTAACGTACCCAAAGTTTGGGCTCCACTATTGGGAATGCCTTCTCTTCCAAGCTTTGCATCACTGCTTCCGCTACCAGTCCAGAGATTGGCCATCCCATTGGCGTACCCGTTATCTGTTTGTACATTTGACCGTTGCAAGTGAAATGTGTGGTGAGACAGAAATCAAGCAACCCCATCATTTGTGTGGCTTCAATTTGTTGCTGGTATTTACCGCTCCGTGTTGTTCAAGCAAAGTCCTCATTGTTTGCCTTGCCAGTGTCATGTCAATTGATGTGAACAAAGCTGTAACGTCAAAGGAGACCATTATGTCGTCTTTTTCTATTGTTATTCCCTTAAGTTTTTCAAGGAATTGTTCTGCCGAATGGATTGAGTGCTCTGAGCCTGCGATTAGATGTTTCAACCGTTTCCAAAGTTCCTTAGACAGCTTGTAATTTGGTGCCCCGGGTAATGCCACGATAGGGCGAAGCGGTACCCCATTTTTGTGTACTTTAGGTAGGCCGTAGAACCGTGGTAGAACTGAATCCTCGGGTTTCATCTTGCTGTGTTCTAACTTCGTGATCTGACCCATTTGTTCCAATCTTTGAAGAGTTTTGTTGATCTTGCTTTCCAGACGTTTTGTAGGGTCTTCACTTATCGGCTGGTAGGTGTTCGCATCTCCGAGCAGTTCTTGTGCTTTCTTCATGTAGTCAGTTTTGTCCATTATTACAGTAAGACGTCCCTTGTCGGCCGGTAGTATAACAATAGTCTTGTCAAACAGGCCCAGACACATTGTAGCACGCCGCTACTGAGGAAGGCGGAGGAGGACCACCTATTTAACACGTTTCAGCGAAATTCGTACCCTAGTAGCTTTATTCTACGCTGTCTGATGTCAAAGAGCCAGTCACCACCCGCGTCCACATGTGTAACAGAAAGAAGAACGATTATCCAACCTTACATCCATGGGATTTCTGAAATGGCAGCGAGGCTTCTAATGCCTCACGGGATAACTGTTGCACATGAAGCAACGGAAACTATACGAAATAAACTTTTTAAGGTGAAGGACAAACTGTCTAAGAAAGAAACATCGGGTGTGGTCTATAAAATTTCCTGCAAGAACTGTGAGAAGTAATATGTAGGCCAGACTGGAAGAAGACTTGGCACAAGACTGCACGAACATAGTCTGGCCACCCGCCGCCACGATGAGAAATCCTTAATGTCGGTTCACATGGATGCCGAGAACCATCAGTTCAATCTGAATAACGTTGAAACACTTGGAAGCGCAAGAAACCGCAGAGCGCGTGAGTTCCTCGAGGCCTGGCATTCTGGCCGGAACTCAATCAACGAACACCTGGAGCTGGAGGGTGTCTATGAAGCTCTGCAGGTCAAGCCAGCATTAGGCACCAGATCGACAAGGAGAAGAGGTGCCCAAATGACGGACACATGAACCGATCGAAGGCTGACATTCGAAGCAGGCAACAATCAATAGTCATTCAGATTTGGCATTGGTTTGCGAGACTCCGCGAATCAGCACCAAACAGCTGCACTGAAGATGTTACCTAGTTTGGTAACGAAACGTCTGCAACAGAAATTCCCAGCTCGGGGAACAGGACAATCCTTTCATCCACATCCCGAGCTACAGGCTCAGTTCGTCTTCCTCCTTTGTGTGGATTTTGAGCGGTTCTCCGAGCTGAGTGGTTATTGTGCAAACGTTTCTTTGCCTGACTAGGCAACATCATCATTGCGGCTTCAGGGGCCTGGTTCGCAGTGCGTGGTAAGCGACCTCAATGTCCACGTGCTCATTGATCCAGTTCTGCTTTAAATGCCAGGCTTCAATGAACTCACGTGCTTGCTGGTTTTTAGCCCTTCCGACGATACTGGCATGCTCTATGTCGAATTGATGGTTCACAGCATCCATATGCACTGACATCAGGGAGTGCTGATCGTGGCGACGTCGCCACGCTGAGAACCATCAATTCGACATAGAGCATGCCAGTATCCTCGGAAGGGCTAAAAGCCAGCAAGCACGTGAGTTCATTGAAGCCTGGCATTCAAAGCAGAACCCGATCAACAAGCACTTGGGCATTGAAGTCGCTTACGACGTACTGCGAACCAGGCCCCTGAAGCCGCAATAATGATTGTTATAGCGGAGGTAAGAATACTCCACCACTCCCCGTGGTTTTGTGAGTTTTATTCCACTCACCCCTATTCACCCCGTCCTCTTTTACGGTTCCACACATACGTTTCTATTACTTCACTTTTGTGACTAGCTTGTGTTGACACGGAATCTTATGCTTAATGGTTTTTCCCTTACTCTGTACATTTCGCTCGTTCGTGAGACATCGTATCGATTCTTCGCCCCGGGAATGACAATGATGTTGCCTAGTCAGGCAACGAAACGTCTGCACACTAATCACTCAGCTCGGAGAACCGCTCAAAATCCGCATCCACACCCCGAGCTACGGATACTCTCAGTTGTTCTTCCTTTGTGTATCGGAGTTTTTGTTTTAAGCTTTCAGATAGCAAGAACCTACTTCTAGTATAAGCAGCGCTGGAAAAACAGCTAAAGGACATGCCAGTTAGCTTACCACTGCTCCTAGTGCTTCTGGACGAATGATCTCGACACCTGGTGAGCTGTGTTTGCTTAGAGACGTCAGCTTCTGCAATACCGCTTCAGCGGTGAAAGAAATGTGGGTTAATCTTGGCGGGGGGGGACGAGAAAAGCTGGAAGATTACTTGACGGCAAGTCCCTCTGAAACGTGAGAGCATAGTACATCCGCAGCGCGTTTGCTGCTTCTATAGCCGTTCCTTTTAATCCATCGGCCGTCCTGTGGGGAGGAAATCCTTGCCTTAGCTTTTGTAGGTCATTTATATGCTTGTACAACAGTTTGTGGTTAGCACTGAACGCTTTTGCGATGTTCTGCTGATAGGCGGCTTTGCCTCCTCTGAGCAGTTGAGTGCACTTGGGCTACGTAGTTCTCCCAAGTTGCTGGCGTTGGAGCTTCTGTGTAACCTGCCATTCTGCTTTGCGTACTACCATCCAACGTCTAGTTCTGGTCCTAAGGAAAGCAACTGCTTTAGGTCCATTGCAAACTCTTATCTCTGAAGCATCCGCAATCAGCCGACTGAAATTGTTGACGAACTCGAGCCAGGCGACTTCCGGGGGTTCTTAGGCACGGAATGTCTAAATTGTGGTGCTGATGAGCTGCGCCGCTTGATCGTAGCTTGTGATGGTTCGCACATTCTGATCGTTCTCATTCCGATATTCCACATAGCAGACGAAGTTGAAACTGATGATCGTATGATTACTGCAACCCATCGACAGTTTACAGTCAACACCTTATTCACATGCTCTTCGTTGATAAGCACAGGAACCAGCACAGATGACCTGTTACCTGTTCTGAACCGAGTGGGCAAAGTGACGTGATTGTAAAGCGGAACAGTGTTTACGAGCTCCTGCAGATCGGCTTTGAATTATTCTCCAATCGTTGCAGAGATTTCTTAACAATATGCGTTGAATTCACCTATGATAAGAATGTGAGTGTATCTTCTTTTAGGGTGCGTTTTAAAGCAGCAGCAAGGTGGCAGTCGGTTTCGGATTTAGTTAGGGAGCGGTACACCAACGCAATAAGGCAAGTGTCTCTGTCTTTTAACTGCAGATGGCACCAAAGAGAATAGGGAACTTGCGAGTTTGAATCCTCCTTGGACTCACACTGCAAGTCGCTTCGTTAATACAGAATTACTACTCCTCCTTTTGTAAGCCTATATTTTCGGATGAGCTCCATGCTCAATAGCGAACCTTCAGCGCTCGTTATTTAAGCGTGTAACCACGCCTCGTTGATTCCGATGATATCACATGATCTGGAAGCTTGTCGAGTTTTCAGTTCTGCCAGTTTATTGAAAAGTCCCTGGGCATTCGCATATAAGCAAACTAGTTTCTCGGTCTCTAGGAACCCACAGCGGGCTGAAGGGGCCAAGTGTGGGAGAATGCGGACCGATGGGAGGTCGGCAGTTACTCGTATTTTTGTTGGGATAATGATATCTCGTCCGTAACTTCATTTGGCCAAAGAGTGTCCCAATCTTCGTTAAGACCTACGCCACAGTCAAGTAAAAGAGCAGTCGATTGAAGCTCCTGTATCATCGCCGGTGTGCTTGCTGGTTCAGATGCATTTATATCTGAACTTTGTAAAGCCTCTGCAGCCTTTAACCGAAGTTCAGAAGGAAGTCTCTTCAGCTTTCTTTGCCATAGATCCGAAACATCCGTTGCTATTTGCTCTGACTGAACCAAAGGCTCAAGATTCTTGGGCCGCGTCCTCTACAATGTGGGAAGAGGAGTAGCCTGCTGAGCGATAGCGCCACCAAATAATCCAAGTAACTTGGTTCACAAATGAACCGCCACTATTCTAACTCATGTTTTTCGACCTCTTGAATATCGTGTGCGTAATAATGGCCCGCTACCACGAAAACAGCTGGATGACCTAAAGGAACTAAAGCGCAATGAGGAGGTCATCGTGTGTAGACCACACAAGGATGTGGGGATTGTGCTACTAGACCGAAAAGACTGCATAGATAAACTAACAGCAATACTGAGTGACGAGGCCAACTTTTCGTGTAGCATAGGGGAAATAGACCGGACGGAACGAACTGAAACACAGATCACTAACAGCTTGCAAGAACTTCGGACTAACGGGCATATTTAAGATGCCCTGTACGATAGCCTCAAATGTAGTGCCACCAGCGTTCCAAGACTTTACGGGTTACCAAAAATTCACAAAGCCAACATTCCACTCCGTCCCATTTTGTCTATGGTCAAATCGCCCTATCATGTGGCCGCTCAGTGGCTTGCAGAAATTTTGGAACCGGTGAGACAATAGCTTGCAACTTACAACCTACGTGACAGCTTCCAGTTCGTAGAAATCATCCAATATACCAAAACCGACGAGAAAGTGATACCCTCTTTTGATGTTGTCTCGCTTTTTACCAACGCCCCGCTTATTGAGGGAATAAATTAAATTTGCGACTATATAACCCGGTACTCGTGAGCTAAAAAGCCTACTGTTGCGCTGCACCTGGAATGTACAGCTCCTATTTAACGGCAAATACTACCGGCAGAAAGAAGGAGCAACCATGGGATCTACCCTGAGTACACTGCTGGTGGATATCTTCATGACAAAGTTGGCGAGAACAGAATTGCAAGCGGATATAATCAATTTTAACCGCTACTATCGGCACATGGACGGTATATTCGTTGTGATTGATAAGCACGTTAACCTAGCTAATATTCTTAACCGTTTTAACCGAACCCTTGAAGCACTGCAATTTACTTATGATAAAGGAATCGAAAATCAACTGCCGTATCTTGATGTTCTGTTAACTAGGAGACCGGACGGCTCAATCCAGCGGCAGATCTGTAGAAAGCCAACGTGGATTGGCCAATATACGAATTCCCACAGCTTCGTCTCTCTGAGATATAAATGCAACTTGATTTACTGTCTTACCACGAGAGCACGTCGAATCTGCTCGGAAGACACCCTAAATGCGGAACTGACGTTCATACGGAAGGGGTTGCACGAAAATGGAGACACCGACAGATTTTTTAAGGAAACCTTGAGGTAAAACCTAAACAAGTGCCAGTGTTACCAGCGGCAAAAATAGAGCTATTCATACGACTACCGTTCAAAGGGGACGCAGTTACTGAGCGTTTATCCCGAAGTCTTTCGGGCGCAAGTAAGTCGAGCTTCGCAGCAGCAACGCCAAAGTGCATGTTTTCGACAGAACCACTCCTCCGTTCACGAAAATTGGAGAGGTTGCCCATGTTGACCACCTCAATGGTTACTCATCAGTTCGAGTGCGCCTGTGGTGCAACGTATGTCAGTCGAACTGCGTGGCACTTGTCCAAACGCTTGAATGAACATTGTCTACGTTGATTGCATCAAGGTAGCTTCGGGGCCATTTTGGCTCAAATTGTCCACAGTGGGCATCAGGTGGATCTAAAGCGTACCTTTAGAGTTGTATACAAGGTTCCACCGCACCGATCGAAAGGTCAACGTCTCCGTACACTCGCGACAGCCGAAGCAATTTGCGTTCGAGTAGTTCAACCGTCCTTGTGCTCGCAAAAGAAGCTAGTCCAGACTCTACAGCTTCCCTGACCCGAGAAAACGGGGGATACTGAGGTCAACGACATGAGATCAAACTCCGTAACATGTAGTTAACTCGTTTCGATTTTTTATCTAGTTTACTTGTACTAACTGGTCGATTTTACTCTTTCCCTTTTTAGCCCTATGTATGATTGTACTGGTCTGATGATGAATCATTGAAAGCAGTTGCTCACCAAACGATCTCCTTGTTCTCTAGAATATCCTTATAAGGAATCGTTGGCATGCCATGTATGAAGACGGTGTTTATGCGGTCTTGCTTGCTGTACCCTACTTCGGCGTTCCATTTTGATTGTCGCGCTCCGAAGGACATCAGAATAGATGCGTCGCACACATGTTCCCTGTTGTAGTGAACTTGCAGAGAATAAAACGTTTTCTACATCAGGGGAGGTTTCCAGTGTTACTCGAGTGAGTCTGGGTTATCTACAGTGTGCGGAGTTCGGATGACGAGTAATCCGTACAAGTTATGAGTTTGGCTTTGATACTCACCAGCACGCACAATGAGTTCGATTGGTCTTGGTTGTCGGACGACTTACCCCACAATGTGATGGCGATAGATTCGGAGACATTGGAGCATACAATACTCTTGGCACTATTGTTAGCTTCCTTTTTCGTTGAGCTACAAGGTGGTGTAATCGTTTATCCTGACCTGTTGACAAGTGCTGATTGCTTATGTTTGTCTCTCGATTCTCGTGGACATGGTTTAAAACAGAATAAACCGCAACTGTGGCCTGCCGACTGGCCTGCGCAGCAGTCTCTGCATACGTGACTGATGTCCGGAGAACTTTGGCTCGACAAGATACTTTTGAACTGCAGTTGCCGAGAGTTGGTATTCGGCTGCTTCATCCTGGTTAATGCAGATGCTAGATCTAGTGCAATTTACTTAACCAGCCGTTACGGGTACAGCTTGATTTGCGTTGACATGAGAACTGCTCGGCTATCTTAATTACGGTCAGTTTTCGCCTGGCGTTCTGCCAAAGTTAGAGAAGACACCGCCGATTGGGATCTAGCTGATGGTGATTCGGGGGATGTGAATGATGTCGAATTCCGTTGCTTAGAGGCCACTCTGCTTCCGTGGGGCTCCAATGAAACAAGCCTAGCTTTCATCCCATGTACTGCTAAACGGTCGCACATCTGGACTAAGATAAGCATATACGTTACTAATGGGATGGTCGGACACGCAGTACCGAACCAAAGGACATCTTGGGAGCCATTTCGCTCTCGTACCTGTCGTTGGGACAAATTTACACACTTCGGCTGATACCATACGAAACAGCGCGAGCAAGCCTGAGTTAGTTTGTCTCGATGAATTCGAGAATAAAATATTTAGTTACTTATTTAATTTGACTAATCGATTACATTTCCCAAACACAGACAACTTTTGCCTGGAGACCTTTCGGATTCGCATTTGCTTGATTCCTGCCATCCAACGGGGTGTCGTTACTTGGCACCATGAGCTGGTTGATGTTCTCTACTTTTCCAAATTAGATAACGGTGCACATCAGTCAGCAGAGCGTTGTACTTACAAGGGTCGGCGTGATCGATGGTCCGTGTAATGATTTACGCAGGCGCACTGGCTGACAAGGTCACAAAGAATGACAGTTGACTGGAACCTGTAAATGAAGCTGGACACAACGGTGAACATAGATTGAGAGATTACAAATTCTTTCACAGGTACTTTGAGGAAAACCGGATTGGAATAACCTTAAACTTTTCGGACTACCTCGAGAATTCCATATCGAATAGTCTTATACGAGTTGGTGATCGGTTCGAAGTGATCGAGTTATAACGGTTAGTGATGATGAGGACTTTAACCGGGAAAGACAATTTCAGGTATGGTGGACCACTGTGTTGGGTTGCCAAATCCGGTTCGAGTGAGCGCACAGCGATTATGCTGCGAGAAGATAGAGAGGAATTATCTAAATGACCCAAAAGTACGCGCGCCACGCGTCACAGTAATATCAATGGAATCAAAGTCCACATTGAGCTTGCGCGTCACAATCCAATCACACAAGAGTACTACAAAGTGACGCTCCAATCAGTCAGTAACCGGTGTGCCAATCATCGTCCATCATGACTATAGAGTGGATGTTCCAATTAACATCTCACTGATCCTGGTTCGTGGACTGTTATCTCTAATTGCTAAGATCAAATATGTTCGAAATGCCTCGTGAAGTGTAGTTTTATGACTAGTTCAATCAAATTCAAACAGTGCTTAGACATCGTACCGAGCTCCAATAACTTGCTTCACAGCTACGGTGCTTTAATGTATGTCAATGTCTTACCTTGTTTAGAATCGTAACGCACAAGGATTAGCGTTTTCACGCACTGTGTTGAATGGTGCTATCCTACCTTTACAATTCTACTTCTTATTCTCCATTGTCCTCAAAACGCGTGTCATGATGTTCGCATGTAAATATTTTACTTTTTTAGTGCTCTCTCAGGCCGTACTACGGCCCTTGTAATCATTTGCACCCGAGACCAGCGTTGGATGATGCAACGACTGACCGCCACCACTTAGTAGCATCGAAATATACACATGTAAGAGCCTCGGAATTAAAACACGAAAAAGTATCAAATGAGTAGGATGATTTTAATTGCAATGATGTTTTCATCCCAGCTGCTCACAACCTACATAGCATAGCCAAGTCTGGAAAAGCACCAGATGCCTTTCGCCATATTGGGGCTCGTCATTGATACGCATTCCCTTGGTCCCCTACTGGGGATCTAACACATGACCGCTAGAGGCAGATGCCAACTATCCAACAGGTTAAGTCACTGAGCCATGGGGGACGTGGGTTAGGCTACATAATTTGCAAGCTAACTGGGATATAGCACGATCTATCTTCCACTGCCATGCAGGTTCCTACCTTAGCAGAAAACAGTGGCTGGCATCCGAAGGTCATGACGTCCTCTCGCGAGACTCTACATCCATAGCATTTGAAATTAGAAGAGGCTACATTTTATGTTACTAATGTGCGACATATATTAGTAAATTAGTAACATAAAATGTAGCCTCTTCTAGTTTCAAATGCTGTGGATGTAGCGTCCAGCAAGAGGAAGTCATGACCTCGGAGGCTAGCCACTGTTCTCTGCTAAGGTAGTAACCTGTATGGCAGTGGAAGGTAGATCGTGCTATATCCCAGTTAGCTTGTAAATTATGTAGCCTAGCCCACGCCCCCCATGGCTCAGTGACTTAACCTGTTGGATAGTTGGCATCTGCCGCTAGCGGTCATGTGTTGGATCCCCAGTAGGGGACCGAGGGAATGCGTATCAATGACGAGCCCCAATATGGCGAAAGGCGTCTATGCTTTACCAGACTTGGTTGTGCTATGGAGCTCATGAGCAGCTGGGACGAAAACATTACAAAATGGTGTATTCAGCCGTGTCTCAAATGAGTCATTAAAGGTTTTGACAACTGTTTTTTGACGTTCGGCGACGTAAGAGAAAACCCGCCAGCCGGTAATTGCTAATTTTCGGACTCAAGTGGAAGTTCTTTTGCTTCTACGCGAAGAGTATAGATAAACCTGGAACCGGTTTGGAAATGTATTGCTGGGAACGGGTAACACCCAATTTTTTTTCTTAGGTGCGCTATTACTGACGAGGCTGGTCGACTTTCGCTTGACTGTAAAACGTGGTTCCGATTGAAATAGCGCACCTTAATCAGTCCATACAACGTGTGTTTCAGATGCATTGGCGATGGTATACTTAGGTTGTTCATAAACAGAGACGGTGCGAGATCGGTTGAAATCCCTGTTAACTCACAGCCAACTCACTAGCCAACTTGTTGGTGTGATCACCTGAATGGGTGAAGGCGTGGTATCATTTTTCAGGGAAGAACGCAATCTCAGGTAGTTAATGTCTGCATCAGGCAATCAACTAAACAGTACTGTAACACCGTTTGATTTTCAATCTTCCCTTGCGGTCGCGAAAATTTAGTAATCCACAGAAGAAACAAGCGCGAATTCAAAAAGCGTTCATTTAAAAATATGGATAACCACTTTTTTACATTTTCAGAAAGACAAATGAGACTATAACATGGAAGTCAATCAACTGAATCCTGATGTTCGTCACAAAAATACGTCTGTGGTGCATCCGTCCCATGAAAACTACTTAGATTCCGACAAAGAGATAATGGTAAGTTACATAGAGGCAAGTATTGGACATACACTTACCACAAAATATCGGAGGGCCATGGAGCAAGCCTAACTCGTCGGAACGGCATTTGAACGTACTGTCTGGGGTGGAAACGGCTGAGGAAAATTTGGGGCCAGCAATTAGACTGATCACGAATTTCAGCGTGAATGCTATATTCAACTGGAACCACGTCGTGTAAGTGGGTTGAAAATCCTTTTGCAACGCTGAGAGAAGAGACAAGATGACTGATGGAGGAACGAAGTAGGACTTATACGTGAAGTTATTTTCGCATAGTGACACAATTAAACTGACGAAAGAAACCACAGGATGACTAGAAACCCGAAGAAATTTAAGACAATGAGCTGGCAATACCAATCACATGAAATTTAATCATGACGCGGAAAAGCTGTCGCACAAAACCAACTTAGTAAGTTAACCATATTTATAAATGGATAGTAAGAAAAGTCGATGCAAATAAGTTCATTGTGATCGAGTAAAACCATCTGTTACATTAGGTAGAGCGCTAAGTGAGTGGTATTTTTGTGGGGTTGCATAAAACACGTGTGTTTCGAACGCGCAATATTCCGAAAGCATTCCAAGTGTAAGTACTCTGTTGGCAAATGCCTCATTTTTAGGCAGTGCGTATGGGATCCAACGCAAGAAACAGGACATTTCCGAACGCATCACCGGCTGCTATCTTTAGCTACTGCTCTACCGGTAAATTTGTGAAACATTTTACAGTCGCTGGGCAACCTGTTATTTGTAACTCAACAATGCGTTCCAGTATACTGATACTGCCTAATATAGTGTTTTCAGTTCGAGAAATGAACGCGGATTCAGGTACAGGTTTAACGTATAACAACTTGAAAAGTCGACAAGTCGCTCAAGTGCTGTAACTGAGTGTTAGCAATGTACGTTGGATACAAAGAGAACCGGCAGCTGTCTCCTTAGAAAACCAGTCCTTCACTCAGAAAGACGCTTTAGTAACTAAGACATTCGCTTCCGTTTGTCTCCATTGATGAGTTAGTCCATGGTAGTCTGACTGTCGTAAGCAGAGCCAGAAAGATAATAATTAATAGTCAAAAAGTAAGGAAAAAACAAAAAGGAAATTAGGCAAGGGTGGGACATTTGGTCATTTGAGGACACTCTTTATTCATCATAGGTAACGCGATAAGAATTACAGCACATTTGACTCACAGAGCGCTTAGTTATATTTGTTCATGAATCTCTGTTAAACGACGACTTTATGGAGTTGATTAGGTTCTTCCTTCAGTTCAGTTAAACAAAACACGAGAAAATCAGTGTAGCCTACACAATTTCCGGCTCATCACCAGAGCCGTTAAAATGGAGACTACGCCTGCTGAGCCCAGTAGTAGAATCCGTTAGGTTAATGTTATATAGGCCGCCTGGATTTACTCCTACTCTTTTTGACAATCTCTTAATCTTCTCGAAAGGTTTAACCGATCCATTAGCCATCTCCGCCAGAAATAGAGTGAAAACTGCCTTGTCAAATTCAAAATGCAAAACGTTTGCTTCCTATAATTCCGCCGTACATCGAGAATCGTAACGTCCACTTGGACTGTAACTCTCACCGACAAGGCATATACCGTTGTTTGTATTCACCATAAATTCATACTGCTAATGAAAGAGCATGATACTACCAGTACATATTTGATCTGTTTCAAATATGGACTCAAGTACACAATTATAGAGAAATATACCTATTATTATTATTATTATGTCTTATAATTATTAAATGTGGCAACGTTAGTCGAACCGCGATAATGAAAAAAACAATATGCCAAGATAACCTTGGTTCTGTTTGATAGTCTACTCGCCGAAACTAAACTTCGTTTAAGTACAACTGTTGCTTCACAAGCGTCGAAATTAGCAAGGATTGTACCTCATTCATCTTTCCAGTTTTCCACCTCAAAGCTAAGGAATATTGTAGGTATTCCCACTACATCATGTACCATAAACCTAGGGAACCCCAAATCGACACTTCATCGCGAACGTTGGAAGCATATCCGGCTCTGTCAACCTTAAGTTGTTGTCCGAACTGTCGACTGATGCAACCTCAGTAACGTCTACGGTTCCGATTAAAACAGAACAACCGAACCTCAGTAAAATCGGATCCGCTTATGCGACAGTTGCTGCTAAATGTGTTCAAAATGCGATTGCAGTGACTTCAGTCACTTTAGCCACAACATGTGACAATGACCAGGCGCAAACTGCACAGAGGTCGCCAAAGCCACCCACCATCGAGCCACCCACATCACCAAACACCAGGCGGGTCTAGGATGCCCTAAAACCCATATGCATCAACGTTCCTGAGTCCAAGGTAGACTTCTTAAGGAGCAAAGGGCAGGATGATCTGAAACAATGGACTGTTATTTGTGATCGGCTCGGTGTTTGGGCATCACTAGACATCTAAACTCCACCCATTATAGTGTTTCTTTACTAATGCGGTATCATTTGGATCCACAGATGATGTAGAGGTGGTGTTTTTGTCCGTACATCGTCTCCGGAGTGAAGACGAGTAGGTGCGAATTTTTCCGGATGTTCCGTGAAAATATAAATCAAACGACTATCACACCACCAGTAGCAGAACGATTATGGCATGTCCGAGTTACAGGCAGCTAGCGACGAGAAAGCCCATACCCATGAGTGGAAATCCGGAAAACTCTTGTCGCTAGTGACGTCATACTTCAGGCAATTTCAAGGCTACAAAGGCAGTGGTCGGAGGTTACTAAAAGTTATGGTTCAGTCTCAAGATATCGCGGGGAAATCAATCCGTAGCTGGCAGATACTGCGCAACACACCTTCGTAACTAGGATTAATGACAGCATTTAGAGAGCCGTAGTCATCTGGCGTTATCAAAGGAAAACGCTACCCGAGACGAATCATTATCACAACAGCGGTTCAAAAACTGTGCTCAGACAAGTGGATATCGAGCAAGCTACCGTTGGACGCATACCGCATCTATAGAAGAGACCGAAACGGTCTGCATTAATATCGTCACTGGGCAAATTCCCAAAAAACGGTTAACTTCTGGCCTTTTGTCGTTCGGCATACATTTACCCCACTCATATCCTCCTTGCCAAGCGCCTCTGGCGTCTAAAGTTATCCTGTATACACACTAATGTTCAAGTCCTGCTTAGTAAACTTTCCGAACTACGACTTCGTCATGGATCAAAGGCCTGTGACATCCTCGGTATAACGGAGATCTGATTACGTCCGATATAACAGAGATCGATGTTGCGCTACCTGGCATGCCGTTGTTTAGCAAGACCGACCCAGTATACAGGCAGGGGTGGCTCTGTACTTCGGCAATGGCTTCCATTTTGAGTGTGCCCATGGACGATCCATTTGTTATGCACGATATCCCGTGGAAGTCGATGATGCAACAAGAACGGTTATCCACTAGGACATATTAGCTCGACGCGGTGAGACAACCAACTAGACCGTACTGGAAGACAAAGCACGGGTTAGCGCATGGGAACCTTTTATCAGTCAGTTTAGCAATATGATTGCAAAGGCATCGGAAACTAAGGCTATCCATCGGAAAGGTGTGGTCTCGTTTGTACGCAGCAGGTCACGCACGTGTGCAGAAGTCCAAAAAACGACCTCTTAAATCTATGAGCTTTTTTCCAGTTTGGATACCTGGATGGCTTTGCGACCCAAGGTAAGAGCTGCACTCAAAGTGTCCACGAGAATAAAATAGCATGCTGGCAGAATTCAGCGAACTACATGGTTTTGAATCACAAGCTGCAATATTCCCATTTAAACAACTTGCATTAGGCAAGGTTGGTAATTTCCCCTCTGCAAACAGCGGAAGGACTGACGTTGACCACGAAGGATTCTGCGAATGCCCTGTGCCTGCAATGGGCTCCAAACTTTCGGCGAGTTAGGTGTCCACATAACTTTTTGACAAGTGTTGCCTCGCCTCCAAAGTTTATTCACATATCTTTAAAGGCATAAACTGTAATGAAAATGGTGTTATATATGCGTAAGCACAGCTCTGCCGGAGTTGCTAATACTCACTCGAAGTCGATTGCGATGAGGGGAGAGAGCTTAGCTGAGCCATTAGCTCGACTCATTTTGCGTTGGTTTGACGAAGTACAAGTACCAGACATTTGGATACATGGGGCAATAACTCTGATTCACAAGGCAGATCCTCGTTCCGATCAAGTAAACTATCGTCCTACTGGAGCTTTCAAAATTCACGGAAGCCACTACCGCCGATGCGCCAACTTTCTACTTGGAAGAATTTACCTACTTTGCAAAGGCACAACATCTCTTCGATGCAATCGATCCTGCATTACGACTCTACTGCTGACGCGATCCAGTTGGACTGAAGTAGTAGACATTGGTGCAGGAGTGGCTGTATTCTCTCTCAACTTATTCAAGGCATTCGAGAGGTTAGACCATGATGACCTTCCCTTCAAATCGAACGCTTCGAGATTGGTGACCCACTCATGGGGTGAAGCAGAAGCTTTCTCCTCCATAGGCGCTTGAGATACGAGTGATTAACTCCATGTCAGACCCCAGCTAAATCGAATACTGAGCACCACAATTGTCGGTACTGGGACCACAGTTCTTGAAGTATTTCAAAGATATAATGTACCACATAAGCTCGAATTTCCTTCTCTATGCTGATGATATCAACGTGTGGAGGAGATCCATACACCAGATGGTGTTCTACTACTTCAAGCCGACCTGGATAGGATTTACGCGTGTTCAGTCCAGTATATACTTGTTTTAGTGAGGAAATATGTAGAATGCTGAGCATAAGACACCAGCTGGCGGGCCGCAGTAAACGGCGAACAGAAGCTTCCAACTGCTTTAGGTGAGAAAGATCAGGGTGTTTTGATCTAGGCAGTCCTTGGTTGTTCGCAGCAGACTGAAAAGACACCAATAAGAGGCACCCAAAACGTGGATCTTCTGCGGCATGCATTCAGACTCTGATTGGCCGATTTTTCGCAACTTTTCTGAGCATATGTATGTCCACACATGGAATACACAAAACAGATCTGGCAGCCATTATCATCATCCTTATTGTACACATTAGCTGCAGGTGGAAAACACCCCAATTATTGTGCCCCAATACCAAATACAAGAAGAAGAAACAAAAAGAAACACAGGCATGCCGGCTCAGTCCCCAGGAACGGATGAACATCATTCCAAGGAACTAACCGCCGGCTATCGTTCCGCAAAAACGTTGTATCATGCCTTACGAATGCGATCGTAACTGGAAGGGGAGGATAAGCAAAAGAGGATAGACAAAGGAACTCACAACACAAACGCCATTGGGGCGGGCTCCCAGCCATATCAGCAAAAATGTGCAATCAAACGTGTTCATCGTCCTGAGGACCCCAGCCAGGCAGTCGGGATGCACCAACCGACGACAACTTCGAAGTAACGGTTTTCGTTTCTCTTGACCAACTCATTCCTGGACCTCCCCTCCTCGTCTTCCAACCGAACCCCCGGTGCACAAACAATGCATATCGCTGGATTCGGTGCGCTGACATGCGCAAAACGTGTCTCAGCCATCGGAGCTTGGCGCGTGATATCATGGTGCAGAGAGGTTCACTAGCTCTTCCTGCACCAAATACGCGACGCCGAACACGGTCCTTCCTTACGCGGTGCTCCTACTAGACATGCGCTAGTCTAAGGAGGAAACGATGATCGAATGTGGCTAGACTCTTTATGTCTGTCGACTTGATGAGCCAGATTTCACAACCGTATAAGGTTTGAACGGACGACTGCATTATAAACTCTGCTCTTCAGAGCGATAGTGATGTTGCGTCTGCGCCACATGTGGCGGAAATTGGCAAAAGCACCTCGAGCTTTTGCTATGCGGTTCGTAATTTCAGTTTCGATCCCATGGGCGCAGATCAGGTACCTGAATTCCCGAACGACTTTGACCTGATCAGCACCAAGGGTCAGCGCAGACGTGGGTCACTGCCAATCTTGGAGAAGGACTTCGCATTTCGATAGAGCAAAGAATAGTCCAAATCTATTGACAGTTAGTGCTAGTCGGTCCAGTGCAGCCTGGCACGTTTGGGAGCTGTCACAGATTTGGGCAATGTTATCCGCATAATTCAAGTCAAGAATTCGCTCACGAGGAAGTAGCTCCACACCTCGTTCGTGTCCAGCGAACGCTGTTTCCATGACTTTATCAATAGCGAAGAGGAAAGGTGGCAGCAGGCAACCTTGTCTCACACCGCTGACGATATTAAAAGGCGGCGACACTTTACCCTAAGCCCTCACTCTACCAGAACTATGCGCGTACAGCGCTTTGATAATGTTTACCTATTTATCGGGCACAACTTTCCTCAGCAGACAGTCCCAAAGCGCATATCGACCCATCGAATCGAATGCATTTTTGATGTCGTGAAACACGACAACAGTGCGTCACCAATAAACGTGGCGGTGCTCCAACAATTGACATAAAGAGTACATATGGTCGATGAAGCCTCGATTTCGACGAAACCCGGCTTGCTCTTCGCGGATCTGGCCTTCACGATCGCCTGTCAGTCTGTGGAGAACTACAGGCAAGCAATTTAGAGGTAATTGAGATCAGACTGATCTCTCTATGGTTGCCGCATTCCGAACGGGAGCCTCCCTTGAAAATTGGGACAGTGTCCAAGTGGTTGCAGTCTGTCGGGACAGTCTCCTGCTCCCAAAGTTCCATTAGCAACTGGTGTAAATCATCGGCAAGAGTAGGTCCCCCGAATTTGTAGAGAGCTGGGGGAATACTTTCTGCACCTGTGGCTTTATACAATATCAACAGTTTGATCTCACATTTGACTTCTGCGCGTGAGGGCGGATCTAAGGAGACGGCGCATGGAGAAATACACGCAATGTCCGAAAGAGAAAGTGATAACTCAGAATGATTAAACTGTCTTGCAACGTGTTCGGCACAATGCTTCAAGTGTTTTAACAAGCTGTATATCGGCTATCCACTCTCGTCACGTAATGTCTTGCTAACACCAAGTCACCTGCTGCCTATTTCCCGTATCAGAGGAAATAACGTATGATGATTACCAAAGGCAGCGGCTGTTTCTATTTCCAATGCACGAGAAGACCACCAGACTTCGCGCTCTCTCTTCAGGCCAGCACGCAGTTTTGCCCTGAGATTTTTGCGAGTCTCATTGTATTCGCTTCCAACCGGAATACGTCAGCGAGCATTCATAAGTTCCAGCAACTTTGTAGTGACCCAATGCCTAGGTTGTCAATTTGACCTGCCACATGAAGACATGCTTGCTGATGGTAACGTTTGACGAATACGCGACCAGTGATCATCGACGGTGTACAGTGGACGATTACTCAGTCCAGATGTCAGCGTAGTTTGATACGCCTTCAGAATACCTGGCTTCGCCAACTGGCTGGTGTCATTACGCTCAGAGCGACGTTACGGACGTCAACCGAAACGCACCAGCAGATCGGCACACACGAGAGCCTGATGGGAATCCAAGCTGATGCTCCAAATCGACAGACAGTTTTGGACACAGCCTCTCCAGCGGTAACTAATCGCGATATGGTCGACTTGCGTCCATGACTAGAATGAGGCTGATGGGTGCCAAGTCACTCAGTTGCGGGTGCTATGTCGAAAGTTAGTGCTCGCAAAAAGAAACGAGCACCTTCACACAGGTCTAGCAACCACTCACCGTTATGATTACTGGAGCCTACACCATTTTGACCGCCCAGATGAAGCTCAGCAGAGGACAATTTTCCGACTTGGGCGTTTAGATTATCAGCAAGCACCACAGTATCCGTGCTCTTTCTGTAAGGAAGACGATCGTTAAGTTCGTGGGAGAAATCATCTTTTACCGAATCAGGAGTTTAGTTTGTGGAGGAGTAAGCCGCAATGACAAATAGGCACAGTTTGACCTCGCGCGACTTCGAAGCCTAGAACCAGCCAGCCAACCTAACGGTGCACATCCGGCTGTTGACAGGGGTCCAGTCGATCAGGGCAGCCTCAGCCCGCGCACTTAAAACAATGTCGACGCCTGATTTACTTGCATTTGAATCTGCATCATCGTCAGACAGGATCAATGAGAATGTGCCGCCAGTGTCGCATGTGTGGGATCGCAGAGTAAGCACGGAGCTCGAAACTTGCAGGCAGGTTTCCGATAAACAGCAAATATCGATCGAGAGGGTCTCGAGTGTTCGGGTAAGTGTTGCCTGTTGGCCAATCTGTAGCAAAGTGCACACGTTGAATCATGCCAGTCTTTGCAAAGATCGAGGACTCCAAAGGAAAGCAGATGGACTGACGTCGTCCGCTTGGTTGAACATGGACTTGTCGACTGAATTGGAGTGATGCCCTGCGCTTTTGTGTGAGATGAAACTAGAAGACAAGCGACTATTCAAGCGAGGTGGGGTAGGGTCAAGCATTGGGGGATTGAAAACGGGGTTGAAAGGGAAGTTGGAGCGGGACGCTAAGGATGAAAAAGCACAAAAAGGGAATAAGAAGGCGGGAAGGCTTGTGCAGTAGCACCCAAACCCATATCCACCCTGTTCGATGCAACAGATAGGGCGTCGTTTATTATCTTCTGCGACGGCCAGCGCATCAAGATATTGTTAGAAGAAAAGGTCATGGTAGGATACTGTCAGGTTGCCCAGACCTAGACAGGAGAACGATTAGGGTTCTCAACCAAAGCCTTTGGTTCAAAAACCCGTCCGCAAGGCAGCGGGTTTGGCATTGGGCTACAAGGAGTTCGTTTTGAGGAATAAGGAGCCACCTCATTCCAACCCCCAACCTGGAGGACCAGGAGGCTGAGTTTGTCTGGCCTCTAACCATTGACCAATCTGGTATGAGTGGCTTTGAAGGTGCAAAAAGCCCCACCCAGCATAGCTCAATGGAACACTGCGGCACACAAACCATCGCACCACGTTAAGGTCCAGTCTCTTCGCTGGCATTCGCTAGAGCTCAGTCACAAGAGAAAGTTAAGAGGCCACTAGCTAAAGCTAGAAGAGCAGTACAGCTGTTTTGGCTGATGTTTGCGAAAAGTGGAATGCCGTACCGGAATTTGTCATCTGGGCTACGACGCTGGCAGAGTACAAAGCCCAAGTTGAACGTGCACTCATTTCTCTGCACCATCCCACATGACTTATTGCCTATTAATAAACATGCGTTTATATTAGAAATTTCACTGTGGTCAAGTTCTAGAACACATTCCACATTTTTCACCTCTGTGTGTTCACCAGGAGGAGGCATAATGTTTACCAACGTCCCATTTGTCATCATTCCTTATGGACTTATAGTGGATTTACAGCTTAGGATACGTATACCGCGGGGAGTCCATTTGTATGAAGTTGCTTTTGCAACACTTACCATGACCTTCCAATGGGACCTGATAAGCTTTAGCTTTGCTGCCGGTAGAAAACCATTGTTCTACTGTTCCACTGTACTGCCAGGTTGCTAGTTAAAAACGCTGATTTCGGCAGTGTACTATATGAAGTCCAGTGGGCAATGTGGAGCACTTACAATATTTTACACTTCAGAAAACAAGTTTTGCGCTACTGGTACATAGAAGTTTTGTTTACTTATTTTGTCTTCCTTCACAAAATCGAACGCTAATGGCTCGAAATTGCACTAATACCGTGGACAATTGTCGCCATAGTTATGGGAAGTGACATTTGTCAACCACAATAAAAGTATCACTACCCGAGTGAAAAAAGTGTGCCATATTTTTGGAGGGTCACTTTTGCCTAATCGTCGTGTGACTGAGTCGCGACGTGCCGTCACAAGGTGGACAGTGATTCGCATTGAAGCGAACCTTGGCCAGTTCGATCGCTGGTGCCGTAGCTGGAGAATAAGAACATGGGGTGTTGTCCGACCGAAAACACTGCGTTTCATTGCGCGTTTCGACCTTGCCAGTTCCACACTGGGATAGCGCATCGCAATCTCTTCACACAACTTGCACTTCAAAACGACCCTTAATCAGTAATTCACCGTTGTGCAAAGCGTTGCTCGTCGTGACCCGGTAGCTAAATGCGTAGTGGTTCAAATTAACACCACATTGGTCCCGGGTTCGATGCCCGCTATCACTACCTATTGAGACAAATATGTAAGCTGTTGCTGATTTTGCCTAACATCATGAAGCGAGAAATTTTTGATACAGTTGGAAAAAATCCTTTGCATTTGAATTTTAGTACAAGTACCGGATTGCATCTTGAACAGTAGCGAAGCCGACAAACACGACTCCAGTGTGAGGGGATTTGATGGAGTGTGTCTCCAGAAGCGCAGTCCTACTGGAACTGTCAAGACCCAGGTTGGCAATTTCAGCTTCGATTGATGATTCGACGACAGCTAGGTTGGATGAATAGACGGAAATAGCGTCCAAACTAACAACACAGTTGCGTTTGTAAACGGGTGGAATACCGGTGCGCTCTGCTTCTTGCTTTGAGAAGTCCAAATAGCGTTCGAGTTTCAACCTGAACAATGAAACAATGGTATAATACGGATAAAAAGGCAACGGCTTGACAAGTCCCGTGGGACGATTTGTGGGAAAAGTGTTAGTCCAATGAAGTTACACAAAAGTGCAAAACACATATGTGGACTCACCATATTATCCACTTTAACACATAGGTATATCCGTCTACCCCGATTTCGTCGGGTTGGCGAGCACAATGTTTGTCTGCGTCTTGTTGTCATCCAATGAATAGAAAGCAGATCAAGTAATGTAAATGGTGTAAAGCAAGGTCAAGTCGTTTCTTTAAATGGGTAGCGCGAGCGCGGAAACGACAGAAGTCGAAGAGCGTTCCACGGTTGACAAACTCGAATGGAAAAATAATTCCGGCGGTACTCAAACAGACTGTGTTGGGTGGCAAATTTCAATTAATGACCTCTCAATTATGTGTTGCAGCTAAGCTTCAGGAGGTCTCGGCGAACGTGAGCGGTTTTTCTAAATCTGGAAGGCCAGGATGGGGTCACCTCGCAGATGGTAATATCTTCTGCTGTACATCCCCAGGGCTTTCAGTCGTCTATGGTATTGCAGGTGGGACAATCCTATCATATTTTTCGTTGCCCGTCACTGTGCAATCTCCAGAGCAACCATGTCGCGTTTTAACCAGGTTTACCAATACTGGATCGCGTACTCTACATGCGGCCACACATGCGCATTGAGCATTTGGGGAAGATGGAGGGATCGAACCTCCCGAAAGCCCTCCGTAACAGGTTAACGTGTTGGTTTGCGGTTTTCGACGCCTTCAAGGATTGTGCCGAACAGCCAAGGTCGTCTTGGATCACCACCTCAAGGCGTCGCTTTTGTAAGGCGGTTTTCTGCGTATTGTCTCCAAGCTTAGAAGCGTAGTGGGCTCGTGATGGACATGCATGGTTTTGCACTTGTCCGTGTTAAAGGGAAGTAGATTAAACTTCAACCATTCAAAAGCGCAGTCTAAGTACTGTTGCAACATATCGGGATCTTGCTGACAATCAATTGCCCACCATATCTTGATGTCAGCAGAAAAAAGCAGAAAATTTGACTTGATGACACACGCCAGGTCGTTAATAAAGAACAAGAGTAACCGCGGCCCCAACATCTACCCTTGAGGAACACCGCAGTCCACATCAATTGGATCAGAAAATGAACATTCAACTCAAATCTGTAGGCGCTGCTGAAAGAGAAAGTCTCCGATCCATTCAAGCACAAAGTTTCCAACTCCCTATGCTTGCAACTTTTGGAGAAGGATGCGGTGATCTATGTGGTCGAATGCTTTGGAAAACTCTAGGTAGATGACATCACTGCCGGTCACACTGTCGGCTATCTCGGTCTAACTGCCACGGGCAAGTAGTAGGTTGGTGATACATGACCGATGCTGACGGAAGCAGTGTTGCGCCGGTGCTATGATGTTAGACCTTTCCAGGTAGCCCATTACAGCATCAGCTATGATACATTCCATCACCTTGGAGTGCACTGGGAGGAGAATCAGTGGGCGATAATTGGCTGGCTCTAAAGGGCTACCACTTTTGAAAATCGGCGTAATGGTGTCTTGGTTTCACATGCTAGGGACCTACTTCTCATACAGGCACCTTTGGAGAAATCTCGTTAATGGTTCAGCTTTCCTCGTAGCTGCCCCCTGCAGTGCTTTCGGGGGAATGTTGACAACTATGGGAAACTATGGGTGCGCAACGATAGCAGCTTCTTCAAAATGGTGGCTGAATAAAACGTGACGTGTGTAAATACTAGCAACTGGGAGAATGGAACAGGTATGTTAGAAATGCTGGTAGCATGTCGAGAAATTGGGGCATATTGTAGACGTATAACTTTGGCTGCATCCTTGGCGGTTTGAGCACATCTATACGCTGATATTAGTGGGGGAACACCACGTTTCACATTCAGGAGGCTGTTCGCTTGTCTGTAAAGAAGCTTTTTGTTAACACAAAACTTTTCCGCTAGACTCTGCTGGTGTACTAATTTTTCCTCACGCATAAGTGTGGTACAGTGATTACGATGCACGACATAGTTACTCCAGTTGTCAGGGCTAGGGTTTGCCCTATACACATGCCACGCGGCGTCGCTTACTGTCATGTGTTTTCGGGTTCTACTCCGAATGAATGTTTGTGCCCTTGCAGAACGAAGGGGCTTGATGATCCATGCAGATTTAAGCAAATCACTGTACTTGCCAGTAAAACCCAACAAAGCACTGGCAATGGAATAGTCGTCCGGAAACTCCCTGGTGGCATCTCCCATAAGTTATGTCAGTATGTCGTAGATGGTGATTGTTCGACACAAGTTATTATGTTCTTGCGGATACCCCGCATAACACACGAAGTCGTAAATTATGGTTACATGGTCGCTCCACCCCAGAAGGCTCTCCAGACTTGGTTTCTCGATCATGAGCTCTTCGTTCGTGAACAATAAATCAAGCACAGATGGTTTATTTCGGGCTCTGAATCGGGTGGGTGAACTGACATGGCTGAAGAGCGGAATGCTTGCTATTTACTTTTGCAGGTCGGCCTTAAACTGCTTGTTAAAAGATGCCGGAATTTCCAAATCATGAATATTGAAGTCGCCTAAGATGAGAACATGACTGTATCGTCCTCGTAGGACCCTTCCCAATGATAATGCCAGGCGGGAGTCCATCTCTGGGGTGGACATTGGGGACGATAAACAATTGCCAAAAGGAAAGTGTCGTTGCGTTACAGTCACAGACTGCACCAGTGAGTCTATGATCAGCGTTTCGGGATCGGCCACCGGTTCGCACTGCACGTCGTTGCCGTATTATAACATTACCCCCGGCCTTTGCTATGTCGATCATTTCGGAGAAGGGACATACCATTTATCGTAACTTCGGCATCGGTAATTTCTGAGTGCAACCAGGTTCACGTAACGAACATGTGGTCTCTAACATGTGACACTTCACTTAGCCGCAGTTTCCCAAGCTTGTTCAGGAGACCTTGTGCATTGATGTACATGCAGGAGCGTTTCTCTGTTTTAGAAATGAATCGTGGAATGGGTGTTATGGATAAAATGTTGTGCCGATGGGTGAAAGGTGGGCAACTAATCGCTTTTTGGGTGGGGCGTTGACGAACACATCAGTGTCCGATTCATGGATCCTATCATTACCACTTTGCTTCTCTCTGTGAGTAATGTATGGGATGTGTTTGCCAGTTTCGTTGGCTAATTGATTGATTTGATCCGAACTCTTGTAGGCAAGTGGTCTGACTAAGCAGCTATCTAGTGTATATGCTTAGCATCTACTGCTTTGATCCGGAGCTCGGAAGGAGGGCTCCTGAGGCCCGCATACAATTCCTCCACTACCGTTGCTGACATTTATCTAGATTGAAGGACCATTTTCACAATCCTCGTGTCGCACCCCTTGTGGTTTGGCGATCGGCGCAGTATCGAGATTGATTGCGCTATAAGGTTTTCCAGGGAGAAGGTCTCGCGAATGCCCCGCCACTATATCTGACCTTGAGTGGTTGCTTCGCGCTCATCATGACTTACAGTCTCGGGAACACCGTGTACAACGATGGTCCTGGTTACGGATTCCTTCCAGTTTTCGTCCAAGTAGTGCTTCGCCTGTCTGCACTCGCTCCACGGAATATCCGTGAATAGGCGGACGGAACATGACCCATTCCGGAGGTGAGCTATTGGTAACAGTAGAGCTTCTGCTTCATTGTCAGAAGTCAGCACAGCTCGAAGAAGTTTTACTTTACCGTAGTGCTGTGAGATTGGATGAAGGGTCATCATCATCATTATACATGTCAGCTAGAGATGGTAAAACACCTCCGCTATTGTACCGCAATACATAAAGGAAATACATACATACATACAATACATAAAGGAAAAATAAATACGACAGTTGAATGCCAGCTGAGCTACCAGCAACGGATACGCATCGTTCCGGTAAGCTACTAGCCGGCTACTAGGCAAAAACAAAAATTTAATTACGTTTTACCCTACGAAATAAGATCGTAGATGGAGGGGGAGGCTAAAGGGATGGGGAGGGACAAAGAAACTCACAGCAGGAACGCCACTGAGGTCGGCTCCTTGCCATATCAGCAAGTGTATCCAGCCAAACGTGTTCACCGTCTTTCGGACCCCAACCAGGGAGCCGTGAAGCTCCAACTGAGGCCAGCTCCGAAGTGAGGGCCTTCATTCCTCTGGACCAAGTCATCGCTTGGCCACCTCTCCTCTTCTTCCACCCACATCCCCGGTGAGCAAACAACGCACGTCGAGGGAGTCGGTGGGCTGGCATGCGCAACACGTGGCCCAGCCATCGGAGCCTGGTGAGTGAAATGACGGTGCTGAGCGGTTCATTCCCTTTTCCTAGGCCGTAAACAAGGCGTCGAACACGCTCGTTACTCACGCGGTGTTCCCACCAGATGTGAGCCAAATTGCGAAGGCACCGATGGTCGAACGTAACTAGCCTCTTCATGTCTGCCGATCTTAGCGGCCAGGTTTCGCAACCGTACAGTAAGGTCGAACGTACCGCTGCATTGTACACTCTACCCTTCAGGGCGAGAGTAATGTCGCGCCGTCGCCATAGGTGGCGAAGGTTAGCAAAAGCACTTCGAGCTTTCGCTATGCGGTTCGTGATCTCGTCTTCGATCCCAAGGGCGCTGATACAACTTCCCAGGTATTTGAATTTCTGAACGACTTCTAGCTGATCCCCACCAAGGGTCAGCACAGGGGGCGAACCCTGCCAATGCTGGAGGAACGCTTTGCACTTCGGTGGTGCAAAGCAAAGCCCGAAGCAGCTGACAGCCAGTGCTAATCTGTTCAGTGCGGCTTGGCACGTTTGTGAGCTGTCACAGATGAGGGCAATGTCGTCTGCATACTCTAAGTCAAGAAGTCGTTCTCCTGGGAGTAGCTCCACACCTTCCAAGTCATGTCCTGTAAATGCAGTCTCCATGACTTCGTCAATAGCGAAGTTGAAGAGGAAAGGTGACAGCGGGCATCCTTGTCTCACACCGCTGGAGATATTGAAGGGTGGCGACAGCCTGCTGTAAGCCCTTACTCTGCCCGTGCTACGCGCATATAATGCTTGGATAATATTTACATATTTCTCGGGCACACCTTTCCTGAGTAGACAATTCCAAAGTGCACATCGATCAACCGAATCGAAGGCACCTTTGATGTCGAGGAACACGACTACGGTGGGCCGCCAATATGTGTGACGGTGCTCCAACAACTGACGCAAGGTGAAGATGTGGTCGATGCAGCCACGACCCCGACGAAACCCGGCTTGCTCCTCACGAATCTGGCTTTCACGAGCGCCAGTCAGTCTGTGGAGAATTATGGAGGCGAGTAATTTGGAGGCGATGGAGTTCAGACTGATTCCTCTATGGTTGTCGCATTCCGAGCGCGAGCCGCCTTTGAAGATGGGAACAATAACGGAGTGGCTCCAGTCGGTTGGGACAGCTTCCTGCTCCCACAGTTTCACTAGTAATTCATGCAAAGCATCAACAAGGGCAGAGCCTCCGAATTTGAAGAGGGCTGGAGGAAGATCATCTGGTCCCGCGGCTTTGTTCAACTTCAACAGTCCGATCTCACGTTCGACTTCTGAGCGAGAGGGTGGATCCAAAGGGACAGCCCACGGAGCCGGGCGATCAGTGACCGGCGAATCGAATAATTCTTGCCGATTAAATTGCTTTTCAAAATGCTCAGCCCAACGCTCCAGACGTTTTGACAAATTGTGGATAGGCTGTCCACTCTCGTCACTTATAGTTTCACTAACACCAGTTCTCCTGCTGCCCGTTTCCCGTATCAGACGGAATAACTTACGATGGTTGCCAAGGGCAGCGGCCACTTCCATCTCTGACGCACGATGAGACCACCAAGATTCGCGGTCTCTCTTCAGGCTAGCACGGAGTTTTGCCCGGAGCTCTTTGCGAGTTTCATTGTGCTCGCTTCCAGCCGGGATTTGCCGGCGAGCATCTATAAGTTCCAGAGACTGCGAAGAGACCCAATGTCCATGTTGTCTATTAGACATACCACATGAGGATTTGCCTGCTGCTAGTAAGGTCTGGCGAACATGTGACCAGTGACCATCAATTGTCTCCTGTGAGCGCTTGCTCAACTCGCATGTTAGCGTACTTCGATACGCATTCAGAACAGCTGGTTTTGTCAGTTGGCTGGTGTCAATACGCTCACAGCGTCGCCGTGGGCGTCCGCCAAAACGCATCCGCATGTCAGCACATACAAGTGCATGATCGGTGTCCACACATGTGCTCCAAATCGAGCGACAATTCTGGATGCAGCCTCTCCAGCGGTAACTTATCGCAATGTGATCGATCTGCGTGCAAGGCTGGTTCGAGGTTGGTGGGCGCCAAGTCACCCTTCGGCGGGTGCTGTGTCGGAAATTAGTGTTCGCAAGAAATAAGCGAGCATCTTCACACAAATGAAGTAACCGCTCAAGGTTATCATTACGGGAGCCTACACCGTGTTGACCGCCCAGATGCAGTTCATCAGTGGACAACTTTCCAACTTGTGCGTTCAGATCCCCCGCCAGCACAACAGTGTCCGTGCTTCTTCTGTGGCGAAGGAGCTGGGTCAGTTGGCGGTAGAAGTCGTTCTTTACCGAATCATCGCTACAGTTTGTGGGCGCATAGGCAGCGATGATGAATAGACATCTATTAGTCCCGCGCGACTTCGAAGCTTTAAACGAGCCAGCCAATCGGACCGCACACATCCGGCTACTGATTGGAATCCAATCAACCAGAGCAGCTTCAGCCCGGGGACTCAGGGCAATACCAACACCGGCTTGGCCGGTGCTCGAAGCTGCATCGTCACCGGATAGGCGCAAGGAGAAAATACTGCTTGCGTCCCCTGAAGGGGATCGCAGAGTGAGCACAGTGCTCGAGTCATGCAGGTGAGTCTCTGATAAGCAGCAGATATCGATCGAGAGGGTCTCCAATGTTCGGGCAAGTGCTGCCTGTTGACCGATTTGTAGCAGTGTGCATACATTGAGGCATGCCAATCTGAAGGAGGATCGAGGGCTCCAAATGGAAGCCGATGAACTGGAATGGCCCGCTTGGTTGGACATGGGCTTGTCGACAGCAGAGGAGTGACGCTCCGCGTTCACGTGTGAGTTGAAACTAGAAGGTAAATGCCTAGCAAAGCATGTTGGGGGAGGGCCAAGAATCGCAGGGTTGAAAACTGGGGGGATATAAGTGAAGTTGGAAGGGGACGGTAAGAGTGAAAAAGCGTAAGAGGGGGAATAAGAAGACGGGAAGGCTTGAGCAGTAGCATCCAAACCCCTATCCACCCTGCTCGATGTAGCAGATAAAGCACCATTTATTATCCTCTGCGGTGGCCAGAGCATCAAGAAATTGTTTGAAGGAAAATTCATAGTATTGCGTGGGCAGTATACTGTCAGGTTGCCCAGGCCTAGACAGGAGAACGATTAGGATTCTCAACCAAAGCCTTTGGTTCAAAAACCTGACCGCAAGGCAGCGGGTTTGGCGTTGGGCTACAAGGAGTCCATTTTAAGGAATAAGGTGCCACCCTCATTCCAACCCCCAACCTGGAGGACCAGGAGGCTGAGTTTGTCTGGCCTCTAACCACTGACCAATCTGGTATGAGTGACTCTGAAGGTGCAAAAGCACCACCCAGCGTAGCTCAATGGATCGCTGAGGCACACAAACCATCGCACCACGGTAAGGTCCAGCCTCATTGCGATGGTGGGTGAAGGGTAACGCGTGTCAAATTTACGGACTTACATACAACACCTATAGTGTCATGTATGGAGTTCCACCGATTCACCTCATCGAGTTGCTTTCCTTTTAAGGAATTTGACCTCGATTCTGGAACGTTGGTGCTGATTACCGCTGGTATACTACGTGCAACTCTGATTGAGATCAAACGACCAGCTGGTCTGTTTACAGTCGATGAAGGCTGTTTGGGTGCAGCTTCGTCTTCTTCATTTACTATGGGTCCAGTGGGAATTGTTGAAGATCTAAGTTTTCGGTCACCTTTGGCAAGAACCAAGTTCCAATCACCGGTAGTGTTGCATTTCCGGAACCGTTTGGAGGGTGAACGAAGCCCTGAGCGTGCTCATTGCTATCGGACTGGCGGTGGTTGTTTCAGGTATATTTTAGCAACTGGTAGTATTGACGTTGAATGCCATAGAGGATGTACTTTTAGCGCAGTCCCTACCCTTCTTCCTCAGTTTTAATCTGGGGCCTGATGGAGATGACTGGGATTTACTCTCTGTCACACTTTCTGCAAAGGAACCGCTTCTGGTGCTCCTCATTTGTTCACTCACTGCCATTAGTCTTTCGTAATTCTGCGATAGTTCACATACAATCTTTACCAGTGGGATGACTATACATACTGAACAAAACCACAGTGAATCTGGTTTACTATTGTATAGCTTCAACTGCTTCATTGTGAGCTTGGAACATTTGCGATGGAACTTGCCTTGGCAACTGCTACACTGGGTTCCTATTGCTACATTCTTAAGGCACGAAGGAAGGCTACAAACTACTGTCGATCTGGATGCCGTAACATGGACTTTTGACTGGTCGCCACAATCAATTGCATCGATCGATAGCATTCCCATAGAGGTCCGAGCGCTTATGATTTTCTGCAGGTCGCGTGTGTGCTGAATGGCCTGCATCTTCATGATCGTCACTTTCTGTGTCCGGCCCAAGCGGGGAAGGTTCAAGCGGCTAGATCGCTCACACGGCAAACAGAGCGACTGAACGATACGGATACAAAATGTACGATAGATAATTTGATGAACGGTCCACAACTGTGGTTGCTGATTCGTCACATGAAACGTGAAGTTGGTTTTCGTTTGTGACCATAAATATTTCTGTGTGGTTCGTAATTTGGAAAAATCCCCGATTGTGTTTTTGCGGGAATGGCGCAAAAACCGCAATGTGGAGATAAAGGGCGATCCACACAAGCTAGATTCGAAAGATGGAGTGCACTATAGACGTAGATAGCGCTGATGAATCGGAGTCGAATGAGTGTGTACACACGTTTGTGTGACAAAAAGCAAATGAGAACGGTGGCAAAACGTGTTCACAGATGAGCGACTAGAATGCAGGTTAGTTCAATGTCGTTCAGGCAGTAGAACTACAAGTAGTATGCCTGATACATCAACTCAAGTCCATAAATGCTTCACATGGAGGAGGCTAGCACTAAAATAATGCATGAGAATGCGAAGTTAACAGGACTAGATTAGGCGCAAATAAAGACGGAATAGTGAACTACTTATCATAATAATGGCCCGTGTAAGTCTCGGAAATATCACGATCATCCAACATGTGTGGACCCAAACTGTTAAAACCTGTGCCCAGGAAATAAATACAGTGCTATGGCATTTTGATGATGCTTAATCTTTTAAGAAGTACTCAAAATGGGATGAAGAGTAAGGCATTCAGACAATTTTAGTCGGCAGTCCTGTGTACACTTACTACTGTGATAGCATAAGCAAAACAGCCACTGAGGTACTCGGTTAGCTCTGAGTTGATGTTACCTTCGTAACTGAATTGGGACAAAACACGAAAGCCTGAAGCTTTCCCCGGTTTACTTCAGTCCCATAATACGGTCAAACCTGTCTAGAGCGACCACTCAAGGGACTGACAAAATGTGGTCGTATTGGGTGAGTGGTCGTTATAGCCAGGTTCATGCATAGGGACATTACTCATAAAAGAAAACGTTGGGGGATGTCATTGACTGTTCGCCATAGACAAGTGATCGCCTGAAGTGGCCGCCATAGCGGGTTGGACTGTATCCGTAGTAATCCTTGAACTGTAGAGCTAGTGGGCCGGTAAGGAAGGTTTGGCATTAAGATGAAATCCGTTAAATCTTCACACAAGTGTCACGCGAAGTTTGCAGTTCTTTCCGCTAGCGATTATAGCATTTTATCGGTATAAGATTACTGACCTTTCTGTAGGCTCATTTTACTCTTTGGCACTAAAATCGCAACTCGTATCATATCACACAATCCGCAATTCTGAACTGCACAACCTAAAGGTTGTCGGCAAAACAGGCTTGTTTGCGCGAGCCGGCAGGGATGCTTAAACTCCACCAAATATGATAACGTAATTCTCCGTAGACATTCTGCCGAAGTCGAATGATGTTGATAGACCACAGGATAATCCAGCTCCAGCGTCCGTTAAGCTGAGCGGCGCTGAAGCACTTCTGGTCCGCAGCTTAGTCTCCCTAGTTTTGCCTAAGAAGTAAACTTAACCCTGGAGCCCGCTGTGGTAAGTAAAGTAAAAAATGCAGACGACTAAAGTTCCGTACAATTTAGCAAGATCAACTAGACATAGCTAGGATACGAAGGTGCACAGGAAGTCCTATGTTCCAATGATAAATATGATGCCTGGTATATTTGAGATGACGTAAGACTTTTCCCTGTAGGACTGGACGATACCGGCCAGATAGTAGGAGGTACGCATTTAAGATTGTTGGTAACTTATCGCAGTTCTTTTCAGAAATGTTTACGAAGTCAGGTTTTGGATATACAAAAGTACCCAAATATTGAACTCATAATGGAATCCTCATATAAGAGAATAGGGGAATAGACAAATCACTATGCGTCCACTTTTTTAACAATATTACTTTAATCGCCTAGAAGACAACTCAGCATTTACTTAACTGTAGGTTCAAAATCCATATATCCACCGAAGTTAGATGGCAACGTTATCAGACCTACAGAGGAGCGACGAATGTTTATTATATCCGGCCTCATTAGTCCTGCCGTTTAATATGGGATCTGAAGCACTCTATTTAGCAGGTTTATTACGAGCAAATGAAAACATTCGCGGTTACGAATGCTCGCCACTGTCGAGGCTATTGCGATCCGAATGTTCCAACCCCGGCTGTGCTCACAAAATGACTTTTCAGTCTCTCTATCCGCCCTGGCCGAATAGCCATCTACCTAGCCGTCACCCTGACCTCAGCTCAGGCGTTGTGATTACGTAACCTTCAATCGATCTGTGTAAATAAGACAGTGGCCAACTATTTGCAGTCTAACCATGGACCTGCTTATTTCAGAACAAGCCTTCGAACCAATCACCATGCATTCCACTGTACTTTTAATTTATATTACTTCTACCGGCCGCTAGATGAATCATTGCAAATAACTGTTTCCCTCAGACTGGTGTTCGCGAAAACAAGTATATTTCATTGACCTGCAAGAAACTATTGACACGCTGTGTGAGCACTCATGTCATTCTTGGCTGTTATGCAAGTGGAGTGGGAAATAATGTGTTTTCCTAAAGAATCTCTATTTCCATTGCCGAATTTCCAATCGAAACATATAAAAAAGCGAGGTTACTTCAGTGGGACATGGGCAACTAACCGCAAAGCCATGCGAGGTGTGGAGTGTGACTGGACAAGACAATAAGAGTGCAAAACAGGAGGGAAATTTCACCTTTTGTGCCCCAAATTGAGCAGCTTCAATGTATCTCTCAACGGATAGATCCATTCAACGACGGCCCGGGGATCTATTGCACTGGAAGCAAAGACCAATAAATACAGGCATTTGCGCAAGAAGGAAGTGAGTGCAACCAGAAGGAAAATAACGCTCACCAGATAGATTGTAGGCCGGTGTAAAACGCTAAAAGCACATTTGAGCAAACGAATAAAGTAGGATCAAAGGCTGTGATGCACTATCACATTCATAGCTGTAGGCTTATGATTTGAGTGAGATTAGGCTTAAACAGTGCAACAGTTGGGGTGTTCGTAAATCGTATACAGTGTTTAAGTACAAAAATGATGGTAAAATCCATCTAGCCGCCACTTTTCAAGTTTGTTCGCACTAAATGGAGTTGCAATATAACAGAAGGTTGATGTTTCCAAAAACTAATAACAATGTTTCGGTATATCAGTACTCGAAGAAATGACACCTACTACATTTTTCGATGAGGAGACACACGTGTAAACTAGCTGTACACCCATGGAGTATGAACGAATTGTGCTCGGTCATTGCAATGATGCGAAACAATGGTTTCACGGAGTTAAGGCAGCCGAAAAGCGCGCTGTAAGTGTTATGTCTGTAGAGCCGAACTCAGTTACTGGTAGGGACAATTACCAGTAAGACCAACCACGGATATCGAGTATTGGGAGGTGAACATTGCTGAACCCAACATGTGTTGTACGAGCTACAAAGAACTGGAAGTCAATTAGCGAATCCCGGAGAGATGAATCGCACGACCTACAGGGAAATCAAAAGTGAATGCAGAGTACCATCAGTAAAACAACTGGACGGTTAGAAGATAGAAACAAGAATAAAATCCATTGTCGCGAAAACATGAAACTGCAAATGGTTCGCGTTCACCAGTTCGTTTAAAACATTCGCCCAACACTCATTTTTGTGGAACTGTAATTTTCATTTAACCTACATGACAAAGCCTAATCACACCAGTGGTATACACCACGTGATCCACGTCGACGTCAAAATAGTTTTTATCCTCTGCACACTGGCGCATCAAAACACATGAAAACCATAGGCGATTGAGAATGCACTTTATCTTGCATCCACTCTCTTTGTCGCATCAAGCCACAATACAACACAACGGGAACGACCGGACAACGGACGTGTATGCTTCCGTCCACGTGCTCATGGTCCCATGCAGTCATGTCGCAACCGCAGCGCAATCTGAAATGGACTCACAGCCATTATGCAAATTATAGGATAAGTCATCCTTGTATATAGCATTATTACCTGTACCCTATTATTAGTATCATTTATCTTAGTGTGTAGCCTGTTTTTGTAACGAGTCACGATTTAAACATCACTGATATAAGTAGGTGAATTGGCTCATTCTAGACTAGCACTAGTTTTCAGAAAACATCACACACTACCTCTAATGATCGGACAGTACCGGCCTTGCCTGACACGCTCCCACTGCTTTTTACTGTAGCTGCAGTTTTGTGATACAAAGATTCGGTAAGCAACTGCAGCGAAAAGTAACGGTGCCAGCAACCTTCAAGTAATAGCATTATATAAGTACAGTAGTCCAATAGTGCAGGAATGGATAAAAGGTACAACTTTAACAGTTCTACATGACGGCAACCGCGAAATAATTTTGAAATCAAACTGTGTCGGCGTAGAAAGTGAATTACCAGTAGCTTAGACATTGCACGCTAATATACTTTAGTGTAGCTTTCAGCACTTATTTGAGAATGCATCAGTTTTTCGAATGTCGCGATGTTTGGTGCGTTCACTTCATGTGTTGGCAGTGTATTCCGGTGTGAGTAGATTCTAATAGTGCAAAAATGCTACAATCCCAAACCGTGGTGGCCTCGGCGTTAGTTGTAGGGGGATATGGTCAGTAGGGATTTATATGGATGCTGGTTTCCTATAACTATCCGGTAGGTAGGAATGCGACTGCTAAGCTGTCGGTATTCTGAGCATAACATGCAAAGTATTGGAAGACGTAGTTCGTATCTGATACCGGATAGATAACAGGTTGCCTAAGCGGTTCTTTTTTAGGCTGCTCCAAGAAACCAATGTCTCTTTCTAACCATGGACGCCAGACCTGTACCGCACAACTAAAGTAAGGACAATTATAGGAGTCAAACAGTAGGGGTACTAGCAGATGCTCAAAGGCACCAAGACCTCGCCTCATGGCACTTAAGTTCAAGTCCGCCACATTGGAAGTGAAGGTTGGAGTGGGCTGCCTTGCCGAACAACCTCATCATGGTGCCAGCTGGGTGGTTCGCGATTATACCGTTCCAGCAAATCGTTTCGAGGCAGTGTTCCAGGACGTGGTGGATTTTCATCTGACAAACGCTCTCCTTATAAAAAGCCACATATGTCTGTTTAAAAACAATGTGACGTGGCGGATGTGACCCGCCACCAAACCAAGTCACTGCCCCTTGCTTCATACCGGTGAAGCAGTGTATTCCAACAACTTAATGCTGAAACGGTTGGGAGCATTGGGTGCCTGTTTGGCAAACGAACAAACGAAAGGCGTAGGAACAGGACAGTTACCAGATCTCAGTGGGCGCGATTTCCTGAATTCGCTCCGCTGCCTTGTGGGCAGTCGATTCGGCCAAAGCCTCAGGGCGGGATACTTGAGTTAACACCCTACTTCGGGTTTGGCTACACGGGAGTACCCAGCACGCTGACAAAACGTTGGACTTCTCCAAGTTGTGTTATTTTAAGGAAATCTGTACCTTACTTTGATTCCCTTGATTTTTGATGGCTCCAGGACTACTCGTACGCTGTTGCATATATATATATATATATATATATATATATATATATATATATACATATATATATATTTATAGGGTTGGCAGCATCCGGTTCCGGACTTGCCTGTCACTGTGGCCAGCCACAGGACGCCTGCGCCCCCAGACGGACCATGGGTGGCCTACACTGCAACACCCACAGATCCAGCCACACACCCATTATACAGTGTAAACCAGAAGGAATAAGACCGGGACGCATGTGGATGAGAGTCACGTTTCATCAACGGAGCCGGCCCACACCTTCACAAGCAAACACAAGCACGCTGTAGTTGGGGAATCAAGTGCACACAAGGCGGTGGCTGGACCGTAGTCCGCTCCACACTGAGTGCATGGAACCACGCTTTGATCCTAACAAGGCCACAAGAACCGTGCACCCTGTCCCCTCCAGCAACTACCAACTGTCTCCTGAAGCCAGTATGGACGATTTAGTAGGTAATAGACAGGTAGGCACCTTGTCAATGTGCACATCAAGCGCAGCCACATCGGGGATATCAAGCAACAACAACAATATCAAATAAGATAAATCGACTAACGTGTTCAGATATGCCAATATGGCTCTTTAATAAATGAACATATGAAATAAATTAATTGCCAGCAAATCCGCGATAGGTTCAAGAGGTCAGAAACTAAATTTTAAGAATAGGTCACAAACACGAAAATGTTATCAATGTCAAGAAAAATTAACCTGAGCGACTTGTGGAAGTTGTTAGATCACACCTCACGTGGGCAATAAGGAGATAATATATCAAACGCACCACCTGAAATAAAGAGACCCAGCATGCAAGCAAGCGGTTAGTAAATCGAATGCAGCGTACCTACAAAAGCTGGGTCGGTTCTGCCCACGTCCTCAGCAGGACTTGCCGTCCCTACGGTGGTGGCCCCAAGTAGCCTCGCTCATGGCTCACTCGGTCTGCTTGACTCAGGCACTCGCGACCGCATGTGCTACAGCACCCCGCGCTCGATGTCGATGGTATACACCCCAGCGGCACTTGTCGCTTCCGCACTTGCCACTTCTTCGCCGCCTGCATAAGGTCTTTCTCCTGCACCACGGCAACGGTCATCGTGATCAGATCGTGTCATGCATGCCAAACAACCGCTTTCGATTCCCATAACCTGCAATCAAAATTAGAACGTGAGACGCTAAATTTGATCATGTCCTGGTAACGTAACTTTGGTTTCACCCCATGCCGCTTCCCAATACCACGTGGACAATATAATAGCTGATTCGGTATCCGCGTAGAATCCATACGCCACACATGACCCAGACACCTCAGGTGTCTCAGTAAAAGTATGCAGTCCACTGCATACATTACATTTCGGCGCAACACTTCCGTGTCTGCGACTCTGGCGCCCCAACCGATCCGCAAAATTCGTCGCAGACACTGCTGATGGAACCGCTCGAGATATCGCACATCCCGACGGTACATCGTCTACGTTTCACTGCGGTAGAAAAGAACGGACAGCACCATGAATTTGTAGACCATCAGCTTCGTGCTAACGGTAAACTGTTGGCATTTCCACACTCGGTACTCAAGCTTCCCGAATGCCGCTGCCGCCTTCGACACGCGGATACGCAGCTCACTGTGGATCTGCTGATCAGTCGACATCACATTCTCAAGGTAGCAAAAGCGGGAGGTGGTTTCTAATATTCAGTACCAATGCTGATTCGGGCAATATTGAAGATCACACCTCCGGTGAAGGCTGAAAGAGACAGACAGTTTTGCTTGTGTTGATGGTGAGCCCGAATTTGGCCGTTGTCGAAGCCAGAGCACTAGTCATGTGTTGCAACTCATCCGCGCTGTGTGAAAACAACGCACAGGCGTCAGCAAACAGCAACATGTGGATAGTTGTCTCACAGACTAGAGTTCTCGCACCGAAACGACGGATGTTGAGCAATCCACCACTAATGCGGTGCTCCACACGAACACCGCAAGCACAAACCGCATCAAAAGCACAAGACATCATTTCATGAAGACATATATTAAACAGAGCAGGAGCTAAGACACAGCCTTGCTTCACACCAGAGACAACTGCAAAGTCATCCGACGTCTCTCCACTCAGCTGCACCCTCGCTCGCATACCACTGTGCGGACATTCAATTAAACTTACAAACTTACGCGGGCAAGCAAACTTACCCAACATCAGCTACAACGCCTCGCGGTTCACCGTATCAAATGCCTTGGTGACAGCAATGAAAAGCGAGTACAATGGCTGGTGTCGTTCTATGCACTTCTCTTGCAACTGACAAGACGGAAACACCATATCTATGGTGCTACGACCCGAGCAGAATCCATGTTGCTCTTCCGCCACGTTAGGTTCCACAACCTGACTGATGAGGCGGTTGAGCAGGATGCGGGCAATAAACTTGTCCACACAAATCAGCAACAAACCAGCGACAATAATTCGCGAAACATTGCTTGATGCACTTGCCCTTGTACTGTGGTAGCACAACGGCATCCTTCAGCTCAAGTGGCACCTCCTCCTCAATCCATCCACGTTGCATCAACTGGTGCAGCGCAGTCAACAACGCGCGTCCGCCGTGTTTCAATACTTCAGACGGGATGCCGGCGGCACCGGCACGTTTGCCGTTTCGCAGCTGAGCAAGTGCTCTCTTTGTCTCATCCAGTGTCGGCATGTCCGTCTGACTCGCCTTCACACCTTGCTGCTTTAGGCCATTCAAAGCAGACCAGTCGATCTCGGAATGGTTGTTCAAGCGACAGTCAAAGTGATTTTGCCAGATCTGCATTATGTCTGCAGTGCGTGTGCAGGCTTTGCTTGAAATACCAACGATTAGAGTCCACAGAGGCCCCAACCTCAGACCATACACTGGCTTCAACGAGTCAAAGAATTCCTTGTGTGGGCGGCGCTCGGCGTAGCATTTCACCTGCTTCCCCTTCTCCGTCTGCCATGCATGTTTAATACGATGGAGCCCCCGGGTTAGTCGCCGTCGAAGTTTGCGAAACCGACTCTTCTTCCCCAAGTCACTAGGATCTGCCACATGTGCAGCAAATGCTGCATTCTTCTCACACATCAATGCGCCAACCGTCGCATTGTTCTCATCAAACCAATTGCGACGCTTACAGTTTGCGCGCCCGATAGTCTCCCCGGCAGAAACTGTCACCTGGTCGCGAATGTGGTGCCACAGGTGGCCAACTGTGGCTATGCAGTCCACATCACGTAGTCTAGCAGTCATCGCCTTCTCTCGAGCTTAATACGTTTAGCCACAGTATCAAGTGACAGAATGTTAAATTTACGCCGATTCACGGCGGGAGTGAAATACATAGACTTACGAAAATATATATACCGTTTGGTCCGCATCAATTTGTTATCAGTGCCGCAATCAGCTCCTCACAGTACACGTGTCATGCGCACTTCACGCATATCACGCTGACGTCCGATGACATAGTCGAGCAAGTGTGCGTGACCACTCTGTGGGTGCTTCCAAGTTGCTATATCACTCGCACTCAGAGTGTCCGTGATCGTCAGGCCGTAAGTGGCACAGAGTGAGAGCAGTCTGTCACCGTTCGCATTCGCTGAACCAATGCCATGCGGACCGATAACATCTGTCCACACCGATGCATCACGCCCAACGCGCGCGTTGAAATCACCCAGCAGAAATAGTCGGTCGGTCCTCGGTACAGGCTGTATCACGGAGGATAGCTCAGTGTAGAATTGATCACGCGTGTCATCAGGATCGGACATGATGGGACAGTACGTGCTTAAAAAGTGATAAACTTACCTCTTCCGGGTAGTAGGCGAGCAGTCATCAGTCGCCCGCGGATGCCTGTTGGTTCACCCACCAGCTGGCCATTTTGGCGATCGGATATTGCAAAGCCGACCCCAAGATCACGTGGTGCTGAGGCGGCGTTGCCCACCCAGTAGAATGTGTAGCCAGCACCTGATTCATGCAACTTACCTTACTCAGCGAGCCGAGTCTCATTGAGCGCCGCAATATCGATGTGGCAGCGTGCCAGTTCCATCGCGACCAGTGCAGTGCGTCGCTCAGTGCGCTCACTCGAGTTCCGGTCCAGTAGTGTGCGCAGATTCCATCACCCGATGCTGGGTGCTTTGCGCGCAGGCATACGAGTGCATTGGTGGGTAATCGCACGCGAGATGGCCGTTGTGCTTCGGAGGTTTACTTGAGGGACTCCATCCGGAGCTTTTGGCTCAATAGCCTGACCCATAAAACAGTATGGAGCAGATACAGCTCGGAAATGTGATTGCGGAGACAGCTTTGGATCTGTTTGTGGTCCGTCACACGCAGTCTTTGGAGATGTGGAAGAACTCATTTGTTTTTGCGACCGTAGTAGAATACACACCTGCGACCGCGGCCAGACGCAAGAGCATTTTGACGCGTTTGCACCAAATTGACCATAGGCTGCCTGGCTTGGGGCAAGCAGCAGCAAACCATTGAACACCCGGAGGTGCCCTCCTACCGTCAGAGACAATGCGTGGCGTTCTTGCTCTACGTCAATCGAGTGGTGAGCTTGTAACCCGTAAACCTGTTGTCTCCCATGGCTAGGTTTTACGGGAAGAGGGCCATTGACCATTTGCTAACCTCCGAAAAGGATGGACTAGAATACTGGCAGGGCGCCCACACCTTACAGGAGAACGACTCTGGTCCACAACCAAACCCTTCGATTAAATGTATACCCGAAAGGCAGCGGGTCTAGCACATGGTCAGTTCACTGACTCATGCGGATTGGTGTCCTGGATTTTAGCAGGAAGAAGGGAGTAACCCAACTCCCACCCAGCGGTCGCCATGGGGAGGCGTCCAGAACATGAGACAACTGCAGAACATTAGCAGCAGTGCGTAGACCATCTGTCAGGATCTAGCCACTACCAGCCTCAGCGCACGATATATGTGACCTGTCACCTGTCAATATCAAAGGTTGCGCGTCAATCGTGCTTTGATAATGTGCACGGAACTCGGGCACCAGATGACCGGACCGATGGGCGACACGGAGAGCCAGAAATGGACACTCCATCGCATTCGCATGCTGCGGGATCTCCCCCATCAGTTACGCAAAACAGACTGTGCAGAGCAGAGTATTTGACCGTACCAGTATTTTCTTTATCCTTCTACCTAGCGGTTGCTTTACTAGTGCAATATCGGGTCCCTTCAAATATGGATGCCCAAGATTTAGGGCTGTCACGTGTAAATGTTGAAGAAAACATTGACAGTTCGTATTGGGTACTTATTCTCATGTCTGCGAAAGTGGTTGTTAGCCTGACCTCCAAACGAAACCCAAACACGTTTTTCGTACCATTGATCATGAGGTCTAATGTGTCTCTATCCAGTTTGTGACAAGTCACACAAGTTTGCATAAACGCATCTGCATATGTTGTATTCGAACTGCCATTGGACACGGATGACCTCAATGCATGTATATATGTATACCGAATGAATTCGAGGAGGATACTCCTACAGCTTTTGTACGGCCAACTTAGTGCAGGGAAACGGCACTCGGGCAAACCGAAAATAACATTACCAGAACGTGAAAAAGGTGAGTTTATGACAAACTCATGTTGATTACAGGTGTTACGAATCCAAGGCAAACTTTGATCGATGAGAATTCCGTGGACTACTACAAAGCGCGGTTACTAAGCTGCAGGAGAAGGCACCATTGGACGCGGAATAGAAGCAGCAGGAGCACACTACCATTCGCTTTACTAATCCTGGCCAATAAGGGGACGTATGGGGTACCTTTTCCTGCGTGATGAGTCATTTTACATTTCAGAAATAAATGTTGCTTGAGCTCCCCTGTGTGGCTACGCTTGATGTGAAGGTTGATAAGGTGCCTACCTGTCTACTACTCACTACCTCATCCATACTGGCTCCAGGAGACAGTTGGTCGTTGCTGGTGGGGACGGGGTGCATTGTCTCGGGACGGTGCTAGGATCAAAGAGTGGGGAACGGGCTATGGTCCAGCCAACGCCATGTGTACGTCTGGTACGCAAGATTTCCACATTCGGCCGGAACGCTTCTCTTCTGTTTGCTGAAGGAATGTGGGCCGGCTCCGTTGATGTAACGTGGCTCCCATTCACATGCCTCCCGGTCTTATTCCTTCGGGTTTACACCGGATATGGGGTGTGTGGGTGGAACTGTGCATGGTGCCGCGCAAGTCACCCGTGGCCCTTTGTAGGCGCAGGCGTCCTGTGACTGTCCTCATGGAGGCCATAGTGACAGGCAAATCCGGATACGGACGCCGCCAAATCATATATATATATATATATATATATATATATATATATATATATATATATATATATATATGGATTGAGTTAACCTGACTCTCTTGGACGATGGAACCCGAGTCTCTTATTATTCGCGTGCTGTAGAAAGTGCCGCTGTGTTGATGAAGATGCTGCAAAGCGTCATCAGTTGACACTTTGTAGGGTTTAAGTCGAGCTGCTTCATTTCTGCCCGTTTGTAACTCCGATACAAATCGTAGTGGAAATAGGCATAGTCGGATAATGTGCGAAAAGCTCTCCAAATCTTACCACCATCTGCAAATATTTGCATGGGGGATAGAATTTTGCTTGGAGGTAAATGATGAAAACTAGAAAAGGTAGCGGTCCTAGGACGGATGCTTGCGGCAAACCGCTGGAGACGCACAGACTTTCCGACTGAGTGTTATCGATTCTTAGCCTTATTGTTTTATTCTGTAGGTAACCTCCCAATCAAGTGAGCAGGAAACTCTTGATAATGTAGACAGTGGGTTTTTGGAGGGGAACAAAGCGATCGACCCCGTCGAATGCCTTTAAAGTAGCTAACTAAATCATATCTATGGGGACTCCTTCATCAGCCGCCCTATTCCATGAGTCCCGGGTAAGAAGCAGATTGTTAACGCAATTTCGTGTGCGTCCGAAACCAATTGGAGCTCAGAAATGGTGCGGCCCAAGAATAATTAAATTTCTGCTACAAATTAGACAGATGGCATTTAAGTTAATGGAACGATGACAGTCACTTCGGAACAGACTGCCAACTGAGCTCCAATTCAAAGTGGCGAGCTAAATTGTCCTCCGACTTAAATCCCCATCTCAGCAAGCAAACAAAGTTGGGATCCTATTCGAAATCCTCACTAGTAATAGGTCTGAAAGGAGTGATGAGCTTCCTATGCAATCTTCTAACCACTCTGCATGTCTCTTGCAATCTGAGTTGCTAGTGGGATTAATTACGTTGTCAATGAACTCAACTCCAAGCGACGAGCTTATAACACCACCAAAAAGGGCTAGCGGCCAACCATACAACGATCGGTACAATCTCTACTCCGAACCACATGCATTTCAGCTCGCTACTGAGAACCGAAACACTGTCCTGCTTGTAATTTAGCACCCAAGGCCTCCTCAGCAAGCGCACCGAGCTTCGATTATGTCAAGCAACAAACGCTTGGGATCTCATCATAACTGAGATGTGGTTGCACTCAGAGGTTACGGATGCAGAGGTCGCGATTTAGGGATATCGCTGTTTCAACACGATCGTCCCAGCAGGATAGTTGGTGTAATCATATACTGTCGCAACGACTTACAATGCGAATCATTGGATGATTCGGAGACGCGGGTCATCGGTTCACTATGGTGCGTTTTGCGTCTCAGATACAATAACAACTGCTTCATGGTAATCGTATATCACCCCGATCATCCACTCCAGAAATGGATTCCCGGCTAATAGCAGTATTGACAAAGCCTTACTCCCAACTTCCGAGCGATTTTAGCGTGCACGACTTGGTATCCCCGGCATCCACAGGCGAAACACACAAGGCCGAACTGCAAGACCTTATCGCAAGTATCACATCACATCACCTCACCTATCAGGTACAGAGATAATAACAAACCATCGGTACTTGACCTCGTACTTAAAAATGAGGTACTCAAAATTGACAGGCCATTTATACGCACCTCACAAGGGCTAAGTGGTCATATCACCATAGTTTAGGAGGATGTGTATCAAGCTGAATCTCTGGAGGAACACGCTGAACTAACACGCCATCACACGCTACAACATCCTGAACCATCTGGTTGCGACGACAGAGTGGGAATTCTTAAAATGTGGCTACCCTGACAGCACCTGGATTCGGTTTGTTGGACGCTTCAGCCATCTGATCGCAACTGCTTCAGTTAGTAAACGGATTCGTTCCATCAATCCACCGTCGTTTATCAAAAGTAGAACTCGCAAATGGCTGTAACTAAGGAATACAACATGGCACACTTACAGAGCGCGTCCTGGTCCCGAGACCTGGAACGACTAGGTGAGTCACCGCAACCATTATACTATGCTTGTCCGTGAGGACAAAGTGGCTTATCAACAACATTTATCTTGCAAATTTGCTAACAACAAAAAGCGTCTATATAAGCATGTTAACCCTGTTAAAAAAAGTGCAGTACGGTATCCCCCACTTCACACGAAAGTCGGTGTGGCACAGAGAGATGAAAAAGCAGCCAATGCTCCATGGATGTAGTATGCCCCGATGTTCAAACGCGACATCTGCTCCTGTTGCACAAGTACATCCATAGCTCTAATTTCAGCACTTACTAAGATGGCTTTTACTGCCACATTTGTGTTGAAGAAAGTGCTCGCCCTGTGCACCTACAATTCACCCGGAATCGTGGACATTCGCCCGACGGTGCTGAACGCAGCAGTAACAACACTTGCCGAGCTATTATCGCATTCCCATCAAACGTGCCTGGATGAGCAAACTGTGCCTACCATGTAGAAACATGGCCGAATCACGTCCATTTTCTAATGTGGCAATCGCATGGAACTCCCAAACGATTACCCAGTAGTCTTTTACTCTGTACTCTACAAGGTGATGGAGGCAATCTTCGCAGATGTTTTTATAGACCATCTAGAATACCAAAACACCATAGCACCCGAGCAGCACGATTTCCGCCAACACCGTTCATGCACTACGAAGCTACTGAATGCACGCAGTAGTTGGATGGAAGCGGCCGATGAAGCTAGAGGGACTGACGTCATTTAAATCAAATACAACATAGCCTTACACATCCTGGCTCACCGCAATCTGCTTCACATGCTCGAAACCTATTAAGTTGGGGATCCAGTGTTTGGTTGGGGCAGGATCTTCCTGCAGGATCGACAACTGCAATTTAGAGTTCGAAGTGCACTGTCTAATCCGATTCATGTAGAATGTCAGGTACCATAAGAATCGTTTCTGGGGCCGCGTCCGTTTCTTATGCATATTTACAAGCTTACTCATTTGACTGCCTCGGAGTTCTTGTTTTTCTCTGATGATGGTAAGATGCAACAGGCGATCGCCAACCAAGGAGATCATGATGAACATCAGCGAGACCCAGACTTGGCGTTAGAATGCTCATTTCATAATCTGCTCCGGTTTAATTCGTCCAAATGTATGGTGCTCCACATTCATCACCAGATGGACATCAGATACAAGCATTGAGACCACCTGTCACTTTCAGTCACCCAGGATCGCGACATTGGGGTATTTATTCAGGCTGGTCTGGGCTGATCAGAACCATTTGGGAAGGAATCAACGACTGAAAAGCAACATGTTGGCATGTTGCTGAGGGCATTCAAGTGGTTTGGTCTCTCTGTTTGTTCGCATTTGCTTAACACATACGTGCGGCCTCATGTGGAACACGCAATCCAGACCTAGGAGCCCTCGCAAAGCAAGATCTCGCAGCGCTCGAGACTACAAAGCAAAGAGCCACAAACGGCATCGAAGCGATTTTTTTAATCTTCCATATCAAGTTAGACTGAGTACTCTAAGATCCTACGGCGGCCGATATCGGCACCCAATTGGCGACTTAATAATGGCCAACCATATTGTGAGAAAATTCAACTAACTCTGATGCCAACTACTGCAACTCAGGCACAACACGAATTTGAAGGGCCACCAGTTCAAGTTGGCCACGCATTACATTCGACTAGAACGTCGACAACATTTCTGCTCGCTTCGTGTCTGTTAGCCATGGAAGGTCTTCTCAAGTTACGTTGTTTCGGCCCCTACTTTACCTCTGTTTAAAAAATGACTTCACGTTGCGTTAATCCACCTACATTACAAGGTATAGCCTGTGTACACCGGTAGACGATATAATGTAACAAATGCTGCACAAACCTTACTAACATACACAATTGAGGTTGAGGCTTTTCCACATGCCTTTGTGTGAACACTGTGGTGAGTCCAGCGAAAGGATTTTCATTTTATCACTTTAATTTCTTTTCATCATGTTGTGCTTCTGATTCCGGCCATCCTACGGGGCATGTGAATTTTCTGCCTGTAATATACCATTTTTCCATTGTTCCTACGTTTTTGCATACTTGTAAAATATCACGTCACTTCACCTGCGCAAATCGTCTTCATCACTTTTGGTAAAACAGAAAGGAGAGTAATATGTTGGTATATGACAGCATGTTATTCCTTAAATTCTCTGTATGGCGGCGTGATTGTTCTATTGTCCCACTTAAATGGGGTGAATTAGAAACAAGCATACATTGGAAAAATGCTGTAATCTGTTTTTCTATGGTAGGCGCAAAGATTTTATGAGCCTTTGGGTATATCTTGTCGATTCTCGGGAAACTGTTTCCTCGGAGAGACTGTAATCTGCTTGCGACAGCTGCTGTGGTAAAGGTAACTGAATAAGCCGACGACACTTGCTGGGAGTTGATAGGGCGAAGGTCCCATGGTACTTGTAGCCACTGAACCAAAGCGCAGTAGTGCGTTCTCAGTGTGCACAGCAATAGTCATTAAGTCAGTGGCCAGCGTGAGTGGTGGTATTCCAGTCTTAACCCTTCTTTTGTCAGTTAAATATCTGTAAAGTAGTTTGGTGTTACTCGTAAACCTGAGTACCATGGTCTCTTGCTATTCGTACTTCTCGGCTCTAATGAGTGACGTGCAGTAGTTTCTGATTGTTTTGTGATTCTACCGTGTGGTATCACATGAGTTTAACGCATGTTGCCTCCACATCCCATGTCTTCGATTGATTAATCTACGCGTTTTGCTTCGAATCCAAGTGCTGATCCGAGGGGGTACTCTTAATGCTACAACTTTTGAGGCCGCTTGTATGACCATGTTAATTTTATCTATTAATTCATTTCATGCGGCGTTCGCCGAGCTGTGCAGCAGGAGGTCTTAGTCAACTGTTGGTGGTTGTTTGTGAAGCCTGGAATAGTCAGTAATAATTATGTGAGTTTCTCGTTCTGGCATAACAAACACAAGCAATTGTTAGAACTGAATGGTCGCAATGGACTCAATCATCAACACATCATTAGGCAAGATTAAGTCCAGAAGCGATGAATTAACCGCAGCTTTTGGTTGGTCGATGCACATGGTAATAGAAAACCGCTATATCCATGAATTCAAGGAGTTTTAATTTGAATTATGGCCGACTAGGAAACTTTGAGTACATTGGAGGTACAATGAAGTTTCCCATTATAAGGTAATGAGAATATTTTTTGAAGCAGCATAGTAGAGGGCATTTAACAGAATGCTATTGCTGTATACGGGGAAGTTTGTGGACCTATAGACAACTGCTAAGTGGCAAGCATCATGCGTGTTATTCTGAGGTTCACCATCGCCACCTGCTAGCTGCACCTGGAAAAATAATGCGTCAGGAATAACAAGGGAATGTTCTGTAAGGGCCGCACAATTCAGGTAATCTCTGTAGTAGACAAAAATACCGCGACCGCGAGATGGACGATCGTTCCAGTCGACTGACTTTGTACTGAGTTCAGCTTTCAGATGTGGTATGTCGTTGGACAGTCAAGTTGCGGTCAATGCTGTGATGTCGCAAGTTGTTTTTTTCATGTTGATGACACAGCTCTGGCAGCTTCGAGTAGAGACCATGAGTGTTGGTATAGCAGCATTGTGTTTGTTGTCGCATTAAGAGCTCGGTTCGTGTGTGTGACCAGCACAAATTGTGCCAGTCTGCTGACCGTTTTTGGTACAGGTGCTTCCACAGTTGGCTGATCTGAGGTAGGAGCAACCGGGTCTGGCTCATCTGTACCTGACTTCTGTGCAGCTTGGAGGAATTGTCTCAACCGTATTTCTGGTGGCTCACTTTTCCTTTGTCATGCCACGCTTGGATCACCATTTGTACTACCCTGGACGTAGCTAACTTAACTTTCAAAATATTTGGCCATCTACCATGGTAGTTTGGAAAAGCCGCTAAATGGGTGACGTCGTAAGTTACGACGTTTAGCATGTTGTAGAGCACTGCGATTTACTTCCATTACTTAACGTCGTGTTTTGTCGTTTACTGTTATCGTCAAGTTTCAATTCCGGCACCCCATGGACTAGCAACGCTTTCTTCATCTCATTTTGACGAGATGCGTTTTTTGGATTTCCGCTTCTATCTTTCTACCCATGGATTGTCCGAAGAATTGCATGCACTAACAAAAGCGTTCACTAGAGTTTTTTTTGCTGACAACATCTTCCAGGTCCTTGTGTTAGCTAATGTTGAAACAACCGAGGTTCCCCTAGGTGCAGAGATGATTGATTTCGTGGAAGGCATAGAAGGCTAATTTGGAGAATTTTCAGTCCCAGTGCACAGTTTATCTCAGCCCAGCGGTTTTGCTCCTCGGCCTGTCTAAGTTTTAATGACTGGCTAGTGATTTCTGGTCAGTCAATGCGGCCATCATTATGCTTTAACCCGTCCGTTGGGTGTCGTGATATCGTATAACCGGATACTGGAAAGATATGATTTGTAAAGTGGGAGCAAAATGAGGTCGGAATAATATTAGACATTACCTAAAAACAAACCACAATCGACAGCGTGTTTGCATTTCAGTCAGTCTCAACATGGGAATGTGAGCAGGGCACTCAGTCCTACGTGGAGTATAGCGTAAAAGTCCCATCGCAAAGCAGCTGTCAATATTATCTCACGAATAAAAGCTGGTCACAGATAACTGGTCCAGGCAGCAAGGCTCCACAAGAATAAAGATAGTCCGACTGTCAAATGGTACTTGGCGGAAGGTAAACAAGATATGGTAGAGAACCCGGTTGCATCCCTGTGGACCGAGCTATATGGATTGTAGTTATCTCAAACGCAGTCCTAGTATGCAGATTTGATATCGTAGTAAAGATGTGGTGGATCTATCTGTCACGAGTTCAGCGCTATGGCATTAGCGATCGATTGTTAAAGGAGATAGAGTGGAACAAAAGTAAACATGCTGCTAGACATTTAAGGAAACATTGGTACGATGATTGCACTCCGTGAGTGGAAAAGGTAAAGCAGTAAACGCGATTCGAATATAGCAATGACACTTTAGTGGTGCCATATTTAGAAACCACTCTAACAGCTGAGGTGCAGAACCTGTTTGTACCAGCAAGGAACATGGCATGCTACTTAAGAGTGTTCGTCGTAGAAAGATACTTTCACAAGGCTGCCGCCTTCATAGTTCAGTGGGTTAAGCCGTTGACTCATAAGAGAGAAATCATGTATTCATCTAAGGCCGAACTTCGCCGAGCCTCAGTGAAACACAAGCGATGCGTTCTGGCTTACTGTCGGGTTTTGAGCACCCACCGCATGTTTTGAGTCACGACACGTAATCTTTATTATGAGCCGGTGGTCTTGGAAGCGTAGGTACCTTGCTAAGGTTTTCACTGAAAGAATACGTAAACTGCACTACTGTACTATCATACGGACTTGATCTTACATTATATTTCTGTAGTTGGCCTGCTGAGGAAGAAATCAAAAACAATTGCTTGCCTTACGCCTTCCGTGCGATTTTCTCGAATATGATGACGAAAATGGGCATTTTACAAGAGAGTAAGCGCTCCAAATACGCCCAAACGCTCAAAGAACTTAATCAGTAACTTAAGTTCTGCGTGCGATTTGCCGAAGTGGAAGCACACATGGAATTTCCTCGTCTTTGCACTGAAACCAACGAGTATCCAAAAGGCTTTCTGGAATTCATTGCGTTGGCACCATGGTTACTCGACAAACAACAGTTTACAACTTCATACCTTGAACATCATGGATTCAGCTAGATGAAAACTAGCGGAGACCGAACGTCATGTCGCACAAGGACAGTCCGCGCTGGAAGTCCTTTTTGAGGATGAACGAATGCGTTTCCTCGGGTATGTTGTGACGTGACCGCCAAGTGAATCGAGGAAAAGCGGTCCTTCCTGCAGAAAACACTGAGCAGGATGAATTGCCCTACAAAAATCCCATCAAATCATGTACGGTATGTACACGATCTATCAAGTGGGAGACTGGACTCGTTACACTATCGTTGAGCCTTAAGTTCTGTCACTCACGTAGAAAAGACCATCGACAAGAAACCGAAACTCAGTATGAACATCACAAGAATCAGACGAGTGACTTAGTAGCTATTTAGGCCAAAACTAATCAACATCACTTTTCAGTGTTAACAGTTTCCTATGACACATCCCAAGTATAAATAAAGGTACATCATGAAGCCGTAAAAGAGTGTGAACAACGAGACGATATTATTATCACCAGGCCAGATAAAGGGACGGAAACTATGACCATGAATTGCAAAGAATACGTACAATAGATGAAATCAATGTTTTCAGACTTGAGCTTCTAAACTTACATTTCTGTAATAGGCCTGATGATGAAGAAATGGAAAATAATTGTTTGCTTTACGCGTTCCGCATGCGCCTTCCTTGCATCTGGACACAATATTTCACATGGATGCAAACGCCAACCATGCTGATGATCCACCTATTATCAGGACTGGTGGCGTATCAATAATGAATTGAAACGGTACCTGGTACTTTGAACATGCGTAGCACATACAAAACTAGGCAGTACGCTGAGTCACTTATTCCAAATTGCTTGGGGATTGGAGTAATGAAGTAGGGAACAACCTTTGCTCCCTCAGAACACAAAGTCCTGCTATTAGGTTGTCATTCACCTGCGTCATTGCTCATTTTTAATGTAGGAAGATTGAACAAATGGACAGTTTTGTTTACTCGGGTGGCTGTATTTTTACGGAGACCACAACTAAAATATTGATTTCTATTTGTTCTACCAAGGCCAGATTACCTTTCACCAATCTGCAGCACCTGTGGCATTGCAGGGAAGATTCGCTGTTTGTAAAGGTTGGGGTCTGTGTTTCTTTTGTTCGTGTGGTTCTATTGCAGTTAAGCGGGTTTTAGTCCATTTCTGTGAGTGACATGCGTCGGCTCCCAGCCATTGATAGTGTTTTTGGAAGACAGTGCGCATGGAATGCGAACAACATATTTGCAGAGATGAGGTTGGCCGTCAAATCTAAGGCAACTTGGACCTTATTCTAAGTAGCCTGGTTTCGCTGCACCAACTGAGATGGCTTGGTCATATTGTACGCCTCTCTTACGGGTGATTGTTCCATCGCGCACTATTCACTAGAAGAGGAGTTAAGTGTGCTAAGTCGCGCGGCCCTCTGTCTACTGCAAAGCGCTAAAATGGCGAAATTCGGAACTCTAATGTATTTAACGTCGGCCCAGTGCGTCTTCCGGACTGGCGATGCAAGTGCAGGTAACGCCGCTAGCTCCAGAAGTCTGATGAAATGATGCAATCGCGGGATGAATGGAAGATACTCGTGAAGATACTCGTGAATTAATGTAATTATTCAAAACCTAGGCATTACGCTGATGAAAATTTAAAAGGGGAGTGTGAAAAGTATAAAAGAACTTTCATTTTCTATCCGTTTCCCCATTTGTGACCAGCATAGTTATTTGCAGATTTAAGGCATGGTTTTTGAGTGCCTTATGCATGTCGGTGCCGTGATGAAAGCATACCTATAAATGCGCACACGAAGAATGCCCACACCGAGCATCGTACACCCAGAAAAAAGCTTAGAGAGAACAATTGTAGCTCTCTGCAAGCTGCTCCGGTTTGCCCGAGTACAATGTGTGATATGTTAGACAAAAGTACTTCTCGCATTTTAGCCTAGTCTATTGCTGTGGAATCTTGAGTATATGTTGAAGTCGTTTGACTAAAACGAAAACACGCCCACGGCCAGATGCGTGCCGCGATACGCGCTACTACTTATACTCCCAAAGCTAGCACTTTTTACCTGTGTCGTTTTCTGGGTGTTCACTCTTGTATCCACACAAGGAACGTGTGTCCCTTCATTAACGCGTTGTTCTGGACTGGACTTGACGCTATTAAATATTCACGTAGAAAAATGATCAATTCACATTCTGATAGCGAGTAAGCACTGTTAATAAAACATTCGTCAGGAAAACGTAAATTAAGCTGTAAGTGTGCTGGATTTGATTGTACGAGCACTGCTTGTTAATGTGCCAATGTGTGCTCATCAAAATCTCCTCTTACATCATCGACTGGGGCGAAAGTAAGCGCAGCCAAAGACTTGAGCTAGAAGTTCATGTTTACATCAGTTTCAAATGTAAGCTTTAAGCGGTCGTTGCAGACTTTCCTGTTGAAGCTATGGTCCAAGTGGAAATAGCAGTCAAAAAGTTCATCGTCCTGCAGAAGCAATTCTCACGGACCTTTTGGAAGATTCCCCAAAATCCAGTACTACCACGAATGAGTCAAAAGAGTGAAATACGCGAACTTTAAGTGGCTACTTTTCCATGTGTACCTTTTCTGATGCGAGCATACTTCCGTGTGCGCTTTCTACCGTGTGTGCATTCTTCGTGTGCACCTTGGTGGCTGAACGTTTTCGCTCGTAGTTTTCCAGTCCGGTAGCTCCATCTGTTTCCCCTGGGGCACGCATTGATGCTGAGTGAACTATCCCCATTGATCCCTCCCTTCACTAAGAAATCTGACGGGAACTCTGCTGCCTAAAGCGTTATAAGACACCAAGCCCTGATGGTCTACCTCCTGCTCTTTTTAAAGATGTGTGTTATTCGCTGGTCCGAGAATTCACCGCTTTGTTCTCATAAGTCTGGGCAAGAGAGGAGGTTCCATCATCCTGGAGTGCGTCGATAGTCGCCTCCATCTTCAGAAAGGTCCTGCGCACAATGTGCTCCAATTACAGGGGTAGAAGTTTGGTTCCCGTCGTTTGCTAGCTTCTGGGGCCAATCATTCTTTGCAGGCTATCCCCAACAATTGAATCACTATAGCGATAAGAACAGGCTGGACTCCGCACTGTTCGCGGATGCACCGATCAGATTTCACACTCCGTCAGATTCTCGAGCTCCGTTATAAGTAAAAAAAACAGCGCTTGTTGTGTTCCTGTATATTCGTGCAGACTTCTATTCGGTCGACAGACCTCTATTGTGGCACTGTTTGTTGAGGAATAGCATTCAAGGGAAGTTCTTTTCTGCAATCGTGCTCTGTATAGTCTGATTTCGGATATGGATAGGGCATATGGCAAGCTTTCGTATTTCTTTGTTGTCACCAGTGGGGTCCAAAAAAGATGCCTTAAAGCTCCATTCCTCTTCAATTTTGCTATTGAGGAGGTCCTCAAAAATGCTCTAGAATAATTGCACAATGCTGGTATTGAGATTGTAGTGTACCTGAAAACACACTCTTTCAGTATTTCGCAATCTTGGATTTTACCGTTGTTTTACCTTCAAAAAGTCCACTTATTTTACTGACGGCATTTCCGTTGTCACAAACTGCTTTGGTGAGTACCTTGCTGCACCGTTTCTCGCTCTGGTTGATTCGCTTCCTATTTTTGTAGCCTGCACAATACACGTTGGGTTCAGTCGCCTCCAAATTCTATACTGTCCCGTATTTGACACGTCTCTTACGTGTCACTGATTACCGACTAGTATCCCAGGCGCCACCCAACCATTGGTGACTCCATGTCAGGAACACGCCATTCGCCATTTGAAACTATCATTTTGGTGAGCTCGTTCCAGTGAATTTGTGACTCATTACTTGTGATCATCTTGGTTTCTTACCTGTTACATTTTTTATTCGCTTTTTGCAATGGAGTATCTAGAAGATAAACCACCTCCATACGCGGTTAACGCCGTTGAGCCTGTCATGGTCAATTCTGCTGCGTTAGCCCCTCCACCTTTTTGGGAGAATGATCCTTCGTTTTGCTTTTGCACCTAGAGTCCATTTTTCTTACATGCATAGCATTTCTTCTGATTTCGCCATATATAATCAGCTAATACCCCGTCTTCCCTAGAGTATATCCTCGCATGTGAGAGAAGTCATATTTTGTCCCCTCTTGTCATGAAATACACGAATCTTAAACAGGTTCTTATTCAGCGAATTACGCCTTCTGACAGAGTCCATCCGCAGCAACTATTTAATGATCTGCAACTAGATGGGATGCTCTCAGCCTTGATGCGTGAAATGCAACAGCTCATCAGCGCATCCAACATGGATGTAGGGATTCTCCGCGAGCTGTGGATGCAACGCCTTCCTGAAAGCACTCAGGCCATGCTTGCAGTAGCAAGTGACCTACCACTCACAGCAATTGCAGGCCTAACAGACGGCCACATCGAAGGCCACCAGCCAGAGACTGAAACCAGAGCACCTAAGCAGCTTTGTGCTAGCGCCACCACACCGACACCCGCCACTAGCCAGCTGTCGGCAACAGAAACCTTATCATCGCAAATAGCGTCGCTTCAACGCCAGATCGAGAAGCTCACTTTAAAGCGTACGCACCGCGGCCGCTCTGGGTCATCGCTCCGTCGCACAAAACCTGATGCGCCAGATTACTGCTTTTACCACTCGCGTTTCGGTAATAAAGCACGTAATTGCGTACAGCCATGTAGCTAATTCGCTACAGATAATCCGTTGCACCAGCCCATAGTGGCCATGAAAGAGGTCGGTAAAACTCAAAGCCGTCTCATCTACATTAGGGATTATGATTCCGATGCCCAGTTCTTAGTTGATACCGGGGGCGGAAGTCTGCGTCATTCCCCCTATGCCAGGTGAATCTACCGCTTCTCTGCCGACAAAGCCTAAGTGCTGCCAATGGTACACCAATAGCCACCTACGGTCATCGGTCGCTTCGCCTAAACTTAAGTCTTCGGCGCACGTTCCGCTGGGTATTCACCGTCGCTGCAGTCCCCTTTGCCACCATCGGCATTGACTTTCTCAAGCATTTCGACCTGATAGTTGATGCGGAACACCAGATAATGGTCGACACGGCAACGAAACTCAGTGTACGTTGCATCAACACTGATATCGCATCTATCACACCAGTCTACGCCTTTCCCCAGGTCTCGCCAGACTACGCCAACCACTTCTCCCAGTACTCCAAGCTCGTTCAGCCAATGAACGCATCCCTGTCCGTGGCATCCCAACTCACGCACCATATTCGGACGAATGGCCTACCCGTCTCATGCCGTCCACGTCGATTATCACCCGAGGAACTTAAGGTAGCTAGGGCGGAGTTTGAGCACATGCTCGAACTAGGAATAATCCGCCCTTGCGACAGCCCTTGGTCCTCTCCCCTGCAGATGGTCCCTAAGAAATCTACTGACTGGCGTCCTTGCGGTGATTACCGTGCACTCAACCGCCTAACCGTCCCAGATAGGTATCCATCCCACACATGCAGGACTTTACCGCATGCCTCATAGGTAAGACTATATTCAGTAAGATCGATCTGGTTCGCGCCTATCACCATATACCTGTAGAAGAAAGTGACATTCTTAAAAGAGCCGTTATCACTTCTTTCGACTTGTTTGAATTGTTAAGAATGCCATTTTGACTGTGCAACGCCGCACAAAACGTCCAAAGCTTCATCCACGATGTCCTTATTTTTTCACATTTTCTACGTGATATTTATCGCACTCCCCTGGATTTACACTTTTTTCTCCTCTGCTTGACGAGATGCAGATAGTGAAGGTATTTGCTCTGGAATGATTCCAGCAGATATTGTATTTTACCAGATCTATAAATTTGGGAAAATTTCCGCCCTTATACACTCATGACTCCACGCAGTTCCACGCACCCTGCTAGGATTTTTACCTCTTTCAACGGAGGAGTCCACCAACATTTGATGATGCTTTCACCGGTCTCATTATTACACCACTGTGTTAAAGCTACAGTGCAAACAATGCTTCCACTGTGAAACCCTCTCAAGGAAGCTACGGTCAACTTTTGACGCTCCTGATTTCAGCCGATGCGATCAACCAACCCGCCTTGCACGGTAACTGTCTACACCAGACGCCTTACCTGCATTCGTGTGGCTCAAGGCGACAACACACAAAGCACAATGAGCCAGTTTTCTGACCTTGACCTGACGACCATCGACCAAACGCTAGCCGACCGCGACGCGACTCTTACCTGCAAAACAGGCAACGGCCATTCGGACATCACGGCCACAGCACCGGTAACCCGAAACGAAGCATATTTTGCTAAACAAACATGCGAAACTAGTAAATGTAGGGTTGACATGCACCAGTTGCATTAGCCGGTACTATTAATAGTGCGTCACAGACTGCCGAACCGAATTAAAGAAAATAATATGCTGGGTTCACTTTGGTTTTGTCCTAAGTGTACAACGGTTCAAATTGTAAAATGCGCACTAGCATTAACAAAGATATACGATAGGACAGTGGACGAAAATGAACATCGTTTAACTAGAATAGTTTCTTCGCTTGAGGCAACAACAGCAAAGCACGCACCTCATCAGTCTCTTATAACTGCTTCTTGGAAACCAAGAAAAAAAGCCAGGCGTTCGCACGGCCACGCAGTAATAGAAACCTTGGGAAGCACGAACCAATTCGTCCTAGCGACTGATAGAAGCATGTGTAGCCTCCCGCCCACATTCTCATATCCAATGTAGCGACTGGTGCAACATCGGTAACACCCACCCTTCCAATTTACCAAAGAAATCAGAAGCGTTCTAAGGAAAGATTCAGTTATGCAACCGCTGCTGCTGGATATAATCAAAGTGCGACCTCAGTAGCCTTACGCGGTACAGCTGCAAAACGGGTCAATGACCCGGTGCAACCTGCAGAGACATCACCACAGCCCTCGATAACGGTGCGGCCTACATCACCGAAGACCAGACGAAATTACAGTACCTTGACACATATATGTACCAAGGTTCCCGCGTCCAAGTCAAACACCGTAAAGGGTAAACAGCAGGATTATCTAAAGCAATGGAATTTCCTTTGTGATAAAATCATAGTTCAAGCCAGACTGATTAATATGATGCGCATCACTAGACATCAAACCTCGATTCATTACGGGAAGTCCAGGCTAATAAGAATAACACTGGGATCCACAACTGATGTCGCAATGGTGCGTTTGTTTGTATACCACCTGCGTACTGAAGACAGTGAGATACGCATATTTCCGGATGTTCGATGGAACGAACGCCAGTGAGGCAAAAATAATTCAAACGGAGAGTAGCAGCAGAATCACTTTCGTTCATGGCGTTTCCGAGCTACCGGCATCTAGCGACGAAGAAGCCCTTGCTCATGACCTGGAAGAATAGCGGTTCATCCGTGAACATCTCTATACTGGCGACGTCATACTTCAGTCGATTACATGGTTGCGCGTGTTCCCACACTACAAAAGCAGTGGCTCTAGGTAACTGAAACTCATGGTTCCTTCACAACAGGTTGCGGTGAACTTACTCCGCGGCGGGCAGATACTGCGCAACGCACTTCCTTCAGAACTATGAAGACTGCAGTTAGAGGACCGTAGCCGTTCGCTGTCCTCATAGAAACGACACCATCCTCGACCGAATATAACCATAACAGCGATTCGGAAAACAGCGCTGAGACCAGTAGCTATTAAGAAAGCTACTATTTTTACCGTATACCGCAGGTGGGAGTGAGACCAAACGCAGATTGCATACATATCGAGATTCGGCAATTCATCCAAAAACCGATTAGGTGAAGGTCTCTCATCGGTCAGCACAAATCCACAATCTCTCTATGCCCCTAGTCAAGAGCTTGTGACATACAAGAAGCTTTAATGTTTGTACACTAACGCTCAAGGCTTAGTAAGTAAAATTTCCGAAATGCGGCTGCGTCAAGCATCGGAAGCCATAACGGAGACTTGGTCATGCTCCGACATAAATGACATCGTGATCGCACTGCCAGGCATGTCCGTTGTTCGGCACGACCGACCCAGCAACAGTGGAGGGATGGCTGTGTACTTCCGCAGCGACCTCCAATGTGAGCTCATCGAGGATCCGGTCGGCACGGTACAGCATTCCCTTTAGTGCCGTCTACGTATAAAACGTGACGACCCTTGCTTAGTGGCGGTCATTTACCGCCCTCCTTCCTCCATGCCCGAGATGGACTTCCATCTGGCATCTGTAATAAGGAGGGCGATAAACACAAGTTACAGTCACATTCTTATTACTGGCGATTTCAACATCCACGCTCTGGAATCCCAAGCCGCTACTGGAGAACAGTTTAAGACGCATGCACAAGGGCTTGTCACCTTTCTCTTGCCGTATGGCCACCACAACACTACCACCCGATTCCGAGAAACAGACAAGCCGTCTATCCTGAATTGGAGGTTTACCAACGAAGAACCGATAGTTGAGAGAGTAATCGTCGACGTCCACTAGAGCCGCAGCGATCATGCAGTCCTGCTCTTCGAATACATCAGTTACGCAGGATATCCCGTGAGACTTGTGGACGCAACAATAAGCATTATTTTCTTAGACATATTAGCTCGACTAAGTGAGATAAACAACTGAACCTCTCTGGCAGACGAGTCACCGACTAGCGCATGGGAGCATTTCGTCAGCCATTTTAACACTGTTTGCCGTAGCATAAGCGACTAAGAACTTCTATCTGAGAAATGCGGTCTCGTTTGTGCGAAGCAGGAAACGCAAGCGTATAAGGGGTGCGAAACTCAGCCTGACATAGCTACAAACACTCTTCGAGCACCGATACCTGAATGGCCCCTGCGACCCAACGCAACCACTGTACTCAGCTTGTTCGCGATGATAGCATGGCGTACCAGCAGACGTTGACAGTGAGTATGGCCTCAAACTACAAGCCTCTGTATTAACACGTCAACAAGCTACGTAAGGTGAAACAAGGAATTCCTCCTCTTCAAACAGCGGACGGCCCCACGCGGACACAGAAGGAGGCGGCGAATACTCTGCGTCTGCAATATGCTGCAACGTTTCAGTGTAACCACTGGTCACATAACTCTGTGACGATGGTAGTTTCACCCCCAAAAATCACTCACATATCCTTTATAGTTGAAGCTGTACTAAAAAAAGCTGTTGAATAAACGCAAGCACAGCTCTTTTGGAGTTGATACCATACACCCAAAGTCGCTGGCGGCGGTAGGGGAGAGTTTAGGTGGGTCTTTGTCTCGATTCTTATAACAATGTTTTGATGAAGTGTACGTTCCCGAGATGCAGAAACACGAGATGATTCCTCATATTCACAATGGAGTTCGTCGTTCCAATCCAACCAATTATCGTCCCGTAATCTTACTACCGGTTCTATCAATGGTCATGGAAGCCAGTATTTCTGATGCGCTAACGGCCTACTTGGAAGAATTTAACCACCTTGCACCGGAACTGCATGGCTTCCGACGAAATCGATCGTGCACTACAAATATTCTACTAGCACGATCCAGCTGGACTGAAGCATTAGACTCTGGCATAGGAATTGGTGTGGTTTCTTCGACCTCTCAAAGGCGTTCGACCGGTTAGACCATGACATTCTACGCTTCGAACTTCAGACCTTTCGTATTGGTGATACTCTTATAGGATGGAGCAGACGCTTTCTTCTACGCCGGCGCTTGGAATTACGAGTGCGTGAATCCCTGTCCGATGCCATCCGGGTTGAATGCAGAGTACCACAGGGATCAGTGCTTGGACCGCGATTATTTATGACGTATATCAACGTTATCACACGCCTCATAAGCTAGAACGACCTGTTTCATGCCTATGACATCAAGGTGTAGAGGGTGATCAACACACCAGATGCTACCACGATACTTCCTATGCAAATAGATAGGGCACACTAGCGGTCAATCCAGAATCTGCCTCGACTCAATGTAAACAAATGTAGAACTAGGTGGTGGTGGAACCAGGTGGTGTGCCGCTACAAACTCAGCAAACAGAAGCGTCCAGCGTCTACTGACGAGAAGGATCTGGACACTCTAGTCCAGGCCGACCTTGGATGTTCGACATAGGCTGAAACGGCTTCCAGGAGGGGCATCAAACACGTGGGCCTCCTGAGGCGAGCACTTAGATGATACGACTCATCGATTTTTCAATTGCTTATCGGTTCCTACATACATCCTCATGTGACTTACGCAATACATGTCTGACAGCCATGGTTGGTGAGAAACCTCCGCACCTTGGATATAACTCCACACAAGGTAACCAAGAATCCAAAAAGTCTATATAACTTGCCGTATGAACATAGGCTCGGAATGCTCGAGATCTTCAGCGGACAATATCGGCGATTGGGTGAGGACCTAGTTTTGACTTAGTATATTTTTAAAGATCCAAACCACACGTGCAGCCATTGGCTAGACATCAGACACAAAAGTAATTTGAGAGGCCACCATTCAAACCGACAGAGCAGTACAATTGTCTGGATTGCCGTCGGAATTTATTTTCCGTAACGCGTTTGCGAAACTTGGAATGCCCTACCGGAATTTGTCGTCTGTGCACCCACACTGGCAGAGTTCAAAGCCCGAGCTGATCGTGCACACATTGCTCTGGACCACCGCACATGACTCATTATCCATGGCTAAACATAAGTGTAGGTAGGAGATTTCATTACCGGTCAACGCTCAGAATATGTTCCACCTTTTTCATGCCCTATTGTGTTCACTAGACGGAGGCATGATTTTTACCAACATCCAATTTGTCGTCATGGCATACGGATTGACACTTTATTCACAGTCTTTACTAGGTGTACTGCAATGTGTCCCCTGGTGTAAACCTAATTTTACTGACAATTGTTCCGTTTTAAAGTTTTACCATGACCTTCCTACGGGGCCTGTGAAGCTTTAGCATTTTTATCCGTGTTCCATTGTTCCATTGAGTGAAATCCGCTGCGCATCGGAAAACCTCGTGCATGATTCAAGCGAGAGGTTTGCCCTGCGATCCCCACATGCGACACTAGTGAATTTTCTCAATATGCTTGTCTGGAGTTGATGCAGATCTATATGCCGTTTCAGTCGTTGTGAGCACAGCTTTGAGTCCACGAGCTGAGGCAGCCCTGATGGACTGGATACCGGTCAACAGCCGGAAGTGTGTTGTCAGGCTGGTTGGCTCGTTCAAAGCTTCGAAGTCGCACGAAGCTAACAAAGACCAGTTTGCCATGGTTGTCTACAGCCCACAGACTGTGGTGTTGATTCGGTGGAAGATGACTTCTCTCACCATCTGAACACGCTGCCTCGTTACAGTAGAAGCACGGATGCAATAGTGGGGACTTCAAATCTGAACGCTTACGTTAAAAACTATCCACTTTTGCGTTGCATCTGGGCGGTCAACGCGGTGTAGACTCTCATATTGATAGTGCTGAGTAGTTAGTACGCATGTGTGAAGATGCTCACCTATCCCCACGACACAGCACCCGTCGTAAGGTGACATGACTTACACCAATCTCGTACTAGCCATGGACAAAAATCGATCATATCGCAATCAAGTACCACTTGGCTTGCTGCCGTTCAATTTAAAACACCCGAGTGGACACTGACCATGTACTATTATATGTCGATCTCAGAGTCCGTTTCTATGGTCACTCGTGAAGGCGCTGTGAACGAATAGTCACTCGAAACCGACGAAGTCAGATTTCTTGAAGGCGAAGCAAAATACGTTGGCATCGGGTCTGCGTACTCGCACACTGAACACATTGGAAAGTCACTGGTCGCGTGTTCGCATGTTTTTATTGGCAGTAGGTATGTCTTATTGTGGCAAATTTGATTACCAACCTGAACAATGTGTCTCTATGCAGTCTATGAAACTTCTGGATGCTCATCAAGACATTTAGGCCGCCGTCACACACAACAAGACTCGCAGAGATCAGGGCAAAACTGCGTGCTAGCCTGAAGAGATCTTGAATCGCACTGATGTAATCATGTGTCGGAAATGGGAACGGCCGGTGCCGTTGGTGACTGTCGAAACATTTTCCGCTTGGTATGAGAAACGGGCCGAAGGAGGTTTGGGGTTAACGGGACTATATGCGACGAGATTGAACTACTTGTTCTTAGCCTGTCAAAGCCTTGGAGCTTTGGGCTGAGCGCTTGGGAAGCAATTAACTTGTCGGGGACTAGCAGATTCACTACAAACCGGTGATGGCTCTGCTTCCTGGGCAGCCCCTTTGGATCCCTCGCTTCGCGCAGTGCTCGAACGTAAGATCGGACAGCTGAGGTTGAACAGGGCCGGAGAACTGGATGATTTTCTTCCATCCCTGATCAAATTCGGGGTTCTTCTCCTATGGAAGATAAAAATAAGTTATTAGTGGAACTGTGGGAGCAGGAAACTGTCACAACCGACTGGAGCTGCCTCGTTAGTGTTCAGATCTTCAAGGGGGCGCACGCTCAGGATACAGTAACCATAAGGGAATCAATCTGCTCTCAAGCACCACTAAGTTACTAGCCTCTGTTGTCATGTAAAAGTTGACTGGCACTCGTGAAAATCAGATTCGTAAGGAGTAGGCTGAGTTTCGTCGAGATCAAAGGCGACCAACCGTAGTCGTGTTCCTCGAGATCAAAGGCATTTTCGATTCGGCGGATTTATGTACTTTTTGGGACTTCCTATTCAGAAAAGGTGCATCCGTGAAATATGCGAAAATTAGCGGAGCGCTTTACGTCCGTAGTTCGGGCAGAGGTATAGCGCAAAGCAAGTTGTCACCATCTTTCCATTTTTTCAGCGGCGTTAGACAAGGATGTCAGCTGGCCTATTTATAAATTCCGAACAAATGAAGTAAAGTAAAATACGTTCACTGGGAACTACTCAGTAATTGTGTAGCTACTCCTGGTGGAGCACTTATTAACTCGAGCAGATCGATTCTATTGCCCCAAGCTGTAACAGCTCAAAAACGTGCCAAGCAGCACTAGACCGATTAGCACTGACTGTCAGTCATTTTTGACTTTACTCGCTCCCTACAAATGCTACGTTTCCCTCCAAAACTGGCAGGGACCGCTCCCTACACCGACGCTTGATTAGGAGCATCTAGACATCGTTCGGATCTTTAACAACTTTGGCAACTATATCAGCACCTGTGGAATAAAAAATGTGAGCAGGAACCGTCTAGCAAAAACTCGAGGTCTTTTTACAACCGCCACCTGCGGCACCGACGCGGCACCACTCGCACGGTGAAGGATAGAGTCCATAATACGCTCGTCCGTACGAACCTAAGGTGCAGTTGCGAACTCAGGCCAATCAATCGATGGATGAAACGAAGCGTGCTACTTCGGCCATCCGTGTCGTCCCAGCTTAGCTCAAATCTGGTTGGAACACTGTGTAAGCAATGAGCTTCCTCGGATCATGTTAATGGTGTTGAAAGTGAAAGTAAACCGCTAGGCACTTGACTCCAACGTATCATCCGTTCGTTACGCATACCAGCACACGGACTGCCGTGGTGTGTTGTTTGCGCTATCGGAGGAGGGAAAAATGAAGTCCCTCACTTCAAAGTTTTGCCTTAGTTGGAGCCTTTCAACGTCTTGGTTAATGTCTGGAAGAGGATCTACCTGTCTGATTGGATACATGATTTGACATCGCAAACAGCTGGCATCGATGGAGTCTGCTGTGATCGTCCTTATTCCGCCCAATTCCGTTTGGTCTTTGTTAAGTATGGCCCTTAGCCGATAAACGGAACAGAACGCGCACGCGTAGTATGGAACCGATTTACTAAAAGCATCCTGCGTTACAGTGGCTAGAAAAGCCGGAAAGGAAAACCAATGAAATAAGGAAAGTAAGGCAAGGTCATTCTCAACCAATCATGTGAGGGCCTGTGTTTACGAATCGATACTCAAGTGCATACGTGACACCCCTCTCTTCCCTGGTCAAGACTGCAGACTCCGGGTTGATACCGATCAATTGGCTTAGGCGTGCGTTTTGAGCGTCTTAATTGTGGTTGTACCGCATCCGTTTGTGGTTCCTGGTTTTGTGAAGCAGATTCTCCGTCCGTTATTGGGTCAGTAGCAGTCGCTTTTTGATCCCGCTCCTGTGGTTCGTTTAAGCGTGGCCGGATATGGTCAAAATGGCGACGCACCACACGGCCGTCCTCCAGCTTTAGCTTCGCTTGGTTACTCGTTGAGGACATGAGTGTAGCAGGTTGCCAGCTTGTTTCGTGAGGCAGTCTTGTGTATACCGGATCAAAATCATTAAGACACATTTCCTCTGGCATCTTTTCATCCACACACATTTTCTCCTGCTTTTCCTCCATTCTCCTTCGAGGGTTCGGAAAAGTAGGTGCAGTCTCGTTCGTAGTGGCCGACCAAACATTAATTCCGCGGGTGACTTCCCTGTCGACTCAGTCGGTGTCGTGCGGTAAGAGAACAGGAGACGATCCAACTTAGTTTGTAGAGTTCCATGAGTCTGCTTGAGGAGACCTTGCTTAACAGTCTGGACTGCACGTTCTGCCATTCCATTCGACGCGGGATGGTACGGCGCAGACTTAATGTGTTGTATTCCGTTGTTACTCAGGAACTGTTGAAACTCTTCACTGGTAAATGGGTTCCGTTGTCGGTGCATACCGTCTCTGGGATACCGAAAATGGCGAATATGGAGCGCATTTTTGCAACTGTTGCTGCGGAAGTCGCATGTGGAACTGGATGTACTTCTATCCATTTAGAATGGGCATCAATCAAAAGTAGACACATCAACCCATTGATTGGGCCAAAGTAGTCCGCGTGTACCCGCTGCCAGGGCCTCTCCGGCCAACGCCATGGACGTATCGGTCCGGGAGATTTTTGCCTTTGGTATTTCTGACATTGTTCGCAGTTTTTCAGCAGCCGCTCTATATCCTGGTCAATGTTCGGCCACCAACAGTAACCACGTGCCAGCGCCTTCATCCTGTTCACGCCGGGGTGTGCGTCATGCAGCTCTCTCAGCAACTGGGGCCGTAGTTCTTCTGGTGGAACTATGCGCGAGCCTCGAAATATACAGCCGTCGTATAGACTCAACTCATTACTCCGACAGGCGAATGGTTTCAGTTCGTCTGACGTGCTTGTAGGCCATCCGGTCATCAAGAACCGTTTCACCATCGACAACACAGGGTCCCGGTCCGTCAGGCGCCGCACCACGTCACTCCGGATGGGTGTCTTTTCAAGGTGTTGCATCAAATTGATAAACTCCATGGGTTCACTATTCGTTTTTGTGCCATGCTGCTGCGGGAGGCGACTAAGTGCATCGGCAATGGTATTACTTGGTCCGTTTACATACTGAAGTTTGTAGTTATAGGCGCTCAAAAGTAGTGCCCACCTTTGCATTCGAGGCGAAGACATCTGTTGGATTCCTTTCTCCTCACCCAGAAGCGAAAGAAGTGGTTTATGGTCGGTGTGGATATCAAACTGTCTTCCCCAGACGTACTGGTGGAAATGCTTGACTCCGAAAATAATCGCTAAGGCCTCTCTGTCCAGTTGGGAGTAATTCCTTTCAGCGGGTTGCAGGGTACGAGAAGCAAAAGCGATTGGACGAAGAGAACCGTCATCCGTCCGGTGGCAAAGGACTGCGCCTACTCCGCGTGGGGAAGCATCACACTGCAGCACTAGAGGCCGGCTCGGATCGAAATGCACGAGATACGGGGAGGCGCTGAGCACCCTTTTTGCATCTGTGAAGGCCTTTCTTTGATCCGGACCCCAAGTCCAGGACTTCCCCTTGTGCAACAGTTCGTACAAGGGTGCAAATACTGTTGAGGCGTTAGGTAAGAAGCGACGATAGTGAGAAAACATTCCTAAAAACGATCGGAGTTCAGCTTCATTCTTGGGTTCAGGTGCGACAAGGATGGGCTTTACTTTGTCTTCTAACACGTGTAATCCGTTTTTATCGAGACGGTAACCAAGGTAACGAACAGAATCTGAGAAAAACGTACTCTTGGACTTCTTCAGTTTGAGTCCACTCTGTTGTAGACGTTCGAGCACAGTGGATAGCGTTTGTAAATGTTCAGCATCTGTACGTCCTGTAATTAGAATGTCGTCAAGATAGGCGCAAGTGAAAGGAATATCTTTGATCAGGTTGTCAATGATCCTTTGGAATATCGCTGGGGCCGAACTGATTCCGAAGGGCAGACGTTTGTACTGGAATAGACCCATGTGTGTACTTATCGTAGTGCATGAGCAGAGGTCTCGTCTAACTCAATTTGTAAGTACGCGTGACTGAGGTCGATCTGTGTAAACTTTTGTCCGCCTGCCAGCGTAGCATACAGATCCTCTATCCGAGGTAAGGGATACTTATCCAGAATTAAACAACGATTAACAGTTAGTTTATAGTCACCACAAATACGCACAGAACCATCCGGCTTCAGGACTGGAACTATTGGAGCTCCCCACTCACTGTATTGGACTGGCTCGATTGTTCCTGCTGATTGCAATCTCTTTATCTCGTCTTCCACCTTTGATCTCAGGGAATAAGGTAGGGTACGTGCCCTGAAAAAACTGAGGCTGAGTTCCCGGCCGTAATTTGTTACTAGCCTGATATCCGTACAATTTTCATAGTTTCTCATCAAAAACTTCTGAATATTTGTTGATCACATCCCCAAGCGCTGGTTAATGGACATGAACTTCACTGTCTCTAGCGTGGCCGGAAGGCATCTAATTCAGTCGCTTCCGAGTAAGTTCGGACAATCATTCGCCACAACATATGACTGTAAAGACCGTTTCTCCCAATGGTATTTTACATGAATAGTGCATTTTCCAATGACTGGTATCGGCTGAGCAGTGTAAGTGCGCAAACTTGATTCACAGGTGGATAAGTTGGGTACTCTTTTAACTTAGGCAGTACTGATTATGGGAGCTGAGGCACCGGTATCAACTTCCATTACAACCAACTAGTCTTCTATTTCCAGTTGCAAAGGGTACGGTGGGTGAATGTTGCAGATGCTCGACGTTGCGTTCCAGATCTTGGTTAGCTAGTCTTCTTCGTCTGAAGACTGTACGACCTTCACGGGCTTCTTGGGAAAACGAGATGTCGCGGCTGTGCAAGCCTTAGATCGGCACACTCGGGCCAGGTGCCCTAATTCTCCACATTGGCGGCAGATACTCTGTTAACGACGACATACTTCGGTTGATAAATGCTGACTTCCACATCGATAACACGTAAAATGCAATTTGGACCATCTCGAGGTAACATCGATTCGGTTGACTGATTGGATTGTGTTTGTATGAGGTTTCGAGGAAAAAGCTGCTAAGTGTTTATGGACATTCTACAGCTGTCGAACAATATTGTAGCCCTTCTCCCAGCTCATCGCCGTCTCATCTTCAGACAGCAACCTTTCACGAGCCTGTTCGTTACGGATACCGGAAATCAAACACTGTAATGCCATGGCCTCTTCAAACTTCATAAGTGGGATTTCACTATACCGACCCTCTGCTGGGGCTTGCCGAATCCGCGCACTGAAATCAATGACACTTTCTTCAGGGTTTTGACGCAAGATCAAGAAAGAATACTGCGCAGTGTATGTGTTCAGTCGTGAACCCCATAACCCGCTGAGGACTTCTAGCGCGCTGTTGACTGTCTCCTTCTCACCGACATGGAGGGCATCAAAATGTCTTTGGCCTTCATCCCCCAGAAATTGTCTCAATAATTTAATTTTGTGGCTCTCTGAGAGTACCGTGTTTGGTTGCAAGACGGCTAGTAGCTCCAAATAATCCAAAAAGTGCGCTTTCAGCGGTTCCAGGTAGCCGGTGTTGGTTTCTCAGAAGGAATCTTCCAAAGTAGTGTAGGAAGGTGCAACATCGCAGTAGTTTAACCTCGTCGCCAGAATGTTAAGTATGGCCCTTAGCCGATAAACGGAACAGAACGCGCACGCGTAGTATGGAACCGATTTACTAAAAGCATCCTGCGTTACAGTGGTTAGAAAAGCCGGAAAGGAAAACCAATGAAATAAGGAAAGTAAGGCAAGATCATTCTCAACCAATCATGTGAGGGCCTGTGTTTACGAATCGATACTCAAGTGCATACGTGACAGTCTTTCTCCTTGACCAAGTTCACGTTGCAATGCATAGTAGAAAATAAAGCATAATAATATTATTTGCAGTTTCAATTTCGTTTGTTTCTTCTCCCTGAAACCTAACAGGATTGTATTCCGGCACGGTACTTGAGGTGTTTTTCACCACTAACTAATGTGTATACTGAGGATGAATGACGTGTAAGGTCAAAGGGGACGTAATAGGTGCGCAAGACCGATATTCGCAACGAGCCAACCAATACTAACGAGCTCATAGTGAGGTTATTCAAAATCGTGTAAGTCAAATGCTGCATCATGATCTCAACCCACTGAATTTTGGCAGGGTGACAAAAGGTATTTTGACATAGCTTAGTACCAAGAGGCGAGGGACTGTAGAAAATAAATCCACCTTCTGCCGTTCTCTCGTATAACTATGTGCGGTCAAATTGCTTTAGCCAGCAGTGGAGTCCTGCATTTTGGTATATGCAATCCCCATCACAATGAGTTGTAACTGAAGCACTTGTGTGTGTGTGATTGTCTAATATTAGATCACGTCACCCAAGTGATGATGTGAAGTGGGAAGAACCGCGAAAAATTTAACTAATATAAACAATGCGTTCATCAATTTGCCGACAAGCGGGCGGGTTGAAATATGATGATAGATATAAAATAGTAGAATTTGTGGTTAATGCATTTCCCCTCGGAACGTGTACCCGATCACACAAAATGTATTCGTTCAGTACGGATGCTTGTGTCATCAAATTTCCTACGTAGTGAAAATCGGCAGCAGTAGAAGTAGGGTAGGGGAAAGTAGGTTCCACAGGCATAAGTTTAATTTTATGGGTAATGATAACAAGAGGGTAAGCTGACTGTAGGCTTCTAGTAGTTCAAATGTTGTTTAGGCTAGCTTCCGCTAATGTTTCCGGAGACTGTTGTGAGCCAAGTGGCTTGGACGCTTCTGGTACAGTGAGGATAGTCTTTGGATAATTTCGGATGGTGGCATTGTTAGCACACGTGCGTACATGTAATAGCAGTCTGTTACACAGATTGGAATATTTCACTAAAATGGTCCATTGAATATTATGACTAGCAAGTTAGGAGGTTAACAAGTATTAGCCATTACGGTTGTAATATGACTCGGTTTTTCGAGGTTCAAATGTTGCACTCTCGGTTAAACTGCGCTTATGTGTAATGTCGAAGAGAAGCAGAAGATTGTTCTTCAATCTCCTCAATCAAAGGGGATTCATTCGGGGACGACGACGACAATCATATTAACTTAGGTTTGCGAACAGAATTGCAGCCCACCAGTAAGACGGGAAGTTATTTTCCGAATAGGCGGTTCGACATAATTGCTGACATAAGCCAAGACATCTATGATCCCCCGATTCGAAGAGAAATAGGATTGCTTACATCTTCGCCGATTTAGGCAATCTGTTATTGCAACATAATGTGCCAGCAAATAATCGGGGCTACCGGTAGTTCTAGTTAGTTAAATGTTGTATTGTCAAAGCTGAGAAACAACTCAGGCTATGTAGGCATTCCGGTAGTTAAGCCAACAAATCCCGTAGATTGAACGTGTCAGAATCGGGAATCAAACCAAACGATCTGGAAAGGTCAGCGTTTATAGCACCAACAATTTCAATCCAAATTCTTTATGAGCATAGGAAGATGATAGGTGACTGGTGTAGTTGGCTCACATAGACCAGAAAAGAAAAAAGAGGAATTTGTTAAAGCATGGAATTGCTCACCTAACATAATTGTGTACTGTTGTCCGTAGTTGTTCTTCTGTCTTGATCCGAACACCGGACAGCATGAGAACTTTGGGTAGCTGTCCAGATAAATCAGAAGCGATAACGGAGTATGAGGACCTCATGATAAATAACAATATAGCACCGAACATACTGATGGAGAACTAGAAGCCACGACTGCAAGGACTTCCCGCTACTGACTCAAAATAACAAGGCATGGAATTGGCAGGTTTTTATTACATGGACCGAAGGAATGCATCCGTAATGACCGGAGGAGCATAGAGCGCTTCCTGCTTCTCATGCTTTTGTGAGTAATATGACAGACTATGTGTTCGTGCAACGAATGTAGTACCAGTTTAGTTTCTCTGTAAATGCGATTTGTCAGATATGAATGCTGGTGGATTGTTAATAGGTTGATTGTTGGTAATACTAACTACAGGTGCATGCAGCAAGAGTAAAGATGAACAATGGTTTATTGCGTGTAAAAGAGCGGTTGCTTGCCAAGTCAGATAGGATGACCGGACTATGGACTCTAGAGCCTGGGGACGGTGTGAGGTATGTCCTAAGCGGGTGAGGTGAAGACTTACTCTGGAAAGTGCGGAAGAAGTGTTCCGCAAGCGCGTTGGCCGCCACTTGTGTAGTGAGTGCCGGACCGTCGGCTGCACGTAGAACTGAGATTCAGTGCTGCACACTGTGAAGTTTGTTGACGTGCGGGTACAGCTTTTTAGGATTAATGAGCAATGTTAGCAATTAAACTGAGCATGCAGGATTGAATGCTTCTACTACTGTCCAAATTAGTTACAAGTCGGCAACATCCCAGTTTTACACGGAATTATCGTGATTATTCCTTACTAGTTTACTAATTGCTTTCGAATCGAAGAGAGGTGATGACTCATGCTGACTGACTTCCCAGTTGTACTCGGAGCTAATTAAAAAATCATGGATGCAATGAATTGAGGCAAGTTGTGCAAAGTATAACACACCTATACTGCTGAAGTAACTTTGTAGAGTGCCAAGCTAAAGAAATATCTGGTCCGACAATTATTTACAATGGATTGCAATGATGTCGTTACCAGGAAGGGAAGTCTTTCTTGTGTCAGTATTTTTCGGTGTTCAAATTCAAGAACATTTATTGTTCTAATTACCATACGGCTACTCATAGGTTTTTCAGCGGTTCAAACCCCAAGCGAAGTTGAAACTGGAGAAAAAGCTTGTGGCGACAGGGATTGCTGGTAGCCAGAAAATTGCAATTTTATCTCGCAAGCAAACGGACGGAGCTCATCAGCTCCAGGGTCTTGCGTAACAGTCTCTGTTTGGTCGCCGTAAAATGTGCTGTGGAAGAGCCGAAACGGATCACAGAGAGAAACAAGCTCCAGCTTCCCAATTAGGCCAACTTAAGCAACCGAAATATATTCTCTATTCTTTCTAGTCATGGCCATATAAGAAGTGCATTTTGGGATTGTGCTCAGATAATACTGTGGTAGACCATCCACTTTCATTGACAAAAGGAGGTGCCCCAACTCGATGAGACAGTGCTGTTCCTCAAATTATGTTTACGTAAGCAGTAAACAGTTTACTCTTGGATAATGAAGGAAATGTGGGCGTGTGTGAAGACTTTATTGGAAAGTAATTAAACTGCTTGGTGTTTTATTTAGGACACGCCCATGTATTTGGTCTGGATCGAGGTCAGCTTTGTGCAAACTCGTATCATGGCGATACTACCTTGCGCGCGAACACTGTGATCATAATATAAGCGAGCAACAGACATCTTTTAAAAGATCGATCATGAATTTAAGTGAATAATTAATACATCTAAAACGTCACTTACCATACTAATCGGAGGCCGCGGCCTAAGCATGTGACACGGTTTCGAGATGTCTGTCGAGACGACACAAGTTGTTACCTGACCGACGGTAGCACGGCTGAGTCCCGCCGGAAGCCGATGAAATCAGATCACCATCATCGCACTGGTTGCTATGATGCGGAGGCGATCATAACTACAACCAGACAGATAAGGCCGCTGCTAGGGTAGAACCTGCCCAGACATGAGATGTGAGTCACCTCAGTGATAGACCGGCGAAGTAAGAGCACGTGACCTATAAAATTAGCTGTGTTCTGTTCCTACTACACTTCTGTCTAGCAGACCCTATGTATTGTTTTGTCCCCGGCTGCGTTGCCAGTGCAGAGAGCAGAAGTAAGGGCAGCGTTGCAACGGTTGCGACGATGTTTTCAATCGAACCCAGAAAAGGCAGTCAGATTGGAAGGATTGCAGGCACTTTGCCGTAACAGTAAATGCAGTACGAAAAGTCGCAGGCCAAGCTCATTGGGATGTTGACGCACTGAGATATGTGTTGTAAAGAACAATTGCCACCGTCGGCAAAACGGGGCGGTTGGAACACCTGATCTGTGAGAGTACTGTGTGTACAACGGCTACCACCGAAGCATCTACGCAATAAGCGGATTCCCGTCAGCGGCTTATATATTGATTGACGGCACCCGTATCCGGATTTGCCTGTCACTATGGCCTCGAAGGAGGCAGCCACAAGACGTCTGAGCCTACAGAGGGACCATAGGTGGCTTGCGCTGCACCACCCAAAGTCCCACCCACACACCTCATTTCCGGTGTAAACCCGAAAGAATAAGACCGGGAGGCATGTGGATGATGGCCACGTTTCATCAACAGATCCGGTCCACACTCTCTCAACAAACAGACAGAAGCATTCCGGCCTAATTGGAAAACCATGCACACCAGAAATACACAAAGCGTTGGCTGGGCAGTAGCCCGTACCACACAGGTTTCATGGAACCGCTCTTTGAGCCTAGCAGCGTCCGGAGAACGGTGCACCCCTTCCCCACCAGCAACGACCAACTGTCTCCTAGAGCCAGTATGGACGAGGTAGTGGGTAATAGACAGGTAGGCACCTTGCCAACATTCACATCAAGCGCAGCCACACAGGGGAGCTCAAGCAACATCTACTTCTTTAATGCACAAATACTCATGACGCAGGGAATGGCACCACATACCCGCTCTTGTTGGCATGGATTAATAAATCAAATAGGAGCGTACGCATCGCGCTTCTATTCCGCGTGTAATAGTGCCTTCTCCTGCAACTGGGCAACGACCCTCTTCATCAGCCCACGGAATTCGCACCGATCAAATTTGCCTTCGTTTTGCAACACCTGAAATCAAATTAGTTTCACATAAGCTCATCATCTTCATGTCCTGGTAATGTTATTTTCGGTTTGGACGAGTGGCGCTTACCTCCGCTAAGCTGGCCGTACAAAAGCTGTAAGACTACCCTCGTCGAATTCCTTCGGTATACATATGTACATGGACTGGAGTCCTCCGTGTCCAATGACAGTTCGAATGCAAAATATGCACATAACTTTGTCCGAAATTAAGCATGAACTGCCTCAGACTGGATGGAGACACATTAAACTCCTGAACAACAGTACTACAAACGTGTATGGATTTCGTTTGGAGGTCAGCTTAAGAGTTATTTTCACGTGCATGAGAATAAGTGGCCAATACGAACCGTTGCTGGTTTCTTTAACATTTATAAGTGAACGAAAACGACAGACTTAAATATTGGGCATCAACATTTGAAAGAAACCGGTATAGGAGTAGGGAATCAACTGCCATCTGTACTGTTACCAGGCAGAATGATAAATAAACAAGTGGTAAACAAGTGTGCACTTAGGTGTTGTCATTTATATGTACAGTTTGTTTTGCGTACCTGATGGGGAGGTCGCACAGCTTGCGAATGAGATGGAGTGTTTACTTCAGGCTCTCTGTGTCACCGATCGGTCCGGTCATCTGCTGCTCGAGGTACGTCCAGCTGCTCAAAGAACGATTGTTGCGCAAACTTACGCATTGACAGGTGGCAATACCACCTATTCGCCGTTTACGGCTGCGTTGGCACGAAAACTACCGCAGTACTGCATCAACTAAGCCCTGCTGTCCAATGTCAAACATGCGGCCTTTCAAACAGTGTTCGCATTGTTTTGAAAAATGCCCAAGACTTAGCCTGGCTGTCCTCCAAGTACCCAACCGTATGTGCATACCAATGTGTATTCTGCTGTGGACATAAGCTATTTGGTAACGATCTGCAACGTACTTTTAGAGTGCAGCCATTCGGTGTGCCTAAAACGATTGTCGCTATGCGTCGACTCATTTCAGATGTAATCTAATAAGATGCTGGCGTATCATTCCCGTTGGTCTTACCCTTTTAGTTTATCCAAAAGATCGGTCATGTTCAGTTCAAGTTCTGGTAGGCGGCTCTGATTTTCCGCCACCAATCCGCTTAGTAGTTTCATTTTCATTAGTGCCGGTACATTCAGTATGGCTGATGGACAACGGGAAATACAGCCATGCTCACTCTCATTACTAACCTGTGGAGCAAAACATGAACTGTCTACATCATGATAATCGTTAGTCGGTTACTTGTCGGGATTATTTACTTACGACAGAAGTTCCAGGGCAATTACTCTTCGGATGCATAGTCCAACCTGGTCACAGGAGGGACAACCGTTGAGCATTGTGTTCCAAATGGCAAAATTTGCAAGTTATGCGTACTGTAAGCGTCCAAGCGCTGGTGATTCAAGCGTAACCATCAAACTGGAAACCTACACAATAATTTGCCACCCTAGCATTGATCCGTATCAACAACACCATTCGCTCGGAAATCCCAGGCGCACGTCAAATACGAATGCGCTCATGAATGTACTGAACCATTATCCTGTGATGCACCGGCTCTCTAATCGTCGTGCAACTTATCATTGGGCAGCTGGTCAAGCTAGAGTCATGTAATCTTCAAATCGACTTCTAGCAGGTAGGTAGCAGGTAGGTAGCGTAGTTTGGTGCGAAATACCCTGGAGCTTACATAGTGATGTGAAACGCGGCCGAATAACAATACGAAGAGGAAGGTGCTGTAGCTCACCGTCTCGGCATGTCACCGTCCTAGATTCCACTTGAGAAGGTTGCAAGAATAGCATAGATCAAGATGGGTACAACAGTACAGTGGACAACACGTGAAGTCATCGAGAAATACAACCAAGTAAGCCCAATAAAGTAGGTTAGATGTGGTTTATCCGTCCTAGGCAGGTGCAATAAATAGACTACATTGCACCAAGTCAGTGGTTAATCATTTTAGCGTGAAACTGTACGCAAGGGCGACTTACGTGTGCGATAGAATAAGGATGACACAAAGAAGATGACGGAGATGGAGTAAACAACTAAAAGCTAGCAGGGAAATGGTGCGATAAGTTCACTGATTTTTACAAGCTCAGTTAAGTTAAAATCCGCGGTGAAAGAACCGGAATTATTGTTATGCTCAATTTAACGAAGAGTACAATGGAACAGTGATTACTTATTGTTATGATTGAGGGAACGCTCCGCAATCAAATCACCATTGGGTCCGCATGCTTCCTCTACAATCGGCACCGGTTCCAGCTCGTTGTCTGTTTCTGATGTAAACACTTCGCTACAAACCTCCCCTTATGGCGGGACCGATTCCGCCTCCATTCCCTCAACTCACCAAATGGGTCCCACCACCCGCACTTCTGTGCATCCTGCTGGCTACCAAAATAATCAGCATTTATCCCACCTCCGTCGCCACTGTTATAATTGAGGGAACGCCGCCTCTTGATGTGATTGCGTAACCGCCTGATAAGATTGTCGCTGGCACGGTTGGAGCACGCCTACGATAACGACTTGTAACGCTGGCCAATCGAACGGAGTTGCGCCGACCTGATGAAGCTAGCTTAGCCGGTGAGACGGAAAATTGAGCGAGCATGTGAACGATCCCAGCCACAAGTGTTCGGATAGACGCTGGGCCCTCGGAACGGACGCAGAAGAGAGGGGGGTTTACGAAAGACGCGCGCTATTGACTTAGATGCGAAGGCTGGCCAGCTAACGACTCAGACGCAATTAAGTGACCCGACCGACTCCCAAGTGAGGCGAAGAGAAAGAAAAGGCAAGTGGTCCTCTGTAGGCTCTTTTACGACCGACATAGGGCGATCACAGCCAGTGCTATGGGCCATTAAGTAAGGGACAATTTCTACCATGACGACGTGGTAGTTTGTAAAAGGCCATTTTCAAAAGGCGCACAGTTGGGACGTGCCTCGGAGTGGCTGAGCGCTGCTGCGTTGTGGGGAGGAATTGGACCCTGGTTTCCACAGCCATTATTCCGGATTTTCTGGCATGTTGTTGCGGGGATTTTTGACGGGCCCGCAACACTTATCGTTAGTGTGTGCTGTGAATGACCTCTCCTATATTAACTGCAGTCTATCCGTGTCTTGTCCGAGATGAGCGAGAATCAATAGGTAGGCAGAACCACCAGGTAGTCCTGCGGAGAGACCGACACAACCGCGCCCACGGCACACAGGAGGACCCAGCACAGCACCACTGAAACTTCTGTTCACGAACGCTTAATAATGCCATGCAACAAGACTGAAATACATAAACCAAAAAACGATTAATTGCCGGCCACCTAACGGCCGGCTTAAAAGCGAACACAAACTTGACATCTATCAATGAACTCCTAACAACAAAAGCCCTATCTTGCATGTATACCAACGCCCAAGGCCTTCTAAGCAAGTTGGCAGAACTTAGAGAACTCCATGCCTCACAACCGCGGGACATCGTCATGATTACAGAGACATGGTTAAACCCTGAGACAACCGATTCTGAGATCAATTTACCCAGTGTGTCACTGCTTCGGACCGATAAAACCGGAAGTGGTGGCGGTGTGATTCTTTACTATAATACAAACCTCCGATGTGAAGTTATCGACCACCCGGAAATCCGAGCTCCCGATTCGCTTTGGTGCCGCCTATGGTTGCGAAACAAGGACACATGCCTACTAGCCGTGATTTATCGCCCACCAAACTCAAGTTCGGAAATGGACTCCAAACTGAACCACGTTTTCCAGTTTGCTTTGAACAAGTCCTACACATTCTTATCGCGCTAGACTTTAACGTGCATGACATAGAAACGCCAGCAACCGAAGTCATGCAGTTTAAAGCCTGCTTGCAAGAGCTTATTGCTAGCCACCCTCTTTACAACCACGTAACCTCTCCCACCAGATTTCGAATTGCTAACAAGCCGTCGATACTGGATCTTGTGTTCACTAACGAAGAACTCGTGGTTAGCGGGATAGTTACAAGCACACCACTGGGTCGTAGTGATCATGTTACTCTACTCTTTGACTATGCGGAGTTCCCTGAAAAGGAGGAGGATAAAGTGCATACTGTCACACACTACAATGTGTTGTCTAAGCTTGTTAAGGGTACATCTTGGACTTTCTTAACCGAATGCCCCCAGATGTTGCCTGGGAAGTACACTGGTAGCGCACGCATCAGAGCAGAAGTCCTTCCAATCTAAAAACCAGCGTAATTCATTTCTGAGAAGCAGGCTACGCAAATGTATGTCCCGGAGGGATTTGGCGTGGCGAGATCATCAGGACTGCCCGAATGCCGAAACCTGGACTGCATACGTGACACATCGTAACTTCTGTGTGAAACTGATCCGCGAAGACAAGGTCACGCATCAGCAGAAGTTAATGAAGCGATTCTGCATGAACCGCAAACTCCTGTACAGGCACGTTAACGGCCTTCGAAAGGTGAAGCGAGGGATTCCAGCACTAGTCACGGCTGATGGGTGCACGCGATTAGCAATGGAAGCAGCTGATCGCCTCCGGCTTCATAACGCCCAAACTTTCCAGGAGGTAACGAGCACAAACATTCTCCTCATTTCTAATACTCCACCATCTGGTTTAGAAAACATCACCTTCACTGCGGAAGCTGTGTTAAAGAAGTTGTTATCCTTGCGTATCCACAGTTCTCCCGGAGCTGACAACATCCGACCAAAGGCCCTCCAGGCAGTAGCTAGTGATCTAGCAGCAGCACTGGCTATTTTCTATCAGCGATGTCTAGAGTAGAACCGTATTCCACCAGCGTGGAAGCAAGAGGTCATCACTCCTATCCATAAAGGAGATAGCCGCACTGATCCTGCCAACTACCGTCCAATAACACTACTTCCCGTACTATCCAAAGTGATGGAATCAATCATCGCAGATGCGCTGATGGAATACCTGGAAAGCCACAATTTAATAGCCCCAGAGCAACATGGCTTACGTCAAAAGCATTCGTGTAATGCTAACCTAATAATTGCACGTAATAGCTGGACTGAAGCTGTTGATGATGGAGTTGGAGTCGATGTCATCTACCTGGACTTTTCAAAAGCGTTTGATCGTTTAGACCATCGAATTCTCCTGCAGAAGCTTCGGAACTACGGCATTGGCGATCCAATCCTGAGTTGGATTAGCAATTTTCTACAAGAACGACGGCTAGTGGTGAGAGTCCGAGAATCATTGTCTGATGCAATCGATGTGGCGTGCGGAGTACCACAAGGCGCGGTTCTTGGACCTCGTCTATTCTTGGTGTTCATTAACGATTTGGCGAGATCAATTACTTCCGATTTCCTATTTTTCGCTGATGATATCAAGATATGGCGAAGGATCAGAGGACCGGACGACCAGGAACGGCTCCAACACGACCTTAACACTGTGTCGAACTGGTCAGTTCAAAACACCCTACCGCTCAATGTAGACAAATGTCGCGTCGTACAATTACGCCATAGTCATAACTACACCTATTCACTTGGGACCAACGGACTGCAGAATAGCTCCCAGGAACGTGATCTTGGTGTGATCGTACAGAGCGACCTCAACTGTTCAAAATAGGCTGAGGTAGCTGCGAAAAGAGGCAACCAGCACGTCGGCATGCTGCGAAGAGCATTCGGGAGATTTGACCCATCAATCTTCCCAATGATGCACAAGTCCTACGTCCGCCCGCATGTTGAGTACGCAATCCAAGCTTGGCAACCTTGGTTGAAGCGTGACCTAGAAGCGATAGAGGTACCACAACGGAGAGCAACAAAAAATGTGAAGGGCCTGCGCTATCGCTCTTACCACCGAAGGCTGAAGTTGTTTGGAATTTTCAGCGGACGCTATCGAAGGCTGCGCGGTGATTTCATATTAGCTTATCAAATAATGAGTGACGCCAACCACGTATGCCACCGTTTGCTGAAACTTAGCCACAACACGCAGCTCAGGGGTAACTGCTTAAAGTTGAAGGAACAATACAACCGTCTAGAGTGTCGACGGAATTACTTTTCCCTTCAGGTTTGCAAACCTTGGAACGCACTCCCAGACTCAGTTGTATCCTCTCCTACCTTGGACGTTTTCAAAAAATGATTAGACGTTTCTCTTAGCTCCCAACGTTTTGTTACCTAAACTCCTCTACTGTGGATTACACCAAGAATGCTATTCAACAGGATTTATGTATAAAATGGACCTAAGTGATCGACCATATTTTTACTTTTCTCACTCTTTACCTCAATGATCACTGCACCCCAGTGTCTTTCTGAACGTTTACGCTCGATAATTTATTTTAATTTTATACTGATGTTACTTATCAAACTATACATCTCAGCAAACTTTAGATAGATGACCCAGACATATTGTGATTTCATCATATTCACCTCAACCATCCTACGGTACGTGTCAAGCACTTGCTTTTATCCCGTGATATATCATTGTTCATTGTTCGTTCAGAGCGCTAAGATATCTCGACCAATTCATCAGTGCCTAGAATGCAACCTGTGTGCAAACATTTCGATTTGGACGTCACCTCTTGTTGCTGCTGTTCCGGAATCAACTTTGATGAGTTGTCTGAATCTCACTGTGCTTACCTGAAGTTGGCAGCAGTACAAGGTGGCGTATACAGGCACTTGAGAAAGAGGCCACATTGACCTCATATTGCAACCCGCAATAAGTCACGGGTGTCAGACGAGATGAAATGTAATGCACTACGATCCATGTGTCAAGGGTGAAGGTAGCGAGACACGAATGGATGTTAGCGCGACCTGTAATTTGGGCGAGCCCCAGTTGGACATCGAGGCAGCAGCTAATGGTGTCACGCGAGCGAAAATGCGATCAGTCTGTTAAATTGAAGTGCTTCTAAATGGTTTCCACTTAGTAATTCCATATGGTGACGAGCACCGCCCGGTGCGAGTAGAGAAACAGTAACCCTCACGGACGCGAATATGCATGAGTTTGGATTGAATGGAAGAATAACAGCCATATTCCTATAGTTTTAGGAAATCGCACGTACAACTATAAGCAACCAAGACAACCGTCGGTGTTTAGTTAACGTTTGTGCTGGAAGCTAAATGGCCGCCCTATATGTAGTCTGAAGTGTGGGCACCAACCATAGATAGAGACAGAAAGAGAAATTGGGAAGCAAATGCTATCAATATGGTCGCCAGGTGGAATGATGTACAAAGGAGAGGTACAAGGAAACAGTGATATGTTATCGTTAGTGTGTGTTGTAGGTGCCGTCTGCTATATGCGTTCGAATGCGGTAATATCACAAACTCCCTGATAGCCTCTTTGATGCGAACACAGGAATAATACATCTAGTAAATCCCGCTGCGTCCTGTCCGAGGTTCGGCTTTCGAAAAAGTGTTCAAACTGGTTTAGCAAATTTACAAAAAGTAGCGTGTATAACATCCAGTTGCTCAACCGACAGCAAATGTGGTGATAAGGTATTAACTAACAATCTTTCATCATATATATTGGTTGCATCCATACTGCGCTGAAAATCAAATGTTTCTGTACGCAAGTTTGTTATGATGAAATATACCAAAGCACTACCGTACCGTCACAGTTGGACTTACCTACTTCTAGGTCAATCCAAAGGATTGGTTTCGAATGCAAATTCTAACAGACAACTTTGCACTTCCGCCTCTTATCAAGATAATAGCTGCCTTTCCTAAGCGCACCTAAGTTCATCTCATGACGCATGAACAACGGGAAATATAGCTATGCTCACGCTCATACCGAATGTGTGGAACAGAACACGCAGTATTAACATCAGCTAATCGCTAGTCAGTTACTTGCCGGGATGGGTGGGTTTACACGGACAAGCACACTTGTGGACACTTGCAACGAAATCTGCTGGGCTTTGAACCCCGAAATTCCAAACTGCATTCCAAAGCGAAGAAGCGTGGTAAAGTACTTGAGCTCCGGGGATAATTAGTGATCACAACACCCAATGCTTCACTCGAATGCACGAACGAATGTGAAATATTAAAAGCAGCAAGCGCTTGGTAGCCAGGTAACGAGACCCATTTACGCTGGAGGCGTCACCACTACCCTTGGTTTATATATGGTTGGCGGCATCCGGTTTCGCATTTGCCTGTCACCGTGGCCAGCCACATGACGCCTGCGACTACAGAGGGACCATGGGTGGCTGCACTGCAACACTCACAGCTCCAACCACAAACCCCATATTCAGCGCAAACTCGAAAGAATAAGACCGGGCGGCATGTGGATGGGAGCCACGTTTCATCAACAGAGCCGGTTCACACTCCTTCACAGGCGAACACAAGCACGCTGTATTTGGGGAATCAAGCGTACACAAGGCGGTGGCTGGACAGTTGTCCGCTGCACACTGAGTGCATAGAACCACTCTTCGAGCCTAGCACGGCCACAAGGACCGTGCACGCCGTCCCCTCCAGCAACGACCAACAGTCTCCTAGAGCCAGTATGGAGGAGTTAGCGGGTAATAGACAGGAGGGCACCTTGTCAACATGCACATCAAGCGCAGCCACACCGGGGATATCAAGCAGTATCCAATCACTTGAAACGACAAGATGAAATAAAATAAATCGTACAGTGTATACGGATACGGTAACATAACTATTCAGTAAAGGAGCATATGAACGAAATTGCTCATGAACAAATCCGCGATACGTGCAAGACCTCAAAAAGTATCTATAAAAATCTGCAAAGGAGAAAATGTTATCAAAGTTAACTACAAGTAACTTGAGCGACGTGTGCAAGTTTGGAGGATAGTTCAGGTAGACGTCAATGAGACAATATAGAAACCCACTACCTGAATTAAATAGACCCATCATGCAAGCAAGCGGTTAGTAAATAGAATGCAGTGTATCTACAAAAGCTGCGCCGGTTCTACCTACGTTATCTGCAGGATCCGCCGTCGTTTCGATGCTGGTCCCGGGTAGCCTCGCTCATGGCTCACTAGGCCTGTCTGAGTCAGGCACTCGCGGTCGTACTTGCTACAACATGAAGCGTTCGACGTCGATGGTGTACACCCCAGCGGCACTTGCCGCTTCCGCGCTTGCCGCTTCTTCGCCGCACGCATGAGGTCTTTCTCCAGCCTTCAATTATTAGAAGGTGAACTTTAATGGCCTCATTTGAGCAGCGAGTCAGATAGACTGGTCTTTACCACAGGATTCGTCTATTGAAACCTGTTGGACTATCATTAAAGAGGGAGTGAAATTGTTGTACACCCGATTTGTAACCCTCAAAGTTCGGAAAGTTGGACCAGTCAAACCATATTGGTTAGACAAGTTGTACAGAAAACTGGCCCGACGACGACGGAGACCATGGAACAACTTCGTGTCATGTGGTTCTGATGAGGACTACAAGGCGTACAAGATACAGCGAAATGGCTGCAACAACGCGAAAACAAAAAGGACGCAGAAGATTCGAAGAGCAGCTTGCAACCGCCGCATAAACCTCCCAAGAGAATCTTCGAATAGGTGAAGCGCCGCCTGAGGCTTGCAGCCAATGTCCCAGTGTTAGAAGGCTCAGATGGACAGCCCCTAACCTCGAGTACAGATCGTGCGTCCGCATTGGCTGCGCACCTCGCCTCCGTATTTGCAAGGGACCAGGTTTCTGTAACGAGTTCGACGTGTACCGCTCTCGCTGAACTTGACAGCTTAGAATGCAGTATTGAAGATGTACGCAAGCTTCTAGCAAAGCTTGACGGGACGAAGCCTGCTGGGCCAGATGGAATCCACACACTGATTCTCAAGTCCCTATCGGCCATCATCGCGCCTTCTGTAACTGAGCTGTTCAACAGGTCACTATTCACTGGACTAATAGCGGGCGGCTGGAAATGTTCAGTCGTAAAGCCAATACCGAAAGGTGGTAACCTAAGCAAAGTGGATAAGTACCGGCCGATCTGCCTGAGCGCAGTTTGGCAAAGACGTTCGAGAAGCTCGTGAAGAAGAGTCTCCTGCAGCTTCTCGAGTCGAAAAGCCTCTTGACGCTCGCACAGCATGGCTTCGTGAAAGGTCGCTCGTGCCTCACCAACCTACAGTTGACGAGCCACGAATGGTTACAAGCACGGAACCAAAGCAAATCAGTCAAAGTCATTTACATTGACTTCAGTAAGGCTTTTGACAAGGCTAATCATGCAGTGCTCCTCTACAGGCTGAGGATGTGCGGTGTTGGGGGCTGGCTGCACCAACGGATCAGGAATTTCCTTGTTGATAGAAATTGGAGGGTCCAGGTTGACAACCATTGAACCGACAGGTATCCATCGAGCAGCGGCGTGCCTCAAGGCACTGTACTGGGGACGATTATGTTTCTGATCCATATAAACGATGTGCCTCAGCTACTCCAATCACCTTGTGCGTTGTTCGCAGATGACTTGAAGGTGTGGAGAGTAATCCGCACACCCAGTGATTGTGATTTACGTCAGCAGGACCTCGACCGCCTCTCATCGTGGTCTGCAGTGGTTAACCTCCCAATCAACCGGTTCAAGTCACAAATCATGAGGCTGGGTAAGGGTGACGACAGTTGAACCTACACGGTGGCTGGTCAACCGTTGCATCCCGCGTCTTTCGTACGTGACCTCGGTGTACTCTCACGCTACGACCTCAAGTCCATGGACAACACGGATATGATTTATCAAAACAATCTTCGTATGCTTTGGGCTCTGAGGCGCAGCTCCAGCAATTGGTCCGAAGAGATTACTACTCGCCTCTTCGTCTCAATAATACGACCAATGCTAGAGTATGGCTCTCCCGCGTATTGTCCTATCACCTGGGGCGAGGTAGAAAAGCTTGAGCGAGTGCTGCATGTGACCACCAGGCTGATTCAAAACTTACGAGGTGTGTCGTACGAAGACCGGTGTAAGAAACTAGGGTTGTACACCCTAGCTTACGTCGAATGAGGGTAGAGCTCATCATGACTTGTCTGGGTAATTAACCTATGTTGAGGCCACTGCTTCATCTGCGCAAACCAAGCAGCACACGAGGATACCGGTATAAGCTTGTCGTATCGGATTTGAAGCGGGTCACTCACCAACTCTGTTTCGAACGCAGAGTGGTGAATGTATGGAAGGACCTGCCGCAGCAGGTAGTAGAGGCAAATTCAGTGTCGGAATTTAAGAAGTTCCTTGACAAACACTTTGCCGACGCGAAATATATGGTGCGGAACACAACATAAGTGACGATGGATGCAACTACACAGAGCAAGCTCTAGTCGCTGCTTCTAACTAGTAATCAGTAATCAGATCGTGCCATGCACGCCGATTAACCGCTTTCGATTCCCATGACCTACAAACAAAATTAGAACGTGAGACGCTCAAGTTGATCATGTCTTGGTAACGAAGCTTCGGTTTCCGATATTCCGTTTCCCAACACTCAGCTGACCTTATAATAGCTTCTTCAGTACCCGCGTCAAGTCCATACGCCACACATGACCGAGCCACCTCAGGTGTCTCAGCAAAAGTATGTAGTCCACTGAATATCTCCCACTTCGGCGCAACAGTACCGTGTCCTCAACTCTGTCGCAGCAGCCGATGCGCCGAATCCGTCGCAGAGACAATGGAGGAAACCATTCGAGATATCGCACATCCCACCTGTACATCGTCCACGTTTCACTGCCGTATAGAAGAAGGGACAGCACCATGGATTTGTACACCATCAACTTTGTGCCAACGGTAAGCTGTTGGCATTTCCAAACTCGGTACTCTACCTTGCCGAATGCCGAAGCTGCCTTCCAAACGCAGATACGAAGCTCATTGTGATGCTGCTGGTCAGTCAACATCACACTCTCAAGGTAGCAAAAGCGGGAGGTGGTTTCTAGTACTTCAGCACCAATGCTGATTCGCGGCACCATTGTAGATTGCACCTTCGGTGAAGACTGAAAGAGACAGATAGTTTTGCTTGAGTTGATGGTGAGCCCGAATTTGGCCTCTATCGAAGTCAGAGCACTAGTCATGTGCTGTAACGCATCCGCGCTGTGTGCAAACAGCGCACAGTCGTCAGCAAACAGCAACATACGGATAGTTGTCTCACAGACTAGAGTTCTCGCACCGAAACGACGGATGTTCAGCAAACCACCATCAATACGGTGCTGTACACGATCACCGTAAGCACAAAACATCATTGCATGAAGATAAATGTTAAACAGGGCAGGAGCTAAGCCACAGCCTTGCTTCACACCAGAGACAACTGCAAAGTCATCAGATAATTCTCCACTCAGCTGTACCCTCGTCCGTCTACCTCGTCCGTCTAACAAAATTACGCGGACAACCAAACTTATCCAGCGCCAGCCACAATGCCTCGCGGTTAACCGTGTCAAATTCCTTGGTGAAATCAACTAAAAGCGAGTACAATGGCTGGTGTCGTTCTCTGCACTTTTCGTTACACTGACAAGGCGGGACCACCATATCTATGGTGCTAGGACCCAAACGGAATCCACATTGCTCTTCCGCCACGTTAATTTCCACAACCAGACTAACGAGGCGGTTGAGCATGATTCGGGCAAGCACCTTTCCCACACAACTCAGCAAGTTGATGACACAATATTTCGTGTAACATTGCTTGCCACCTTTACGCTTGTACTGTGGTAGCACAAGGGCCTCCTTCAGCTCAGGAGACACCTCCTACTCAATCCACACACGTTGCATCTACTAGTGCAGCGCAGTAAACAATGTGGGTCCGCCGTGTTTCAATACTTCAGACGGGATGCCGGCGGCACCGGCACGTTTGCCGTTTCGCAAGTGCTCTCTGCGTCTCATCCATTGTCGGCATGTCCGTCTGACTCGCCTTCACATCTTGCTGCTTTAGGCAATTCAAAGTAGACCAGTCGATCTCTGAATGGTTGTTCAAGAGACAGTCAAAGTGATTTTGCCAGATCTGCATTATGTCTGCAGTACGTGTGCAGGCATTGCTTGAAATACTATCGATTAGCGGCCTCAAAGGCCCCAACCTCGGACCATACACTGCCTTCACAGAGTCAAAGAATTCCTTGTGTTGACGGCGTTCGGCGTAGCATTTCACCTG
>OX104066.1:99376309-99447671 GCA_944474145.2 Dicrocoelium dendriticum
GAGCTGCGTTTACCTCTACTTGATAAATCACGGTATTCAGTCGTCTCCGATTACCTAGGCACATATGTACTTAGATATGGAACGGTTCTTCAGTGTAAAACAAAATAAATCTTTTAAATGGTCAAACAGGGTCAGATTATATTATCTGCTTGCGCCAAATCTTCAGGGTGGGATGCACAGTTGAAACTGATGTAGCAAGCTACGCCTTAAGGTTGTAAACCAGCTGTTCGAAGAAGCAGCTGTTGCACTTCCGTCGCTCATGGATATGTTACAGTATCCAACTAAAACCCCCGCCGTGAAACCTTGTAGGTAGGCGGTCTGTGAAAGTGGTTGAGAAAAAAAGAACCCCTTTATCAAGTAATTAGAGACAATAACCTAACCCCCTGTCTGTAAAATGGGCAAGCAGGTGAAAGATAAACGAAAAACAAAATATTGGTGGTTGTGCGACTAAGACAATTGACGCGGAAGACATATGGACGGAAATATCTGATTGATCCTCAAACCAACCATTCTATACAATGAAGCAATTGGATAGTTTTGGTGGGAATTTGTCGTCTTCTTGCTGTGTTTTTCAACCATTCTATGTCATGATGCTGCTGTGCATAAATTTCTACCTTAAAGTAACAGAACAGTGGACTTCCTTGAACAAGGTTAAGTCGGACACTTGAGCTGAATACTTTACTCAGTCAATGTAATGGTAGAGTGGTTATGTCTCTGATAGAACAACATGCTTTTCCTGTACCTGTCATTCGGTAAAAGACGTTCATAGTCTTATAATATCAATTCTGCAGAGTAGCTTAATATCAATCGTGTCGACCACACATTGGTGACAAGCTGACATGGATCAGACAGTGACTCTTAAGAGCCAATACTACAGCATATGGTCTCAAATGAACCCAAGGTTTTAAATATTACTTCGGTAATTTTCCACGATACATTTCGTAATGGTGGTGAATCGCGCTGTTTATCACTAGGATTTATGGATGATTATGCCTACCAGCAAGGGCAAGGTCTTCATTAACTTCGGCCGTCGGTGTTACTGAATAACGTACAACGAATGGATTGACGCATCAGATGTAATCAAGGTGTATCCCTTAGACCGGTTAAATCTAACCCATGTTCTTATCTTGCACAGCAACGAGGCGCGTGCGCAGCCGGAACGTCTCCAATTTTTTCTTGCGCTCGGCCTCAACACAGTACAACCCGACATGGCGGAATGGAAGTCTGAACTGGGCCCGGGAGCCAAACTTTGTCGCTACTGAATAAATCACACTTGTCAGATGTATTGCAAACTATGTCAAATTGAATAGATTGCTTCGTACCTCGCTTGTAGGTCGAATAATGGGCACCTGGGATTCATATTTTGGGAAGGTTGCTTCAACGACTTGGTTTTTGGTCATTCACTGTGCTAAGGCCGTCCCAACATTTGTTATCACCGGCTCTAAATTATGTCCCATAGTTATCGCCACAGTTAACTATACCCGGAACATTAGTGGAGAAACACTTGTCTTTACTTAGCAATCACCTGATATAATAGCGTTGTTGTTGAAAGCAAGAAAACAGAATATAAATACATGAACTTGTTAACACGGAACATATTCCTTTTTCCATTCATCCTCAGTGCAGATCAAATACGCACATGTGGCTCGGTCGCCACTCTTCCCAAGCTAGGTACTGGTATTCACAACGTATCAGCGTACACAGGTGTATAGGTGAAACCGGTGTGCTAAATGTGGCAGGTAAAGTGACGGAGATATTGTAACTCACGTGTCAAGTAGGTGCAGGTTCGATATCGTAAATCTGTCGAAAGTGGAGGCTGTTGCAAACCAAAATGGAAGACAACTTTGGAGTTTCACAGTAACAATAGCATGGACAATATCATCGTGACAGTTTGGTCTTCTGTTAAAGGGAGCAATGGAAACATTCATCAGAAGTGCCTAAGTGCATGCATCAGTTTGGTGACTGTTAGTCATATGTGGGCTTTAGAAGACTTACAACCAAACAGTTGTGGTGTAGGATGAAGCCATCTTAGGGTCGTAGTTTTCAAATGGATGGTGTCATGAGTGTTGGGATTCAGAAGGTTGGTGGAGTCATTGGTATAATTAAGTTTGGCTAACCATCCATGAGGTTCAAGGGCATGAGTAATGTCTATCGTCTCTCGATATCAATCCGCACAAGAATGGGGATACTGCCACAGTGGCTCTGGCTTCCGAACACCAGGACTGCCCATTATCACTATCCACAAGCACAGAGCACACATTCGCTGAGAGTGCCCAATAATCTTGAATGCTGTTGTGCCGAAACGATGATGAAAATAACCACCTAACAGTCACGCAAAAATAGTACCAACCTATCGTTCAAAGTCAATCAATGCAGCAACGTTAAATGCCCATATGAAGGATCAAGTGCACGCGTTTATATAGACTGACCAAATGTTGATGGTGCGGTGCTTGTTTGACTATTGAAGTGTGCCCCTAATGTGAAATCAAAATTTGTAAGTGACTGTACAAGTCTGTTTGGCACAATTTCAGGATAGATGAAAATACTTTTATGTAGATTTGTTTCCTGTATTCCGAGGGTAAGTTTATCAACTAAAAAGAGCTTGTTACCTCCAAAAACTACTGGATACCTGCTTTGGGGGATAAAAAGTGAGCCAACCATTGGTCACCACCTACTTGTTTGAAAATATCCTTCCCTCAATTACCCTTGTAAGTCAACGTATGTTACTCTGTTTTGAAATAGGCAGCGTTAAACTCTAAATCCGGGATGCAATGTTATTGTGACAGATTTGAAACCCTTTTCACAGGGGCTACAGTAACATAAACGGCTAGAGCAAAGCGATTGCTATTGAGTGAGCACAGTTTGGAAAAATTGCCCACCTGGGGAGGCAACGTATGCGGCGACCATAAACTGGTGTTGATACAAGTTTAGTAAAAAGAAACGCTGCCCACCTTCATAGTGTCGAGGTGTCTCAGCTTTGTAGTAACTTACCGGTATCTCCTCCACGATAATAGAACGGCACTCCAAAGAAGAGGAAAGGTAAAAAGGTCAGCAATTGGAGGACGCAGTAAACAACGGAGTGCAAATAGGCGACAGCGTCAATACCCGCATAAGAAGCGACTTTCCAGTCCCTAGACATTTGGAGGAAAAATTGCCAATAACAAAACAGGGTGGCTGGTTTACATACAAAACACATGCGATTAGTTATGGGTACATGCAAAGAACAGATTGAATGTGTGCGCTGCAAGTAAACTTGGCAACAAATGAGGCACAGATTCTACTATATATATATATATATATATATATATATATATATATATATATATATATATATATATATATATATGTATAGTCAAACCCGCTTTATTGCCCTTCCGGTTTATAGCTCACCCCGCTTTGTTGCCCAGTTTACAAAATACACATTTCCTTCTCAAATATGCGATATTTTCACCGTCTAATTGTCCACTGCCCAGGTCGTCCCAACGTTTACTTGTTCAGCTGCGTGGGTTGTGCTCTTGTTGCTTCGTCAATTTTACGCCATTGCTCTGACTATCTTTTAATTCGATTACCGCACAACTAGCCAGTCCGATCGAGTCAAGAACAGGCATTCCATGGCTGGTATCTAGGAGACGCAAGGTCATCCGCCCTATTGAGTGAGACGTAGAGACTCCTCGGCTCGTACTCAATGAATGACTCCATCCTACTGGAGCTTTGGCTTCAGCACCTACCCGAGATAGCTCAAGCTATCGTCATATCCGCCAAGCTCCATCCCCTCACTCTAGCCGCGCAAGTGGCTGAAGTGATCATGGTTCATCTACCTAATGAAGTAGGTTAAGCAACGCCAGTCGCTACAAATCCGCCGAATAGCCATAACGTGTCTCAGTAGCCACCTACTTTATGCAGGTAGCACGCAGCCCCTCCTTCTGAGCTTGACATAGTATTTAAGGAACTAGAGGCATTACATGGCGCTCTCGACTCTCCTTCAGCACTCGATAACTCGCCGATAACTAAAACCAAGACGGCTAAGCCCAGCATCTTACCGCGTAACAAACTATACTGGTATCACGGCCGCTTTGGCCCTCAGGCGAAGCGATTTCTACTCTTTACATCTTCCCCTCGACTCAATGAGCGAAACTTCCAAGCTGCAAATCGTACACCAACCACGTCACCAGACACATCTCCGGCAGTAGCGTACTTTACGTTCAGTACTGCAAATCTGGAACTGCATTCCTGGTTGACACTGGGGCTGAAATAAGCGTGCTTCCTCCTGCACCTGGTGAGGCGACTCAGTCGGCTACTCTCAGTCTTCGTGCCGCCAATGGCACGCTCATCCCTACTTATGCCCAGCGCTATTTATCCTTCATCCTGGGTCACCGTGCAACATTTCGCTGTGTGTTCATCATTGCCACCGTATCGTTTGCTATAATCAGCATAGACTTCTCCAGACATTTTGACCTTTTGGTCGATGCGAAACAACAGAGGAGCGTCGACCCCGAAACAACACTCAGCGTTACTGGCACCAACGCCGGCATTGCAGCTATCACCCCAGTCTACGTTTGAAGAAGAGTTGTTGCGAAGAGATCTCTTTCGCTAATTCTCCTTAGACATTTGCAAATATGAGAAAACTTGATACAACACGATAAGGTATCTACAGCTGCAGTAGTAAATGGTTAAGTCACAGTTCAACGAAAGGCCAACAAGTCAATCGGTAGATCAGTTAATGCAATCAGGTGATAAACGTCACACGCTTTCCCACCCCAAACACTGAAAGACAAACATAACAAGAAAGAAATGGTTGGTTTGGTGGCAAAGCTCACAGTTATTCCTGCGCAAAAGTAGGTACGGATGGCGTCAGTCGTTCAGGCCAAGGCCACGTGAGCGCTTGTACAAGCGTCCTCTGCTTGCATAACTTCAGTTGCAGCCGAGTGATAGCCATTGCTTTCGAAGTTGCCAACAGGCGCTTCCTGAGTCTCTTTGGGTTGCTTTTAGATCTGGCATACAGGACTTTACAAACGTCATCGGTCCGAACATGATGCCCGTACTAAGCGGGTGTTCAAGGACGGAGCTATGGGCTTTATGAACTGTACCGCGCCGTAAACATGCAGGCAGTGTTTCGCCATCCTCTTAGACAGACGCCTGGTCGTGTGTCCGAGGTACCTGGCACCACAGACGCAGGTGAACTGATTTACAACGGAAGATTCGGAACGAGCGGGGTGTCTGTCTACAGACTTTCTCCGACTATGTTCAACTATTCTCTCAATACCCTAAGCTTGTTCAGCCAATGAACGAAGCTCCCTTCGTAGCATCTCAGGTCACGCACCATATGCGTACCAACGGCTCACCCGTCTGATCACGCCCTCACCGGCTCTCGCCAGAGAAATTGAAGCTACCTAGGGCGGAGTTTGAGCATATGCTCGAAATAGGAATAAGCCGCCCTTCGGGTAGCCTTTGGTCCTGTCCACTCCAGCTGGACCCAAAGAAACTTGGAGACTGGCGACCTTGCGGTGACTACCGACAGGTACCCCATCCCACATATGCAGGACCCCACTGCATGCCTCGCAGGTAAGACGGTATTCAGCAAGATCGATCTTGTTTGAGCCTATTACAAAATATCTGTGGAGGAAAAATACATACCTAAGACAGCTGTCATTACCACCTTCGGCTTATATGAAATTTTGTGAATTCGCTTAGGATTGTGCAATGCCGCACAAACGTTTCAGCGCTTCATCCACTCCGAGTGCGTCGGGAAGGGTGACACCTCCCAAGTGCACCGTCGGGCCGCAGCGGAGGAAATGTCTTGTCGGCCTTTTTTCTGGACTAGACAATTTTCTTGCAGTCCGACCAGCCCGCCGCGACAGCCCACCGATGATGCACTCCACTGCACACTCAAATAATAACTAACAAATTATAAAGAAGCCGGGACCCAACGCACTCGACGCGCCCTCACTGTTCGCCTACGCCTACTGCAACTAGTACTCTACTTTCCCATCCTCAGTTTGTCCTCCACCTGACATCTCAATCGAAGGCTTCCACCATTCAACCTTCTAGGGGGAGACCCTGTAGTAAACGTGAAACATTTATACTTCAGTAAATTGTGACATTGGATTTTATTCGTGTTTGTATCTTGCGATCGTCTATTTGTTCTACTGACTGGTTCACTTTCGAATTCTCTGCGATTCGCACGCTACCTTGCTCTGTGCTCTTGCTAATTTGCTTCTAGTTCATTACAGCTCTTTACAATCCATGTTGGTATCCGTATTAGTTCCTACTGGTTCTCGTCGCAACCAGTAACTGAGTTCCGCTCTACAGACTCTTTCCACGCTTTAGTTTTGTAGTTAAGCAGTGAGTTTTCCTTATATCCACAATTACTTGGACTATATTTTTGATACTTTTGTCTGTAATAACATTAATTTACCATCAGGGGTGAAGAAAACTGGGGGTTGTAGTTGGTGGTTCATTCTTCTCGGGTGCAAAAACACATTTTGACCTGACATTAGTTGATTTGGATTTTAATAAATACAGGTACAGGAAACTAACGTACAATAAAGAGAGTCGGCTAATCCCCCCAAAGTAGATGAGAGGACGTTTGCTTATACGTATTTCTACGACTTTGATCCCCTTACGAAATTCACTCTGGACACAGCTTCCTGGCTACCTGGTTGGAGCGTCTCAGTAAGCATTAGGCGCATCGCTGGATGACTAGATCGGGTGAAGATCAGTAGAGATTAGTCAGTCTGCACGTATAAGCTAGCTAAGATAGATTAATTCTATGCACAGACGAATGAACAGGATTTCGTTTGATTGTAAACCTGCATCTAACTGGGTGATTATACACGTACGGTTCACTTATAATCAATGCCAGCACCGATCTTCCAGTAGTTCCGGTGCTTGTTTAGGTGGAAGACTGCACGTACATGCCTAACAGTGCGGAAACACTAACCGACGCCGATGCACGTGTTACAAGTTTGGAATAAGCGACCAGCCGGAGGAGATGTGCCGACATTTGTTTACCAAAGCGTGCGGTCATATTCCGACCTAACAGAAGTTCAGATAATATGTAGAAGAAATAAAAAAGTTGTAAACGACAAAGAAACTACTTTGAGAAACATTACGCAACCTCCTTGGTTTCAGCACACGTGGATGAAGAGGGACACAGCTTCGACTGGAACAAGGTGGCGATCTTGACCGAAGGAGAAACACAAAGAGAGAGTTTCTCGAAGCCTGGCTCTCAACCACGAACTCAATCAACATGCATATCGACATCGATCCAATATACCAACCGCTGAGACAGAGAGAGCTCAAGTGGATCAACAACCGTTGTCCGAAAGAACCTAATCCAACACACGGACAATGAACAGCATGGTCAATGTGAGCCCAGACCGCTCACCCACACCCGTTGCACCAATTCGAGTGCGATAATCCCAACAACGTCGCAACAACATTTCCGCAGCCAATGACAATGAATCGAGCACGACCGATGTACACAAGGATTCACCAACGAGAACGAGGCAAAATTAATAGCCCCGGATGCTTATATAAGGGACGGAGTGGTTGCTGACAGTATCCAGCTACTGCTGCTTAACTGGCATCAATCCCGCACTGAAGACGCCACCTGGAGTAGTGGCGAAACGTTTGCAATCAAGTTGTCCAGCTCGGAGAACGCCACAACAACTGAATATTTTGAGTATGTTAGAGATAGATGAACTACGTAAGACTGGTTGACAGTGCCAATGGTAAAGTAGGTAGAATTACGTTGGCTTATCCTAGCCGAGGCAAAGGAGCACCATTGATGTAACCTGTGACTGAGTAACTGGCATGTATTAGAAAATAACCTGGTAGTTAAGAATGGCTCGCCTTCTGCTGGTACGAAATTAACGATCTGGAGAAAGTTGTTAAACTAGGCATTTAACGTCAGCAACTCTAAAGTTTTGCAAAAAGACATGCTCTTCTATTTTGCTGTGAACATCTGTCCACTGAAAAAGCAGTCGACTCCAGTAGAAACATTTCGATCAACATAAAGTCTACTTACGGCATCCAAAGGTATTCCCGCAATGTCGGTTTGACAGTTTTGTCAGAGAATCTGGCTTCCGGATAAAAGGTAACCCTAGAATGTAGAAAAGGAATATTCTATAATAGGTTTTCCAAAACGAATTCTTCTACTAGAACGCATAAAGCAACTATTTACGAAAATCAAGCACTGTGACAGTAAGTAGGAGAGCGCTTAGATCATTTGCAGCTGCTCCTCGATTCGAAAGAGTAATTGATTACTCGAAGCACGCGCAAACAACATTTTGATATCCGCCCTGCTAACAATCTATATGATTCCCAGCACAACATTGCTGTTATTACAACAGTAAACGTCCTAGTGGGCCCACAAGTTAATCTGCACCTCATTAAACTGTTGCATAAAGCTGAAATACCATCGTGGAGTTATGCGCCGCGTAAATGCTCGGCTACTGCGTCTGTTGAGAAGCTTCGTTCTATTTAGACTTAGCGCGAGATAACCGCTTGGACTTATTGAGACATGTCTGTAGCACCTATCTGTCAGATCCTGTAGGATTTAAATAAATGACCATACCCTTGCAGACTAGAGATTAGAGTCACTGAATCATAGGCGATGCTGATGGACCGCCATACCACAGAATTTTTGATAGCTTACAAAGGGACTCGTAGCTCTTGGAGCATATTATGTCCTCTGCACGATCACAACATGCAGGTCGATGGAGGAAAAGACGCTTTATAGCAACAAGTACACAGTCATGACCATTAGTTACCCTCATCTACGGCTCATTGACTTAAGTTGCTCGCTCGTACGTGTAAGGTTGCGGGTTCCCATCTGGTTGTCTGACAGATGCGCGCTACTGACGATTCTCAGTAGGAAGAAACGGCCGTTTAGCGTCTTCCATGTTATGTGATTAGATACATGACGGAACTCGACTGTGACAAACTTGCTTAAAAGCCCAACAATTGCTCATACTGTTTCCTGACACTGCAGTTAAGCATATGGTGCATGCGACATTACTTGCATTCGCGGTTAGCTCAATGTAAGTTAGTAAAACGTTAAGAAATTAGTTTTGAGGTTAGCGTTTGTCCACCTCTGTGTGTTGAAGCAAAACCCAATTATCAGGGGGGAATGAACAACTCTTGTATGGGGAATTACAGGCCAAGCTTTTGGATTACCTTTGGCAGCATGAACATAGAGGATCGCCAGCGCTAGCTGCTAGGGTTTTCTGAATAGTGGAGGCTATCCGAACGAAGTATGAAACACCACTTGGTAACCAGTTGCACATAGCCTCCAGACGTAGGGATTTTACAGTTCATGACATACCTTGGGGTTTCTTATGGAACAGTCTTTATTTATTTTATCCTATAATGCTTCTGTTACTTTCTATTTGTGGTAGAAGGTCTGTTGATGGTACATTGACAGAGTCGGGCCTCACAATGAGTCGGGCCAAACTGCCGCAGAGGAAATGTTGAGCAGCTTGCTGCATAGCGTAGTATAACTTAGTATGCAACTCGTCTCTTCATTGTGAAATGTTTTGTGTGGGCTTGAGCAAGGAATCCACTAGTTCTAACGACTGGCAAACGAAAGTTCTAATTACTGGGTCGGCTGTATCACTTATGGTAGGGACATTCCGAAGGACTATGCTGTGTGAATCGGTAAGATTGATGCCGATTTTCAAATCCTCACTCAACTACAATGGACGGAAAATGCTAGACTGGTTAAAGAATGATTGCACGACGGTATGGCACTGTCAGCGTTACTGGTAAAGTAAGAGAGACTAAAACAGAGTACTAAAGACAAAGAGGAAATAGATATATTTGGCCAACGGCGCCTGAAAATTATTGCTGGTAGTGCAATGTGAGTAATACTACGACGAGCAGTTAAAGTTCAGGCAAGGTAACTAGCGCCGGCCCGTATTAACTTTCGCACTGGAGCTGACTACACTAAGTGCTTTATGCCTTTTACGTACTCACCTATAGGCTGCGTGGAAGTGTATTGTATAGTAAGGTTGTAGCTAGAGGCGTAAAGACTGTTTGACCAATCTTGCGTAGTACAGAGGAATGAGGAAGCCAACCGAAGGAAAGCGGCAAGTCGTCACGTGTCGTCTTTGTGGTAGTGGCCTAGGGGTCAGCCAAACCAATAGTTAAAAGATAGACGTTAGATGCTACCCGCTCGCAGCAATGTACTCCATGACGGTTTCGCATTCGTCCGCACTCGTCAGGTGGAGATAGTGTGATGCACTACTAATGAGTAGCATGTGGAAAATGGAATTGCGCGATGGAGTCAAACCAACGACGGATAGATACTGATGGGGGACGCAGAGTGCGCGATTAACTACCACGGATGAAGAGGCATAGCCGAACAAGGAAAGAGAGAGAGAGAGAGAGAGAAAGAAAGAGCGAAGTAGCACTGATGAAGCGTGCACATGGGTGCAGCTGTAATCTATCTGACCGTCTGTACCAAAGTAACTCTCCTTGTCGCGATAAACAACACGTCTGCGACATGTTGGGTTTTCCGCGATAGCAGCGCTGCGACCCAGACTCGGGGTCTTGGGATGGAGATGACTACACTGGCTTGGAAATCGTCCCAACTGAACACCGCCCAGATTAAACCGCTTTTCGCATACCTTCCACACTACCCGATGCTTGAGAAACCTCGCGCTTATATGATAAATGATCTGGTCGAATATCAAACAGTTGCGAAGTCGGCCACTGCATTACATTATTCCACACCTTCCTAGCATGTACCCTTGACAAAGTAGCATATTTTAACTCGTTCTTTTAACTTATGCTGCTTCACTATTTCTGTACATATTATTAATATCTTTACTTACCTTTACAAGTGAGTTGATGCCACTAAATCCAATGCCCGGACCGCACTTGCTCAACTGATCAACTAAACTGAACACAGTATTAATCCTAAAAGGTTTACGCTTTCTGTGTTTTGCGATGTTGGATATCTTCGGTCCCTGAATACTGCGACCGTCCACTTATTTTATTGATTGCTAACTCCCATCAGTTGTTTCCGCCCGGTACGTGGCGCTCGAAACTGCTCCGCGCTTATTCTAACTCGCACCCCTTTGCTTGTAGCCCTTGCAACACACGTCGTGCCCAACTGCTTCAATTTTCTCCCTGAGTTTGTAGTTTGCAAGGCGGTTACGTTCCCTCCTTCTTGACCAGTATTTGAGTCATACGCCCTAGTTGCTGACCCCGACTAAGAACATCGCATCCGCAATCTTGACTTTTCATTTTGACGATCTCGTTCCAATAGTCTTGTAGCTGAATAATTGTAACCATTGTGTTTTCTCAGCTACCGTGTATTTTTATTCACTTTTACAATGAACGATTTAGAAGGGAAGCCTTCCTTGCACTTCGTTAATGCAATATCCTTAGATTTGTCACATATTTGTAGATTGATCCTTTAAAACGTTTTCTGCATCTGGGAGCTAACTTTTACCACTGCGAAGCTTCTGAGTTTTATCTCGGATTTTCCAGAGAATAGACACTCAGAGGACCTACGTTACATCTTGCTCGCTCCAGAGAAATAAAATCCCAGACCCGTAAGCAGACTATCATTAAAAGGGCAACGCTTTCAGTCAGTGTTAAGAGATCTGCAGCTGGGAAATAAGCTGTCCTCTACATTGTTACGAGACATGTAGCAGCACCTTGAAACATCCAACAGGAACATTGTGCTTCTCCGCGAGATGTGAAGGCAAACCAACTGGAAAACACGCAGGCAATCCTCGCCGTAGCAGACGCCCCTGCCACTCGCAGTAACCGCGGCCTAATCTGGCTCCGTCAAAGAACGACACTAACCACCACCTGCAGAAAAGGCCCTTGACCGACTTAGCACCATTCCAGTCCAAGCAACCTCCGCGCCTAGCATGCCCTCAGTAATGGATGATTTGTCAGACCAAATGGCCTCACTGCAGCCTCAGGTCGAAAACCTAATCATAAACCGCTGGTCTGGATCATTGCCCAGAGACCCAAACCCATTTGAAAGATACGAAAAGATAGAAGCGAGTCGACTCCAAAACGAAGCTCAGCGTTCGAGTCTCCAACGCCGAAATTGCATCTAGCACTCTTTACTTAGATCCAGAGAAACAATGCCGCATGTTTCTCCCACCAATCCAAGGTCGACCAGACAATGAATGCAGCTGTCCCTTTGGCATCTTAACTCACGCATCCCATCTGGACTAACAGTCAGCCAGTCGCATCTTGACTGTGCTGACTTTTTCCGGAGAAACGCAAGCGTCCTAGGGCAACATTTGAGCACGTTCTCGAACTCTTTATAATCTGTAGTCACAACAGCACTTTTTCCTCCCCACAACAGATGGTTCCTAAGAAATCTGGAGACTGGCTCACTTGAGGGGATCACCGTGCGCACAATGACCTAATCATTCCAGTTAGGTGCCTCATACCGCACGTGCAGGACCTTACAACACGCATTTTCAGAAAGATCTATCTCATTCGTGTGCATCATCAATTTTCTGCTAAGGAACAACGTATCCTTAACACAGCCATCATCACTCTCATCGGTTTCTTCGAACATCTTTTAAAATGCATTGTGATTTGTGCAAGGTCCCACAACGTTTCATCCGCAATGTCATAAGTAGCCAATATTTCGCTTACCCTTAAAGCTATGGTATTCTAAAAGCCAACCTCCATCAGCTCCGATCACTCTTTTGGCAGATGATATGACACGATATCACAGTTAACTCGACTAAGTGGGAACTAAGTAAATCAACGGAAATATGAGTAGGTTATCTTTTCCCATCTCCCAATGTTTGTTCTCCCTGTTAAGAGACCCAAGAAACTAAAATCTTTTCACCCTGGACATCATTTAAGCACCGTTTATTTTGTGGTTTGGTCAACTTCTATCGACGCCTTATACCTTGATGCGCTCGGCTCATGCAACCAATCCCTGGAGGAAGCGAACGTGAGTTTTTTTTCCTAACACAGCACAAACGGGTTTCACAGCTCTCAAGGATGATATCCCCAACCTAACTAGCTTTGCTAATTCGGAATCATCCACCTCTCCATTACGGCTGATGCTTCACACGTCGCGGTTGAAGCTGATTTCCAACAATACTTCAGATGCCAGTGGCAATATCTTATCGTCTATTCCAAACGGCTGTGACCATTAGAATCATGATACAGCACTTTTGGCCAAACATTACATCCTATGCACTTCGCCACCTGCCAATTCCGGCACAAACTCGAAGATCGCGCTTCTGCGGTCGACAATGACTACAAACTCCTCATCTTCACCCACAAGTCCCCTGACAAATACTTACCACAGAATACTTGGCACCTAACCTTTTTTTGGGGTTCCCTGCTGATATACTTGCGTCCCAGATTTCAACGCTCTTTCACGGTTCGACATCATTTTAGATGCTTTGCCTACTATTGAAGTTGCCACTATGGCATCCACCCGGGTGCAAGATAAAGACCTTCTACCCGCTCTATCAGCCAATTCACTTCATGTGCAGTCCGTTCCTCTCCAAAGCACAAACGGATGATTCTGTGCTACAATTCCACAGCCTATCCCAGACCATTCATGTCCACCTGTGTTAGCCGCGATGTCTCCGACGCATTTCACTCACTTTCTCACCATAGGATTAGGATCACCCAAGAATCGATTAACAAATGTTTCGTTTGGCTCAAAATACACAAGGATGCTCATATTTAGGCCCGCGTCTGCAGCCAATGCCAATCCTTCAAAGTATTGTGTTGTCCCATAATTAATTTAGCATTTCGACACTTTTGTTGATTCACTTGTTATTTATTTAAAGTAATCAATTAATCAGCACTACAAACCCCATCATGCTCTATGATATGTAACCAGTTAGTGGGCAAAGCTTGGATGCCTACCTCCCAGAAAAATGAGGCTGTTGATCAAAGAAGTCGGCAATGTCCCTTTTGAGCCGGTTGTAATCTGTAAATTTTCTTTCACATCTGCAGATACAGGGCGCGGAAGAGATGATAATCCGATGGAGCAATATCACGCCTACTTGGTGGATGTGGTACCGTGGTCCAGCCCAGTTTCTCCAAAATGTGGCGGGTCGACTTTGCAATGTGAGGTTGAGCTTTATCCTAGAGAATGGGGACAGTGAGTCGTTTTGGAAGCTTCTCTCGCACTGCGTCGGCTAACTTTTGGTGTTACTCTCCGTAGACGTTGGCAATGATTGTCTGCTTGTTGTTGAGCAGTTCCAAAAACAGCATGCCCCGCCACACGCAGAAGACTGAGAACATAATCTTCCGAGTAAAAACGTAAGCTTTGGTTGAGTTGCCGGGTCTTCGCCGCGAGGCAGCCAGTAAGTGTGGCGCGTGTTATTCTCGTAGTAGAACCAAGACGCATCTCCAGTGATGATCGACTTGAGGAAGTCTTTCCTGTGCGGTCACAGCAGAAGACTTTGGCAGGTAATCACGCGTGCAGCGCGATCGTGTTCGGTCAATGCATGAGGCGTCCATCGAGACATCACTTTGCGGTAGCCCATTTCACTTAGGTGGCGAGCGATGGTGCTACGACCGTATATAAGTGTCTGCTCTAAATTTCTGGTACTAGCATCCGGATGCATTTCCAGCTCCCGGCGCAGAGTACGCTGTCATGCGAGTCGAGTAAGCGCACACTGGATGCAGTTAAAGCTCACTGGTCGCATATTCACCAGTCCTTACTAGCAGCAGGCAAATCCTCATGTGGCAAATCTAATCGCCAACATGGACATTGGGTCTCATCGCAGTCTCTGGAACTTATCGATGCTCGCCGGCATATTCCGGCTGAAAGCGAACACAATGAAACTTGCAAAGAGCTCCAGGCAAAACTCCGTGCTAGCCTGAAGACAGACTGCGAATACTGGTGGTCTCATCGTACATCCGAGGTGGAAATGGCCGATGCGCTTGGTAACCATCGTAACTTATTCCGGCTGATAAGGGAAACGAGCAGCAGGACACCTGGTGTTAGTCAAACTATACGTGACGAGAGTGGACAGCCTATCCACAACTTGTCAAAACACTTACAGCGTTGGGCTGAACACTTTGGAAGGCAAGTTAACCGATCGGAATGGTTAGATTTCACGCCGGTCACTAACCGACCCCCTCCATGGGATGTCTCTTTGCATCCAAACTCGCGCTCAGAAGTCGAACGTTAGATTGCACAGTTAAAGTTACACAAAGCCGCGGGACTAGATGATCTTCCTCCAGCCCTCTTCAAATTCGGAAGACCTGCTCTAGTGGATGATTTATATGAGTTACTAGTGAAACGGTGAGAGCAAGGAACTGTCCCAACCCACAGGAGCCACTCCGTCATAGTCCCAATATTCAAGGGCGGCTGACTGACTGGCACTTGTGAAAGCCATATTCGTGAAGAGCAAGCCGGGTTTTGTCGAGGTCGTGGCTGCATTGACCACATCTGCACTTTGCTTCTGTTGTTTGAGCACCGTCACAGATGTTGGCGGCCCACCCCAGTAGTGTTCCTCCATATCAAAGGTGCATTCGATTCGGTGGACAGACGTGCACTTTGGGACTGTCTACTCCGGAAAGGTGTGCCCAAGAAATATGTAAATATTATCCGAGCATTATACGCGCGTAGCTCAGGCAGAGTGAGGGCTTACGGCAAGTTGTCGTCGCCCTTTAATATCTCCAGCGGTGGGAGACAAGGATGCCCGCTGTCACCTTTCCTCTTCAACTTCGCTGTCGACGAAGTCATGGAAATCGCATTCACAGGACACGACTTAGAAGGTGTGGAGCTGCTCCCAGGAGAATGACTTCTTCACTTGGAGTATGCTGACGATATTGCCCTAGTTCGTGACAGATCCCAGAAGTGTCAAGAGGCACTGGACAGATTAGCACTGGCTGCCAGCCGCTTCGGGCTTTGCTTTGCACCATCGAAGTGCAAAGCGTTCCTCCAAGGTCGTCCTGGACCGCCTACTTCGCTGACCCTTGGTGGGGACCAGCTAGAAGTCGTTCAAAAATTCAACTACCTGAGAAGTTGTATCAGCGCCCGTGGGATTGAAGATGAGATCACGAACCGTATAGCAAAAGCTCTGGGCGCTTTTGGTAACCTTCGACAGTTATACCGTCCGCGCGACATCACTCCCGTCCTGAAGGGTAGAGTATACAATGCAGCGGTACATTCGACCGTACTGCACGGTTGTGAAACCTGGTCCCTTAGATCAGCGGACCTGAAGAGGCTAGTTACGTTCGACCACCGGTGCCTTCGCAATTTAGCTCACATCTGGTGGGAACACCGCGTGAGAAACGAGCGTGTTCGGCGCCTTGTTTACGGCACAGGAAAAGGAAATGAACCGCTCAGGACCGTCATTTCAAGCAACAAGCTCGGATGGCTCGGTCACGTGTTACGCATGCCAGCCCACCGACTGCCGCGACGTGCATTGTTTGCGCGTCGGGGGTATGGATGAAAGAAGTGGAGAGATGGTTAAACGATGACTTGGTCCTTAGGAATAGTTCAGTAGTTCAATAGTGTATGATGGGATAAAAAGCATTGGCTTTACGAGACTATAGGATGGTAAATGCAAAATAAATAAAAATCATTAGATTCCGACATGGAACCGAAATGCCAATAGTCTAATAGTCTAAACCTAGCACATCACACCACAATGTGTTGTTTGTCACTCAGATGAATGTCTAACAATTGTTTGAAGGGTATAATGTTCGGAGCGTTTACCACATGCGTTGGCAAGTCATTCCACTGTGAACAGATTCTAAGAGAGTATAAATATCTTCTAAGTCTAATTGGGAGTGTTGGATTATCAGCTTGAGGTTATGACCTCTCGATCGTTTATATGAGGCTAGGATGAGCAGCGATTTGCACGGGTGATCGCTTTCCGTTAATATCCGGTATGCAAGAATGAGATCTCCGCGTAGTCGTCGGTATTCGCAGGAAAACATTCCGAATAAACTGAGACGCACTTCATAATTGAGACCAGATAATACGCGTTTGGCTGGATACACGTGTTCATATGGCTAGGAGCCGACCTCAGTGGCGTTCGTGCTAAGTTTCTTTGTCCCACTCCATCCCTCTTAGACTCCCTCTCCAACCACGATCTCATTATTTAGCATTTTACAATTTTGCATAGTAAATTATTGTTTTTGCTGCGTTGTAGCCGAAGGTAGCTTACCGGAACGATGCCCATCCGTTGCCGGTAGCTTAGCTGGCTTGCACCTGTTGCACTTTATTCCCTTTTTCTTTCGTGTATTGCGGCACAGTAGCTGAGGTGTTTCTCACCTCTAGCTAACTTGTATATTGTGTGTGTGTGTGTGGCGCAGAAAATCTTCCTCAAAGGTGACTGGCCGACAAGAATGGGGTTGAACTTCATTGAACTTCGCCTTCGTCGAAGCGCTTGAGCCAGTGACTCACAGTCCGATCGGTAGTGGTTCCGGGCCCAAATGTAGTGTTGTTATTTTCGGTCGTCTTCTTTACACAGGTCTCCAACTTACATGCTTAAAACCTACTCGGACGTAACTGGCACCGACCCATTTTGATTCTCATTTTATTAACCGGCGGCGCGCGTGCCCTTTTATACTTTCAAGCTAAAGCATCTACAACATTCTCAAACAGGCCACAGCCCTTTGGCAATATCCTGATTTGAAATAGGAAAAGTGCAAAACAAATTATGGGACAGTCCAATACATCGGCGAAATAGTTGTAATCCTGTCGCATTCATCGACCTAGGGTCTACATTCTCGTGTGTACATTTAGACCTGATTGTTCTTTTGCGCACTTCATGGAGCCTCGCAAACATCTTGACATACAGTTACCGTTCCAACAGTTGACCATAAGCCACTACCATGCCAGAGTGAAGGACCAAAATTGACATCCGTGCATTCCTGGAACGATTGGTATCAAAGTACCGATGCGATCAACTAGCACCAAAGACCGCGAAACGCCAGTAGTGGTCTGCAGATACCGCAGGTGCGCCCAAGCATGTTGTGTGATACGAAAAGTATAATCCTACTGTAAACTTAGGTGTTAGATGAGGAATGTTGTAACGCATACTGAATTTGGCTATAGTATTGAAAGATGGTAGCACAGGTTGTTCAGATGGCTGTTGAACTGTTCGCTGAGCTTGGCAATTTTGTTGCAAACGTTTCGTCACCAATCGAGGTGACATCATCAGTGCGTAGTGGAGTGGCGTGCAATAGCGTAGAGTAGCGTAGAGAAGCTTCGGTGAGAGTGCCGCTCACACCAAGGCTTCTCTACGCTACTCTACGCTATTGCACGCCACTCCACTACGCACTGATGATGTCACCTCGATTGGTGACGAAACGTTTGCAACAAAATTGCCAAGCTCGGCGAACAGTTCAACAGCATACTGAATTTGTTTGTTCGATGCCAGGAGCCTATGATCGAAACGGTATTGATGGATAGTCCATTGGGCCGCTGCGATCATCCAACACTCTTGTTCAACTACATCTGTTATGCAGAATATTCCGCATAAAATGCCGATGACTCCCACCTTATTACCAATTACGCCGTTCTGACCACACTCCTTAATGCCACTGACTGGTGCTTTCTGGCTGAACTACCCCCGATATCGCCTGGTGGGATTTTGTTCATCAATCCAACAAGTTAGTAGCCAGTGCTTCGAGAAAGGTCCCCGCGCGCGATGATAGTAAAGCCATTCATACGTAGCAGGACGCAGAAGTGTATGATCACAAGAGCTACACACTGACGAAAATACAAAGAGTCATCGGGTGCAGAAACATGGAAAGAGCACATGATCCAGCGAAATCACTGCGTGAACCTGGTACGCGAGGATATGCTAAAACATCAACAGGATCTAGCCGATAAATTCTGATTAAACTCCAAGCTCCTTTACAGGCATGTTAAAAATCTCAGTAAAGTGCAGCGAGGTATTCCTGCCCTGCACGCCGGGCGGATAAGCCCAAAGTACAACAGAAGCGGCCAACGACCTACGTCATCAATTCTCCCCAAAATTCCAGAACACGGCTTCGTCGCCTATGCTGTTCACGCAAGTTAAACGACCACCAGGACTTAGTCATATCTCATTTCCGGCTACAGATGTGCTAAAGAGGCTAAATTCCCTAGGCGGGCATACCTCTCCTGGTGCTGATAATATCCGACCAAAGGCGCTGGAGTCGGCTGCATTGAATTTGGCGGATCCAATCTCTAGTTTCTTCCAACCATGTCTCGGCAAAAGGTGTGTCCCAACTATGTGGAACCACGGTATCGTCGCTCTCATTCACAAGGGGGAAATCGTGCGGATTCAGCCGCATAACACCGGACATTCCACTGTCGGTACTATCCAAATTTATAGAGTTTATTATTGCCGAGGCGCTCATGAATTACTTGGATGCATGCAGAATCATAGCATCTGAACAGCACGGATTTCGCAAAAACCGATCTTGAACCACAAACCTGTTGTTTGCTCGCTCCAGTTGGACTGGAATCTTTGACCGCAGTGTCGGAGTTGACGCAGTTTCTCTGGACTTCTCAAAGACGTCCGACCGTCTGAACCGTCACACTCTCATTCACAAGCTTCAGAGCTGTATACTTGGTTACCCAACTCTCGGATGTATGCGTAATCTTCTGATGCAACGACATATGACTGTGAGAGTTCGCAGCGCCATCTCTAAACCTATCGATGTTCAGTGCGGAGTGCCACAGAGTTCAGTATATTTGGTCCAGGCCTATTCCTGATTTACATAAACGACCTCGCGAGCGTGATCACTTCTAATTTTTAACTCTTCCCTAATGATCTCAAGATATGGCAGGTCATCAGAAAAACAGAGACCAAGTAGCGCTTCAGGATGACCTGGATATGGTATATGAATGGGCGATTTAGCATCTGCCTCATTTCAACGCTACCAAGTGTAAGAAGTTGAGCATACGCCATCTATCCATTTGCGAGTACAGGCTGGGGGATCAAGCTTTGCAGCGTGCCACTGCTGAATGGGATCTAGATGTGATAGTACAATAGGATCTTGGTTATTTACTTTAGACTGCGAAGGCGTCCAAAAAAGCTAACCAACACTTTGGCCTTTTACGCAGAGCGTTAAGGTCTATATCAAGCCCCACTCAGAATACGCCATTCACGCCTGGAAGCCCTGGCAGAAGCATAATATCACTGCACTGGAACTGACACAAAGTAGGGAGACCAAGGATGCAAATGATCAGCTTCCTCTCCCTTACCAACTGGGGTCTACAGTGGACAATATTGACGCCTGCGTAGCGATTTGTTAGCGACATTTTGATCCTAAGGAATCCAAACTATGCCTGTAGGCATCTGAAGCTAAATCACAATACAACTCTGAGAGGTCATCAGCTAAAGCTAACCACACCGTATAGCCGGTTGGAATGTCGCCGGAATATATTTTCAGTTCCAGTGTGCCAACCATGTAACGTCCACGACACACTAACGGCACACAAAATCGTCTCGACGATGCACTCATACACTTACATTCCACCATGTAATCCTCTAGATCCCGACGCGTCAACCTAGCATTACAAAACAAAGTGCGCATTTTCAAATGCAGCACGGAAATGGTTAAACGTTACTACTACAGAAACTAGATTTACGCATCCCGTGGGCCCAAGAAAGCTGCACACGAGTAAGCGTTGTCATTTCCATCATTCATGTTTTTCTCACGCAGTACGTGCACTATAACTGCTCCGCATATTTCCTTGTGTGCGCACATTCAATTCTCATTTCAAACTACTAGTATACAGCAGTGCAGTTAAATCTGTAGTCGGTTAAACAGACGATTCACTCATTTTTTGATCTAATTTTTCTCACTCCAGCCACCCTACGGGACTTGTGGAACACCTGTGTTTTACCCGCGATAAATCATTGTTCACCATTGTCCGAATCGCGTTGCTGCCCAAACGACAGAGGTCGCGCATACTATAAGTGATGCCTAGTACTTCCGCCATGTAAATGAAAACATTTTTGCTGCTTAACATTTAATCTAATAACCTTGACTTGTTCGTATCCTCCTTGGCTCTTATTATAGGTCGATAACCGAGACAGGCTTACTTGACAAATCCAAAAACTTTAAAACTATGATGCTTCACAGGAATGCCATGTATTTATGGCGGTTAAGGGGCTTGCGTGATCAACTGACCAGCTTAGCCTACAAAGCATCAGCTACCGTAAATCTACTACTATGGAGCACAATTGAAACCACAATATTTTTGAAAATTCTCACAACCAGAATAGCATTGATATATACATAGAGCGTCCGAACAATGACTTGATATCAAATCGAATTTGAACTAACGGCTTCCCAGCTTGTTAGTTTTGATTAAACATACCGCCTTAGCGGACTGTCCAACACGACAATTTCATATGGCACAAAGCGTCCCCATTGACAGGAAAGGTATATGAGGTCAGAGAATATTTATTTCGCCTCGATAATGACATTCGAGGCCACTTATTTGACCGTTGCTCAATTTCCAAGCAGCAGATGGAGTTCCGAATATTCTAATAGTTACAATGTACTGTGAAAGGTGATTTTACTTAACGGCAAGTATTGAAGTGTCCACAACTAACCACACGGTCACATAGTCACTAGATACCAGACTGATCCGAGTGGCCGTGTGCTTTGCGCTCCTGGTTTGCGGCCATAAAGTCCCCGGTTGGAATCCGCGTAGGGGCAGGCGTCCTTGAGAAACAACGTTAGCCATGCAGTGGTTGCTGTCATAGTTTCCATTTAACACCATGTGTCATAATCAGAAATGTCCTGTAGACAAGACAGCTGTCGACTGTCACCTGCTTACTGCAAAAATCCAAAGGACGGAAGGTAAGAGGCAACATTCATTCTGTCATGCATTTGGTCTCTGTCCAACAACCACACTGTCAACAACACGGGAGATAACAGAACAAACAAGCGATGACAGAACATATATCTCCGGGTAAAAAAAATCTGGAGTAATTGATGTAGTACAAAAGAAAAGAAGACCGTCAAAGTCCGGGAGAGGATCAGTGACGAGCTCAAATCGAGGAAATAATAATTACAGATAATGACCAGAAATGTTGGCAAGAGATATATTCGTCTAGAAGCAGATCTTCTAACAAGTCCATTTAGGATTGGATACTCGTAAGACTACTGTCGTGGATCCAGCTGTCATTTTATTCGACCAGTCCAACCTCTAGGTGTGAAATAGACTAATGGTTGATGGCTTCCAGGGTCTCGGATCTTAGTGAGAGCTCAAAAGCACCCATGCGAATGCCACTGGAAAAATCATGGTCATGGGGCGTTTTTTAGCAGGGAGACGAACGCAACCGGTTGGCATGACGGACCCATAGGTGACCTACTCAGTGCGGCGTACAACCAGGCCCTGTGGCCACTTTTTTCCACCATCACAATAATCCTTAGCCAACACAGCCTGACCAACTTGAAAAGTGTAATCCATAGCACCTTGATAACGTTTGAATTGATCCACTATGCAGATGTTTTGAACGCTCCGCAGACATGATGCTGGATGAAGAAGGCAGATAAGTAAACATAAGTTTCAGTTAATGAAAGCTAGTACTGGTGAGTTTCCGATTGGTGCGTTAGAATGTAGGGTAGATCGGTGAATCAGCAAGGAGTTTTTAATGACTTCCGATGTAGAACCCTCCTCTTTGAGCTTTAACAACGATTGTTGGAAGACGTTAACGAAACATTCTACTTGGCCACTGGATTATGGGTGGGACGGTGATGATCGGATGCGCTGGATGCTGTTCTGCTCACAAAAGGCAGAGGTTCATTTCGTACTGTTGGCATAGACTAAGGTATGGAACGATGGAATAATGGTGTATTACGGGTAAAAAGAGTAGTGCTGAACAATAAAATAAAAGTACTAAACAATAAATCTCCAGCTGTACATCGTAACGGCGCTTCACTGCCACGCGACCACCACCAGTTGCGCGTGGGCTGAGTATACCGCGAGGACGCCCGCCCCTACGCGGATTTGAACCGGTGAACTTATGGTTGTAAACCAGAGGCGCATATCACTCAGCCACCGCCCGACAGTGCTGAACAAGTCCCGTGGGATGGAAACTACTGAGAAATAAAAATTGATGATGAAACGTAATGCGTTTTGTGAATTCACATTAGACATGCGAAGCAGAGCTGAGATTTTTGTGCCATAAAAGTATAAGTCCACTGACTAGAACTCTAAAAACACGCCGTTTTGTTGCGTTATGTAGCCTCCTAGCTAACCTAAGTTATAATATGAAGTGCGAATGGGAAAATGCTTCGTCAAGTCCTTTTATTTAATGTCTGTAGGTTGAAAAGAGATTACCTAAGGTGGGCGAGCATTCCACGTGTGCCCTGACTGGTTGCATAGTAAACGTGCTCTCCACTGTCACAGAGTTTTAGGTCTTCTTCTTCTTCACTTAACACAGTCATCATACATTAGAATAGGATTAAGTCGCCGTGTTCAGTGGGCATAATTTTACGGAAGTATTTCCTACAGAAGTGATTTGTGCTACCCAAATTATCTTAGCGCACTTCGTGCTTCTATCCAGACGCGCCACTCTGTGGTTTTTACGTTTTTATTGCTGCGATCCTGTTATCGATCAAGGATTCTTTGCGCTATCTGGTAGTACTAGGATTGTATCCATAGGATTATTCCTAACGAAGCTACGACTTAATCTATGATGTTACTTGCGTTCGCCCATCGCCGGCACTTTCCGCTACCACCCACCTACCATAAGCCAATTCCAACGGCTTCGTCCTGCAGGAACCAGTGTGGATAAATAACCTAGCCAAACTTCCTGTACGTGTTCTCATTGTGACACACTCACCTACGGAAAATGATGTCGAGCGTGCGATTGGAACAAAGAACGTGAGCGCCACTCGCCCTCTATATCATGTGATCCGACAAGAGAAGCGTACGTTTGCAACAACGGCATTCAATGGAATCGATTCCACCCAACTGCAACTGTGGTGAGTAGACATATGCACGAATAGTCAGAAAAGACATTATTTATGCATTTTGCGGCCTTCAGTTTCACCCCCGTTGTGCTGGTTTCAGTCAACTACAATATAAGAGAAATCAACCTGACTGATGCGCTCTGGAGTTGCCACATGCAGAGTAATCCTAATAATCAAGTGTATACTATCGCTCGTGAAAAAGGGTGAAACTTGACTGTAACAATTCAGCAGATGGCGAGATTTAGGGCTTTGCCATTAGAATCTAGCAACCAAGAGTACTTACTGTGCCCAAAATGCCCGTCTACTTACAGCTATCCTTCGAAGCTAATGTGGTGACGGAGCAAATTAAACGGCGGGTGAACAGAGCTATTTGCCGTACATTCAACGCTGCTAAACTCTGTCCTATCTGGACAACCAAAAAGCTGCCGATGCGCGCAATCAAACTTACTCAACCGGTCACCTCATAACTAATTGCATTTACCAAATCGTCTGTACTTGCAGAAGCAGTTACATTGGCAGAACAGATCGTTGTTTGAGTAAGAGGATTGGAGAGCATATTCCGAAGCGAAATGCTGGGTTGATGGCACAACAAGTAACCGGACGAGGAGCAGCAGGCAAACTGTGGGCAGCATCCATCGCTAGACACTTAGTCAGTACAGGTTATCAAGTTGACTCTCCGTCAACTTTTACGGTTATCTACCGAAACGAAAACGCCAGAGTGCTGAAGTTTCCCGAGGCTGTGGCCCTAAATCGTTACCGTCCCACCTTTTGTGTGCAAAAGCTGCTGATATTAACCCTTAAGTTTCCTTGAGGTTCATGACCTTTGCCCCAGCGCTACCAGCTTTTGTTTTGTGTTTGTGTGCATTTTTCTGATCAATTCAGAACGATCGTTTATTGCCCTTACCTGGTCTATACATGTTGTTAGTTTGCAAATGATCAGATAACACGTAATGGTGCCATCTTGCAGTGCACGTCTTCCTAGTGTTTTGTTCAGGCTGATACAGGGAACTTTAAACACCAATCTTGTTCCACATCAAAACAGTAGGAGCTCTGTCCCTAAGTCGAAGGCTAAAGTCAGTCTTGCTAACAGCCTAACGGCATCCACGCCAACTACTCTGACAATTACTAACCCTTTAAGTAAGCACACCACATCCGGCGTGAGTGTTATTAACCCATCCCTAGATGCCATAGCTGAGGAGTTGGTCAAAACATCGGCAGTCCAGATCAGGATAACATACGCATCGATTGTCTTGATAAAACACCTAGAGAGACCCGTACGTCCAGTTGCCGGACCCTTCACGAGCGAATCGACGTCGTTTTCACAACCTTCTTTAATGCTCCCTAAACAATCCAAATTACCAGCCACGAGACTCAAACCAATATTCGCTAAACAGAACCACAGTGCATTAACTGTCGTGTGCACTAACGTCCCTGAGTCCAGATGTGGCACAATAGAGGGTAAGTTGGTAGATGATCGCAACCTGTGCAAGTTCATCTGTGATGCGATTGATATTCGGGTTGAGCCAATTGCGCTATGACGCGTGGCGTGTCATCCAAATTTAGTGCACTACGGTGAACCGCGATTTCTTCGAATAACTTTCAACTCAACTGTGGAGACAGAGACTGTCCAACTCTTACCAGTTCATCATCGCAACTAATCGAACGGGATACGCAGAATACTACGGTTGCGGAGCAGACACATGTCTTCTGGCTGTGATTTACCACCCACTAAACTCTATGTTTGAAATGGACTCCAAGCTGAACTACGTTCTTCAGGTTGCTTTGAAAAAGCCACACAGTCACATTCTCATCGTAGGCGACTTTAATTTGCACGACCTGGAAATAGCGGCGACCGATGCCATGCAGGTTAAAGCCAGTTTATAAGAGGTAATTTCCACCTACCCTCTGTACAACCCCGTGACCTCTCCCACCAGATTTCTAACTGCTAACAAGTCGTCGATACCTGATCTTGTGGTCACCAATGAAGAACTCATGGTCGACAGAATAATTACAAGCACACCACTGGGTCACAGTGACCATGTGACTCTACTGTTTAACTACCTATGTTATTGGGAATATGTTGAGGAAGCGGATGATAATGTATATACGGTCACGCACTACAACCTGTTGTCCTCGCTTGTTAAGGAGGTATCTTGGACGTTCTGAACTGATTGCCCCCAGAAATCGCCTGAGATACTTTCACAAGGACATGTAGCACATTTGTAATGCACGCGTCTGAACAGAACTCCTTTCATCGGTCAAAAGTGAATCAAGTCATTTCTGGGGAGCAGAACGCGTAAATACATGTCCTTGAGGGAGTTGGGGTGGAGAGCTCAGATTGACTCCTCGAATTCAAAAATATGAATTGCCTATGTGGCACCGCATAACTTCTAGGTGAGTTTGATCTGCGAGGACAAGGTGAAGCATCAGCAGGAGTTGACAAAGAGATACTGCATGAACCGCAAACTCCTAGACCGGCATGTTAATGGCTTTCGTAAGGTGCAACGCGGTTTCAGCACTGGTCACGACTGACGAGTGCACGCGATCAGCAACGGTAGCAGCCGATCTCTTACGGTTCCATTACTCAAAAATTTCGGAAAGTTACGGGCCCAATGTTCATACCTGTTTCTATTGTCCCACCGGCTGCTTTATCCATGATCACTTTTACTACAGAAACTGTGTCAAACTAACTGTTGTCCCTGCGTATCCACAGCTCTCCTGGCGTCGATAACATCCGACCGAATGCTTTACAGGCAGCAGCCAGTGATCTGGCGGAACCTATAGCTATATTCTACCAACGCTGTATGGAGAAGAACCATATCACAACAACGTGGGAGCGAGGGGCCATCACTTCTATTCAGAAGGGAGGTAGTCGCACTAACCCAACCAATTACTGTACGGTAACGCTCCTCCTTGTGCTTTCCAAGATTATGGAGTATATCATCGCTCATGCACTCATGCAGTATCTGGAAAATCACATGATAGCACCAGAGCAATATGGCTTCCGCCAAAAACGCGCATGCACTATAAACTTGCTAATTGCACGCATTAGCTGGACTGTAGCAGTTGATGGTGGAGCAGGAGTCGATGCCATTTACCTGGACTTCTCAAAAGCGTTTGATCGCTTAGACCACTGAAATCTCCGCCATAAACTTCAGCTCTGTGGCGTTGGTGACCCACCGCTGCGTAGGCCAGGTAATTTCCGGACCGAACGTCGACTAGAGTTGAGAGTGTGAGAATCCTTGTCCGACGCAATTGAGGTGGAGTGCGGCGTACCACAAGGCTCAGTGCTCGGGCCCTGTTTATTCAAGACGTTCTTAAACGAACGGGTGAGGGAAATTACTTCCGATTGCTTATTCTTCGCGGATGATCTCAAGTTATGGTGAGCGATCATAGAAGCGAACGGTCACGTAAAGCTCCAGCGTGACCTTATCACGGTTTCGAATTGGTCAGTTCAGATACACTACCGTTCAATGTGGAAAAATGTCACACTGTTCAATTGCGCCGTAGGCATGACTAAGTGTATAGGCTTGGGTCACATGTATTGCAAACAACATCTCAAGAACACGACCTTAGTGTGCTCATTCAATTTGACCTTAACTGTCCAAAGCAGTCAGAGGCAGCTGCGAAAAGAACCAACTAGTACGCCGGCTTACTGCGGAGAGCATTCAGAAGTTTCGGCCCATCCATCTTCCCCATGATGAACAACTCTTGCGTGCGCTCTCATGTTGAATAAGCCATCCAAGCTTGATACCTTTGGTTAAAGCGTGACATAGAAGAATTAGAGAAACCACAGCGCAGTGCCACAAAGAACGACAAAGGCCTACGAACTCTGTCCTACCACCAAATATTGAAGTCACTGAGGTTTTTCAGTGGCCGCCACCGAAGGCTGCGCGTTGATCTCATATTAGTCTACCAAATACTGAGTGACCCTATGCACGTATGCCGTCACTTGTTGAAACTCAGCGATAACACCAATTTTAGAGATAACACCCTGAAATCGAGTGCACAGTATAGCCGCCAGAAACGCCGGGGGAATTATTTTCCACTTCGGGTTTGCCAACATTGAGACTCTCTTCCTAACTTAGTTGTTTCCTACCCTACCCCGGAATTCTTCAAAAAAAGTGATTTAACCTTGCCCTTGGCCCTCATCGCTTTGTTGCCTAAACTGTGCTAGTGTGGAACATATTAGTTATCCCTTCAAAGCGGATTAATGTAACACAAAAATCTGAGGAGGCGATACAGAGGTGAGTATTCTCGTTCTTACTTTTCTCACGGCGTACATCAACTATAACAGCCCACATGTTGTCTCGTCGTTCGCATTCAGTTCCCACTTGCACTACTATTATTCAGCGGCGTGTCTACTAGGTAAACGCTCAAACAAACAACTCACGTATCTTTTGATATTGTAGGTTTACCCCTTCCATCCTGCGAGACTTGTCAAGCAACTGCTTTTTTACCCAGCATAAATCATTGATCATTGTTCCACGGCTGCCGCACTCGAAGTGGTAAGAAATTTCGACGGCATTCCAGCGGACTAAGCTGCAACGTCAGTTTCAAAGGGTAGCCTCTTGGGTTGGTGTTGTGGTTTATGTTCAAAAATGGCTAAACACATGGAAATCTTTCGGTGTTGCTTTTCCCAACACTGGCACACTACGACCGCGGTTTCGTCCTGGTTTGGACGCATCAGGTGAAGATAGCCTGCGCTGAGGTGGAACTCAGAGCCCAGTAGTTCACGACTGACGCCTTGAGCACTATGCTACTGAGGTCCGTGAGCAATGTTGCCACAGCGGAAAGGGATTCAGTTGAATTTGGGGAACCCGCTTGACCACATGGCAATAAGCTGCAGATGGTGCGGAAGTGTAACAGACTGCCGATCGCACTAGTCGACTTGTCTGGACTCCGATTACGTACTGTTTAGCGCCAAAATTTGCATGCGTTTCGGAGGATCATCCAGACGGACGCACTACCGACCGGACGTGGAAAATCTGCAACCTCCTGCGATGTTAGCCAAGTATCATGATTTACTGTCGACACTACTTGCTTCATCCTCTGACGATGATCTTAATTCGCAATGGATGCGCACCAAAGACGCTTTAATCTCTGGCAATACAGTCAGTTTTGGATATGCTTGTTACCCACCGAAAATCTGGGTCACCACTGCTTCCTTATCGCCGATGGACAGACGCCGCTTGATCCCAGCTGACACCAGCTGTAGTGAGGAGCGCCGATTGCTGGATCTAGCGTTGCGTAGGAGCTTACAGAAGGATTGTGAGACTTGGTGGTGTGAACATGCTAGAGAGCTTAAGCTTGCTAATCTTTCTGGTAATACCAGAAAACCGTTCCGCCACATCCGAGTCACCGAAGGCTTCCAATCAGGAGTAAGTGAAACAATCTGCGAAGATGATGGTTCCTTAATCACTAATCTTCGACGACGGTTGGAGCGATGGGTCCAACCTTTTCGCTAAAAGTTGTCCCAGCCGCCAGCTCAATCTGTTTCACCTGGGGCGCGCAATGCTGATGAGTGGACTATCCTAATTTATCCATCCTCTCAGCAGGAAATCTGGCGGGAACTCTCTGGCCTAAAGCATTATAAGGCACCCGGCCCTGATGGTCGACCTCCTGCTCTATTTAAACATGAGGGTTATTCGCTGGTTCGAGAATTCACGGCTTTGTTCTCAGAAGTAGGGGCAAAATAGGAGGTTCCATCATCCTGGAATGAGCCGATAGTCGCCCCCATCTTCAAAAAGGGCCTGCAGGGGCATAAATTTGGTTCTCGTCGTTTGCAGGACTCTGATGTCCATCATACTTTGCAGGCTACCCCAACGCGTGATTCACTGCAGCGAGAAGAACAGGCCATATTCCGCCCTGGTCGCGGCTGCGTCGATCAGATTTTCACACTTCGCCATGCGTGTCAAAAGCCTGCGATGGTTGTGTTCCTGGATATACGTGCTGCCATCTATTCGGTCGACAGGGCCGCATTGTGGTACTGTCTGTTGAGGATTGGTATTCCCGGAAACTTCGTTTCCATTCTGCGTGCTCTCTATAGTCTGACCTCGGGTAGAGTTAGGGCTTATAGCAAGCTTTCGCCTTCCTTTGTTGTCGCCAGTGGGGTTCGAGAAGGATGGCCTACCTCTCCATTCCTCTTCAACTTTGCTATTGAGGATGTCATCAACGATGATCTAGTAGACTTGTTGAACGCTGGCTTTGAGCTCCTCCCAGGTAGTCGGTTGGATTACGCTGATGATATCATCTTGTTGCATGACGGTCCGGAGGCCGTCCAACTTTCACTTAACCGCCTGGGGATTGAAGAGTCGAAGTACGCATGCGCTTTTCACCATCTAAGTGCAAAGCGCTTTTTCAAGACTGGTATACGCCCATACCTGCAAACACCATTGCTGGGGAAACGTTAGAAGTGGTAGAGAGTTTGTCTACCTGGCAAGCTGCATAACTGCTGGTGGGGCTGTTAGAAATGAGACTTCGACGCGCTTCTCAAGCGCTCGTCTTGCCTTCTCCAGGCTGAGGCATTTATGATGCCGCCATGACATCCGTCTCTCCATCAAAGGGCGAGTTTATAGTGCTACTGTCCGCGCTGTATTGTTGTACGGTTGCGAGACTTAGCCTGCTCGTACCGATGACCTACGTTGACTGCCTGTCTTCGAGGACCGTTGTTTGCGGTCTATCGCTCGTGTGTGCTGACTGAACCACTTACGCAATGCTGAAGTCAGATAGCTTGGCTTGGTGGAGACAGCCACTCCCTCGAGGTGTTTGTCTCACTGCGCCAACTACGATGGCCCGCACACGTACTACGTATGCCCGTACAGCGTCTTCCGCGTCGTGCTTTGTTCGCGGTCGCTGGACAGGGTTAGAGCAGGCAGTGTGTTGGATAGCCTACAAATTGGAGAAGCAAGATGAAAAAGCTGAAGAAAACAGCTGGCAACGGTTGGTTCCTCCCGACCCCCTAGCTGTGGTCCCGAAGATGCTGAGTGCAGTGGCTTGGAAACCTTAGAAGTCATGGCTCAAAACCGAACTCAGTAGCCGGCGTGTATCTCTACTTGTTGCGGTGATTCCCCTTCTCCCAATAGAAAAACATCAAAAATAACGCAAAAACGGTGAGTGGAAAATTGACAAAAATGGTTTGCTTTCTTTTTTACTACAACCCTGTTTGTCTATTCCGCCATGGTGCCGACGGCACAATATCTGTACACAGATTGTAATATATATATATATATATATATATATATATATATGTATATAGCCCGCTGTGTGGGTTGTGACACGTAACTTCTATTGAGACTTCGTTTCACTTTGAGGTAGACCTCGGTCATGCCGATCGCAAAGACCGTATCCGAAATGGAAATGCTTCGATGTTGCTCCTCCCAACACTGGCACACCACGACCGCGGTTTCGTCCTGGTTTGCAATCATCAGCTAGAGATAGCCTGAGCTGGGGTGGAACTCAGAGCCCTTTCCGCTGTGCCATGCGTTGCTTGCGGATCTCAGTAGCATAGTGTTCATGGCGTCAGCCATGAACTGCTAGGCTCCGAGTTCCACCCCAGCTCAGGCTATCTCCAGCTAATGAGTCCACATCATGACGAAACCGCGGTCGAGTTGTGCTGTGTTGGGAGATGCAACACCGAAACATTTCCATTTCGGATAAGGTCCTTGCGATCGGAACGACCGAGGTCTAGCTCAAACTGAATCGGCTAAACACATGTGGTAGCTTTAACACGGTAGCACGTGTTGTGATACGATCCATGGTAAGGACTTCCGGCCATTTGCTATAGGCATAAGCCAGGTGCAGGAAATGTTGCCCATCGGTTGGTCCTGCGAAATCAACAAGAGTTCTTGACTAAGTGAAGTATTGTACTGGCCATGAACACAAATCAGTTTTGCGAGGGGATTTTGCAGACAGTTAAAATTTCGAACAGGTTTGCACAAGTTCTTCGGGCAGAACACGTAATAACGTACTAAGGCATCCATGTAATTTATTCCCGGGTGCGCAAAGTGAAACTGCCTCAGAACAAAACTCGGCAAAGCGGAAACACATACCGATGTCGGCCAAACAATATTGATGTTGGTAGAACGGCAGTCGCTGAGAGGGAGTATGAAGGCAAATAACTTCCTATAGCAATGGATGACCAGCAGTTGACCGAAGGATCGTAGCAGAAGGTACCAAACAAGCGTTTACTTCTGCCTCTACGGATAATGACGCGGCAACGGCATCTTCCGGCCGTTGGTGGTGAGAATCCATTAGACGTGACAAAGATTCTGACCAGGCAATATCTTCAATTTATTGATATTTTATGGAAGTCATAACTCAGAAGAACAGTGGGCCGTCCTCGAAGCCGATTAGCGGTGTTAATTGGGATACCTTTCTTGCATCCGTAAGTAGCGAGAAGGGGTTGTAAACCGTTATGAGGGTAAGATGTCCACAAACTATTTTATGAAACTTTCCTTGTAAGGACAATGGCCACAGCTTATTTTTCAATCTGATCATAATTAGGTTCAATAACAATTATCCATCCAGCTGCAAGGGCAATTGTTCTCCCTGATCCGTCTGTGAAGATGTGAAAGTTGACGACTCCGATACCATAAATGGAAGCGTCTGAAACGAGGACTGTATCCAAGACGGGGTTGCGATGTGCGAGGAACAAATCGGAACTCCGTGGTTATTTAAATTTTCAAATGCAAAATGGCATTCTTTTGACCAATTTCAAAGCATATGAATTTTTAAAACATGGTTAAGTCTTGGAAATGGTGCATATCCGGTAACAAAGCGCTGCACTGGCTTACCAATCCGATAAAGGGCGTAGGGTTGCTAGGTATGTCGATGGGGACATTTTAAATGGTAGGGATATTTTCAGGATCAGCTTGACAACCGCATTGTAGAAAATAAATGCGCAATCTTTTGTGGAGTTTAGAAAGGAAACATTTTTATGCGAGAACGAAAAATGTACTATTAAAACCTAATTGAGTACACAATCTAGGCGACTTGACAGTACTTCTTTGATGTAGCCAGTGAAGTTGACGTCATCAAAACAGCTACTCTTAATAATATGGTTAATGTGGAATTCAGTGCTTGTTGGAATGTGGCTGGAATCGATTTTACACCAAATGGCAAACGGTAATGCTGGAATAGTTTCCGGCGTGTGTTAATGTTAAGGACTTCTTTGCAATCCTTCATATTTTCTATTTAAAGGTATGCACTGGCAAGACACAGCTTTGTGAAACAGGTGCCACTGTCGAGTTTCGTGAACAAATCAGCATAACTATGCAGTTTGCTGTTTGCCTTTTTAAGCATAAGAATAGCGGGCTCCCAGGATAAATAACTGACAGGATAAACAACCCCGGATTGTTGAGAGTGATCCACTTCTTTATTTACAATCGGTAGAGCGGTATGTGGAACTGCACGTTCTGGTCTAAAAACCATTGTACCATCTAGTTTCAGTCGGAGACTAATCTTGATTTTGTTGCAACAACCGAGACCATCATAACAGGTTCATTGGTTCCATAGACAGTTGAAGCAGCAAAAGCCAAAGCGTTTTCTGATTTTGTTCCGCACACGTTGGCCGCACATTGTCGTGACACAGCGAGAAGAAATCGTTGTTTCATTCAGGTTGTTTCGAACGCCTTCTTACTGCGGCTGCCTACGTAGGTTTTCGACCCCCTTGCTATGGTGGCTGTCCAGCCAGTTAGCAAAAATATACATTAAACCACCTTTACGACCAGAAACAGCTCAAAACATACATCATTTTCTGAATCTGGAAAGACAATCGGCGCACATAGTCGTCGAATTAAAGGTTACCTTTTGTTGCGTTACAGTATCCTAAAAGAACCACCAGCAACTATTCGGCTTTTTTTCTAAAATCTCCGTACTGCGACTACCTGGTAAAGGAGAACCCATTCCCTTATTTCACTACCATGGCTGTTCTGCCTCTGTGGTTACCTGAGCCTTTTTCAGAGATCCTCATGACTTTCCTTTTCTGTGCCATACAGAGTGGAGGTTATGATGAGTGCTATAATAAGAAACACAGATTGTAGCAGCCTTCTGCCTCTGCGAGTGTGTGCCTTCGCAATCATTCACTCGCTGTTGAATTCGCTAGGTCAGCGTTCGTGAGAGATCTCGGTGTACTCTCACGCTGTAACCTAAAGTCCACGAACAACAAGAATGGGTTCCACCAAAACGGACTTCGTATACTTTGAGCGCTCAAACGCAGCTTTAGACTTGTTCCAAAGACATTGTTACTGACCTCTTTGTCGCAGTCATACCACTATTGCTAAAGTATGGCTCACCGGCGTACTGTCCTATCACCCTGGGCGAGATGGGAAGGATTGAGCAGGTACAGCATGTGGACATCAGGCTCATCCGCACCTTACGAAGTGTGCCGTAGGATGACCGGTGCAAGGGACTAACACTTTACACCCTGTCTTATCATCGACTGCAGGTTGACCTAAATATGACGCACCGGACACTACATCTTGTTGATTACTCTATGTTGAGGCCGTTGCTCCATATACGCACACCAAGCAGCACACGAGAACACAGGTACAAGCTTGTAGTACCGCATTTGAAGCGGGGTGGTACAATGAAACAATGGTTTTATACGAGTAAAAAGGCGGATGCTTAATAGGTCCCGTAGGATGGTTATGGGGAAACTACAAAAAATTAAAACAAATTGTTAGCAAAATTGGGTTTACACCAGTGAACTCACTGAAGTATACTTAATATAGACTGTAAACCCAAGGTAAATCCATAAGAAATTACGGCAAATAGGATGCTGGTAAAAATCTTGTCTCCTTCTGGTGTACCCATAGAGGAGGTGAATAATCTAGAACGAAATCTGTGCTGTGACCGCCAGGGAAATCGCTTATAGACACTTGTGTTTATCTATGCTTACTCGGTAATGTAAGATGGTGCAGCGAAGTGAGTGCACGGTTAACTCGGGCTTTGAACTCTGCCAGCTTGGGATCACACATGACATAGAAAAGATATGGAGCAACCTGCAGTCGCATGTAGTCGAAGCAAAGTCACTGTCGGAATTCAATAAATTTCTGGACAAACACTTTGCCGATATGAAATATCGCGAATGCTCTCCAGCATACCAGGTCTTTGTACTTGAAGGATTTTAGATGCGGCGATATCCTTCCTTGTTGCCCCTATCCTAGGCTAACAAACCACATTCGAATTATCAATGAATCATTACATAAGGAGAGGAGCTGCTCAATTATTCTAGCACCCGGATTACCTCTAATGTCTCCTGCACTCCATGATAAGACCATCGCAACCTTCGAATGCATTGCGCACTCATAGAGAGGACGGTTCATCGATCAGTTGTGCACTGCGCTGCACTGCAACAGGTACTACCGCGACGGCACATGTATGCTGTAGCCATTGCGCAGTGAATTCAGGAGAAACGGTAGGTGTTGTGCACTGGTAACGAGTCATTAGGTGAAATTGTACACACAAGGTGACGGTGAACGTCAAACTAAGGGCTCATCAAAGCAGATTTCGTTCCGCCAATGGACCCGTGTTGATAATTTTAATCTCATCCCAATCCTACCAAACACCTGCTCCTGCGTGGGTTATTTGATAGTGTTGCTCTTGTGTGGATGAAGCCACAGGATGAACCGGAAAAGTGTAGAGGGGCTCACCGAAAGATAATTGGGTTGGTGCATGTGATCCTCCAGTGTTAGGAACACCGAGTCAGCCTTGTCAGCTGTTAACGTCTGCTGTAACCACTGCAGGTCCAAGTCTAGCCTCATTTCACATGCTGCTACAGCCGGCAGAGTCACGCGCGCTGCACAAGTTTGTGGATGAGGGGCTGATGATTCCAAAACGCAGGAGGTACACTAAAGCAGATGGCAACCGCAAAGTAATCTATCCACAATGGTCTACCGTGGTTAAATTATTTCATAATGATCGGTGTTTAGCCTAATTGGGACCACTTCGGGAAGTGAAATAATATATTAGACCTTTGCCCAACTCATAGAAGGTAATGCAAATAGTAGCGTTTTGAGCATTATTAATTCATATTCCCTTGTCAACGGCCATTAATGTGGAGGAACGCATTTAGGTTGCAGGAGCCCTTGGCGAATTGGAAACGGTGCTAATGGGTATAAGAACATCAAGAGACCGGATAACACAGTATATATATATATATATATATATATATATATATATATATATATATATATATATATATATATATATATACTGTGTTATACATATATCATTACGCTTACCGGTGCTTTCTTGCATAGCTCTTCAGCAGGCAGGCCAAGAGTCCAGAAAAACAGCCTAAAAGCTAAGGAAGCACAATAAATGAAATTAGCACTCACCATAAAGATGACAATACCACTCAACATGTTAAAAATTATGCCATGGAAACTCCACAACCCAGTTGCCCTGCGATTAGCCGAAGACTGATAAGGAACGCAATCAACGGTTTGGTTTCCGCGAAAGAGGCGCATGGGTCACTCAAAGCCGTTTGCAAATTTATTGTGAGATGTTCTCAAGTGCTTGCGCTCACACTTTTTCAGTGCTAAAACAAGAAAGAAGTACATACAAATGCCTAACAGAATGCAAAAATGTACATTATATTTTTATGTCCTGGTTACCTTCTCAATAGCTGACTTTGTTGAATAACATGAAAATTGTATTCCCGTAGTATCAAGAAACCGTGCCCACAGAGGGATGGGTCTTATTTACATGAGCTGGTTAATGCATTTGGGAGGTGTTGACGGTTGGCGTTCATGCAGGGTTGCAATAGCGACGTTTTGCTGATAACGTTCCTTTGGGTCTTGCACTGTCACTTTCTACTCGCGCAGCGATAGCCTCATGTGTTTCCTCAAGGGGACAGAGATGACGGCGGGGTTTTGCAAGTGGAAATCTTTGGAAAAGTCAACCAAAACCAGACAAGTAACACACAACCGTGGTTGAAGTCTGACATAAAAGCGTAAAGTAGTACGCAGCAATTTATCGGTGTCGCAAACACTACTCTTTGGAACAACGGTTCTATACGGATAAAAAAAGCTATAGCTTAACAGGTCCTGCAGAATGATCATGGTGAAAATGCAAAGAAAAATTGTCAGCATATTTAGGTTCACACTGGTGGACGCACTGCGGTATTTGTTAGTGTAAATCCACTATAATTAATGTTCGATAACACATGTGTATTTGTTTAACTATGTATATCTATCTGTTTACACCGAGTACGTGAGGGCTGGAGAACGCAATGTTTGCCTGCGTCCTGTTGTCATCAAGTGAACAGAAATCAGATCAGGTAATGCAGGTGTTGAAATGCATAGTAGAGTCGTTTTTTACAAACAGGTAACTTGGGTGTATAAATGACAGATGTCGAAAGAGTGTTCCAGGGGGTGGCAATTTCGGAGAGGAAAATAGTTCCGGAAGCATTCCAGCAGACTGAATTGCGTAGCCAGTTTCAGTTGATGACCCCTCGATGTTGTGTTGCGGCTTAGCTTCCGGAGGTGGCGGCAAGCGTGTTCGGGGAGGGGGGGGGTTCAACATCTGGGACGCCAGAATGAGGTCACCCCGTAGACGACGTTAACTTCCGCTGTACACTCCTAAAGTTTTAGTCGCAGATGTTATTGCAGCTGGAGCATTCCCTTCACATTGTTGGTTTCCGTTAACTGTGCGGTATCCAGTGCAACTAGGTCACGTTTTAACCAGAGTTGCCAGGTGTGAAACACGTACTCCACATGCGGCCTCACATACGCATTAAGCATTTGGGGGAAGATTGAGGGGTCGAATCGCCCGAACGCCCTCCGTAAGAGTAATGCGTGGGTTAGTGGTTTTGGACGCCTTCAAAGACTGTGCCGAACAGCTGAGGTCATCTTGCATCACCGTCCCACGATTACGACCACGCTCCCGTGAGGCAGTTTTCAGCATGTGGTCTCAAGGCTTAAATGCGTAAGTGGGCTTGTGCCGTACATGCACAGCTTGCGCTTGTCCGCGTTAAACGGAATAAGATTTGCTTGTGACCATTCGAAGACAAGGTCTAAGTCTCTCTGCAGTACATCATGATCGTCCTGACAACAGATAGCCCCGCCATATCATGATGTCATAGGCAAAAAGCAGGAACTTCAACCCAATGACCTGCGCCAAGTCGTTAATGAAGGCCAGGAATAGGCGCGGCCCTAACAGCGATCGCTGTGGAACACCGCAGTCCATGTCAATAGGATCAGAACATGAACCTCTAACCGGAACAGGAAGCCGCCGCTGAAGCAGGAAATTTCCGATCCATCCAAGGATCAGGCTTTCAATTCCGTAGGTATGCAGCTTTTGGAGAACGATTCGGTGATCTAAGCGGTAGAAAACTTTAGAAAAGTCGAGGTAGATGACATCAATGCCAGTCCCACTGTCGTCTATCTCGGTCCTACTGCCACGCACGCTCAGCAGATTGGTGGTACATGACCGATACAGACGGAATCTTTGTTGTTCCTGTGCTAGGACGTCACACCTTTCAAAGTAGCCCATTAAAGTCTCAGAGATGGTTGACTCCATCCACTTTGAAAGCACCGGGAGGAGCATCGCTGGACGATAAGTAACGGGGTCCGAACGACTATTTCCCTAGAAAATTAGAGTGATGATACCCTCTTTCCACACGTTAGAGACCAGCTCCTCATTCAGGCATCTTTGGAAAAATGGAGCTAATGTCTCAGTTATCCTTGTAGCTGTCACTTGAAGCGCTTTTGGGGAATGTTGTCAACACCGGGGGAACTACGGGTGCGCAACGATATAAGCTTCCTCAAACCGGTCCCTGAACTTAAAGTGACGTAGATGAATACTGGCCTCTGAGTAGTGGGACAGGTATGTGACATATGCTGGTGGCGCATCGTAATATTGAAGCATATTGCAGCTGTAGAATCTTGACTGCATCCTCGGCAGTTTGAGCACATCCATTTGCTGAGGTAAGTGGGGGAACACCACGCTTCACATTCCGGAGGCTGTTCACATGTTTGTACAGACGCTTGTTGCTAGCACAAAACCTTTCTTCTAGGCCCTGCCGGTAGACTAACTTGTCCACATGGACAAGTGTGATTCAGTAATTATGATGCACTACATAATAGCTCAAGTTGTCAGGGTTAGGGTTTGCCCTATACACATGCCACGCTGCGTGTCTGAACGTTATGAGTTTTCGGGTTCTGCTCCTAACCATTGATGGTGCCCTTGTAGTACGAATGGGTCTGTTTACAGATGCAGATTTCATCAAATCGCTGACCTTGCCAGCAAACTCCGACCATGCAGTAGTAATCGAACAATTGGCCGAAACATCCCAATTGACATCACCAACAAGTCCTCTGGGTGTGCCGAAGTGTGTGCTTGTTTGAAGCAAGTCACTAAGTTCTTGTGGATATTGCGCATAACACATCATCGTCATCATTATACACGTTAGCTACTGTGCCGCATAACACACATAGTCGTAAAGTATTATTACGTTATGATTTCGCCCCAGAGGGATCTCCATCTTTCGTTCCTCGACCATGAGCTCTTCGTGAGCACTAGATAAAGCACAGATGGCTTATTTCCCGTTCTGAAGCTGGTGGATGAATTGACATGACTCAAGAGCGGAATGTTTGCAGCAAGCTGTCGCAGGTATGCCTTGAATTGTTCGTTGGGAGAAGCCGGAACTTCCAAATCATGAACATTGAAGTCACCAGAGATGAGAATATGGCTGTATTGTTGTGGAAATACCCTCCCAACTACGAGTGTCAGGCAGGAGTCCATTTCTGGGGTGGACATTGGGGGACGCTAAACAACTGTCAAAAGGCAGGTGTCGCTGGGCCTTAGTCGCAGACTGCACCAGAACAAGTCTCTGAGTAGCATTTCCAGATCGTCCATCGGTTCGCACTGCAGGTCAGTACGACAGTATAAAATTACCCCACCGCCCTTACATGGGCGATCGTTTCGAATGAGGGACATGCCATGTATCGCGACTCCGTCGTTGGTGATTTATGTATGCAACCAACTTTCCTTTACTAATATGAGGTCCCAGGCTTATGATGCATGAGGCAGCCGCATTTCGGCAAGCTTGCTCAGTAAACCTTGTACATTGGTGTACATGCAGGAAAGGTTCTCTGTTCTTAGCAGGAGTCGCGGGATGTGTGTTTTGGGTATGATGTTGTGCCGACCGGTGAAAGGTCGGCAATTAATCGATGTTTGGGTGGGGCGATGACGAACTTATCTGTGTCAGATGCAGAGATCCCGCCATTACTTCTATGCTTCTCTCCTTATGTATAGTACATGGGGTGTTTGCCAGTTGGCTAGCTAACTGAAATTATCAAACTGTTATCTGGAGATGGTCCGACTAAATGGCTACTTTCGAATGTTTGCTTAGGGGAGCCTGCTTTGACCCGGAGCTCGGAAGGAAGGCTGCTACGGTCGGCATGGCAGCTCTCTAACATCCTAGTTGACATATGCCCGGACTGAAGTCCCACTTTCCAAATTCTCCTGCCATTACCTTTGTAATGTGGCGACCTGCGAAGACTCGAGATAGATTGCTTTATGACATTTTCCATAGATAGAGTCGCTTTAATTTATCGTCACTGCTCTTGGTCGTGGGTGGTCGCTTCGCGCATTTGCTGACTTTGTACTGGCTTGCAGCCTCATAAAACAAATTTAGTAAATGAAAAAATGTGATGTGTGCTGATTGCTATACTGACTACTCGAAGTGAACAATCAAACTGAATTTGAAATATGACATAAAACAATTGTCACAGCTGGCTGACCATACAGTTAGTGTGCAAGCATAAGGAGCCACAAATACAGTCAGCCCACTGTATTGCCTACCGGGTTTATAGCCCGCCTCGTTTTACTGCCCAGTTTTTCAAAATACAAATTCTTTTCTCATAAATAGGCCAAATGTTCACCGTCTAATTGCCCAATACCGGGGTCGTCCCACCGCGTAATTGCTCAGCTGCGTGAGCTGTGTTCTTGTTGCTTTGTCAATTTTATGTCCTCTCTTTGACTCTATAAAGATTGCCCCACAGTTAGCCAGTCCGATCGAGTCAAGAATAACAAAGATGTCGGCTGGGTTATTGACAGATCAGGAAAGGTTACCTACGTCATTCCATACACGAGGATGCTAAATGCACAGACGACTGTGGGCAAACCGTCGGCCCTATTCAAAACTCGAGAACTGAGCAAAGTCGGGTACACTTTCCGCTCCACATCTGTCACTACTCTGTTGGTTACACACAAGTACGCCAAGTAACAGAAACGGTTTGACCTTGACAGAAAAGGCGGACCTTTTGGACAAATTAAAACACATGCACCATGAACTGCACAGGTTAAGATGTCGCGTGTTTTGCACATTTCTCGTCGTACGTTAGCCAAGTTGATTGCCAGTGAAAAGGAACTCCGGCAGAATTTGTCCCATGGCACTGCAAGCTTTCAGAAAAGGAAGTGATGTGAAAAGGATAAAGAAGAAACAGCATTGAAAGGCTGGATGATCTCGGTTAGTGAGCACAACCAAACAGGTACAGTCCCGCTTCTGAAGAAAAAGGCAGAAGAATCTGGGGAAGGACTTGGAAAAACCTGTGCTGCCACAAAAGGATGGTTGAGAAGATGGAAGAATAGAACTCAAATTGTGTATAAACGTGCACATGGCGAAAAGAGTTCCGCTGTCAGAGCAGCCTGTGAAAGTTGGCTGAAAGATCGACTGCTTGAACCTTTCAATACATTTGATGATGAGAAGGTGTACATTGCAGACAAAGTAAGTATTTTTTACCGAGCAACTCCAGAATGCTCAGTGTTTTGCTGCCGACAAGCGTAGCAGATCGAAAAAGCCATGGATAGGTTCACGTTCGTGTGCTGCGCGAATATATCAGGCAAGGATAGAAGAAATATAGTATTGACTTAAAAAGTAAGAAACCAAGAAGTATTAATGGCGTAAACGTACTTACACTTCCCTTAACTTACAGAGCTAACAAAAAAGCGTGGATGTCGAAAGAACTTTTCACCGAGTGGGTCCACGAATGGGACAAGGAACTAGGCCAAACTGGTCAAAAAGTTATATTGTTTTTGGATAATTACACAGCGCATCCACTGGCAGTGGGACTGAAAGACATTGAAATGGAGTTTTTGCAGGCAAAGACGGCTAGCATACTTCAACCCAAGGACCAAAGTGTTAGTATGAATCTGAGACCCCGTTACAGAAAGGACATTATGGGCCGAATTCCTTATCACATCGAAAACAACATGCCAACGCCAAGACTTCTGTGAGCAATGCAATTAAGTTCCTTGCACAAAGTTGGAGACAGGTTACTGGTGCAAAAAATAAAAGCGTGCTTTCGACATGCTGGCTTCAGTAGACTAGAATCCGATGTACCTTCTGATGACGCGGTCATCACTGAAGACGAGATCAACGCTTACACAATCCCAGTCAGGAATGCAGAAGAGTTCGTCGCCATTGACAACGATGAAATCGTCAGTAAAATTTTAGAGAACTGACTAGGACAGAAAGTAGGCAGTGACTCAGAGGATGACGTGCCGGATGCCTCCGTGAGTAACAGCGATCAGCGCGTGTCCCATTCAAGAGCAAATAACTGTGTGAATGAACTATGTAGGTACGGATTTTTACATGGGTAAGGCAACGATTTTTTATCCCATTTGGATTTCATTAGAGCAAAAGTGACTGGAGTATCTACACGAAATAATGTACAACTGACGTTGGATTGTTCTCAGCAAAAATATACAGTAACGCCAGTTTCTAAGCTATCCATGTGGGATGTTTTGCGTTATAATTTAGATTATAGGTCATGCTCTTGTGCATAAACGTCTTTCGTAGGCTCTAGTTACAGGTACATATTTTAGCTTAGTACGATACAATTCCAGTGATCTACTGTACACTCATGCAATGGTTGTTTCCCTATTGGGAAAGATGGCAACAACTAGAAGATAACACGAGATGGCTTGAAAACGTTTTGAGAAATCTTATACTTATAACACCATCATTAAATGATTCACACTTCGAGTCAGCACAAAACTGCTAGATTTTCTTGATCGACGAAGAAATATGGAAGGACGACTAGTTCTTATTATTGTGTCTGCAAGTTAGGTGAAAACAGTCCTGCTCTGTGTTTGTGAAGCTTCACCTGTTTGCGTAAAGTGTTTAGAGGTTTTCTGGTTATGATCACAGCTACATTCGGGTGGTGTATAGTGGTAAAATCAAATCATCAGTGATAAAATTTGAAAACGGATTTTCAAATCGGACGGACACTGACGACCGCTGATCTGCATTATTTCACTGTGCAGGCTATGGGGGCTTGGGCATGTGAGCCGTACGTCAGCTCACCGTTTACCTCACCGAGCCTTCTTTGCGCGCGCAGAAGTAGGCTGGAAGCAAAAGCAAGATGATGGGCAAATGACTTGGGTCTAAAGTATAAAAGCGATGGTTTCATAGTTGTTCGTGGTCTGGTGCATTCGTCTACTGGGTTGCGGGTGCAGAGACCAGGAACATGCCAGACTGAATACGCCCTCAGACATGGTAAGAACTTCAACTCAATTTGCAGCACTTTGTGTGGCCCTATACCCATGATTACAGTTTAGCAATTAAACAGTTTTTCTCTTCCTTTCGTTATATTCATAAATTTTGACAGTCTACCGATGTGGGTTAAATACCCCATATGATGGCAATGTTTTGATGTTTGTCACTAACGTGAACTCAAGTGATGATGGAAAGCGCAGGTGTGTGGCGATTCACGTGTTTGGTTTTGATGCTAATTAAAGCCACAAGGGATCTAATAAATGGTGCAAATTAATGGCCAATACAAATCAATTAGTTAATTCCAAACGAATCGTTTGGATGCGACGTTCACAGCTTTCACGGTGAGACTGAGGACAAAGACAGAATAGCGAAGAAATGTGGCCATTTTTACAATTTTGCATAGCAGATATTTTCTTGTGTTCAACATAGTTCTTTATTTTGTCAGACATCGGTGTGCAAAACAACTAAAAGTATGTTCCCGTGGCACACCTAGGCGATCTCTGCGGATTATTAGGCTGAGTGCTGCAATTGTTTTCTGAACTGTGAACACCGCTCACTCTGAATCGCGCTTGGATTTGCCAAGCAGATGACGCTTGCAATAAGCATTTGTTTGTTGCTGGCCAGGAAATTACTTGACGGGGCCTGCCGTGGTCCAACACACCGAACTGTTGTACGCTTGTCAGTAGGCATTTTCGCAGGAAATCCTGCGTCTTCTAGCCACAATGTGTAGTCGCACTCTACCAATGATAAGACACAGCGAGTATTATAGCTTTATTAAGCCTTCGCAAGAAAGACCCGTAAACAATATGTGCCGCAAGTTAACTGGAACGAAAAGCTCGAAACCACAAAGAAGACATGTTTGGTACTCACTATGCCAGTACAGATGGACGTCCAGTCATCAAATTGCGTGGTTTAAATGGTCAATCGTCTTAAGAAAATGATGAGGAGAATAAAGAACTTCTACGTAACTGTGAATAACAGCGCAGTGTAGTGCCTCACTAATGCCGCTGAAGGTATATATAGTTTGTTTCTCTAAAATAAAATTGTAGACTCAGTCAGCATGAGAGATCGATTAGCCACCAATGAGTGACCGATTTCCGTGGTACTAGCTGCCAAAGTGAGACAAACATCAAAGATAAATACATCCATAAAATATTGAGTACGTGGTCTTGCATACACATTACTGTGATATAATGCGTTATGAATCGACTGGTGTTGGGCGCGGACAGTAGATGAGGTTAGGAGAACGGCTTTAATACTATGCTAAACATTTTTAGATGAACGACATCCCTCTGAACTTTGCCTCACTTATCCAATAAAAGGAATGCGAATGGATCAATGAGCAGTAATCGCTCGATCATTCTTGCGGAACACTACCGGTGCGTGTCCTGGGTGGGTTATATGAGTACACAATTTAGCTGAAACGATCTGCATATCAAGATTGATCCCACTGAGCACAAGCGACCAATAGACGTACGAAGAAAGTGATTGACGTCTAGTCATAAACCGTTCAAGTGAAAAACATTTTGGACAAAAATCAACTATTTTAATAACTTGAAAAGCACAGAAAGAAGACGAAGGCTGGCTTGAACCAGTGTAGTAAGTGCTTTTTCATAATTTTAAGTAGCGGCTGTACTCAGCGCAGCTTCGTAGTTAACAAGTTATAGTGTAGTACTGCATATAGCTACATTCAAAATAACTTCTGAATAATTCATTTGTGTCTATAACTTGTCTCATTTGGAAGGCTAGGAACAAAGAAACTAACCGTTTAGCTGCAATCTAGTGGTCAATCGGAATGTTTCGGTCCGCGACTATACTAACAATAGACAACCCTACTGGTACAGATGGATGGTCAGCGTCTCACTTGGACGTGCTTTCCGTTACTTGTAGAGCAGAAAAGAAAACAGAAAAAAGTATAATATGCGTACAGATGACAGTAAATACTATACTGCATTGTAACGCCACCGCTCTTTGTCTATAAGTGGTTACATTTTAAAAATCTCTACTTTCAGTCAGCTCGAGTGAGTGATAGACTGTCGACGCTTGACCGATTTGTGCACCTGTCTATCCCAGTGATACACATTTGCGACGAAAGTTGGTTTTTGAAAGCAATTTCTCTGCAGTCTTAAATGTTCGGCCCTGCGTTATGACTATTTTGGAACCAATTTACGCTTATTGCGGATAGTATCTGCGAAACCGAAAAATGCATTCACAACATATCATCATCATCATCATCATCATCATCAACAACAACAGCAATACATCAGCCATTTGAACTGATGCTTCGCTGCAAACAACCATGAGGACCTATGAAATAGAGAATAAGAAGAGGGAGGAAAGGGTGACTTACCTGAAAACCTTAATGCCCTAAGCAAACATTCAGGGTCAAGGTACCTACACTTTCTGTAAACAACATACCGTCACAAACAGCTGGCTATCGTGCAAAGATAAGGCGGCATCGGTGAGACAGCTTCCTTGCGGCTTTCACTGCTCCGCGTCATAATCAGCCATTGCCCCGCAGATAACTCAGCACCAAACACACTTTAAACAGGTAATCCGATTAGGAGACGGCAGCAGACGCGCCACTGGTGTCTACTGCGAGCCATGTCCTGTAAAGTCTCGAGCCAACCACAAGGCGAGTCACGTGGACGACAGCCCAGAAAGCGAGACGGACCAACGGTATCCAGTTTGGTCGTCAGTGACTTCATTTCCCGCTGCCAAGTCAACTTCTGTCTACCTCGAGCGTTGCGCCACCCTACACTTGGTAGACTAAACAACGCCCCCCTAGGTAAGCGGGGACCAGTCATGCGTAGCGCGTACCCGAGCCAACGCAACTTATTCAGTGCTATCTGTTGTTCTATGGAGTTAGTATGATTATCACTACTTAGTACTCGCCTAGGCACATTATCGTTGCGGACACGCTGGTGCCATCCGACTCCAGTAATCCTGCGCAGACAACGATGATCAAAGACTCGAAGCCGCCTCAGATCTTCAGACCGAAGGGCCAAGTCTTACTTCCGTAGAACGGCCCTCACTGTGGCCTTGTATACACAGCTTTTCAGGTGGAGGGGAATTCGCTTCTGTCGCCAAAGATGCCGCAGGTTCAAGAAGTCAGCTCTGGCTTTTGCAATGCGTGAGCTGACGTCAGTTTCTATGCGCCCATCATTGCTGATGCAGCTGCCAAGATAAGTGAAATGATCAACCACCTCGAGTTCCTCGTTAGCAAGCGTCAAGGGGTCATCTAGTGGCTGGTGGTCCTGCAGCAACACTTTGCACTTTGAAGGTGCGAAGTGCATGCCAAATAATGGGACCACTCTGGACAGGCTATTCAGGGTTGATTGTGCCTCCCGAACATCGTCGAAAAGCAAGACGATATCGTCCGCATAATCTAGATCAACTAACCTTTCATCAGGCAACACTTCAACGCCTACATCTTGAGATTCCGCAAGGTAACACTCCATGATAGGATCCACGACCAAATTGAACAAAAATGGGGAAATCGGACAACCCTGACGAATGCCACTTGTGGTCGGAAACTCATCCGATAGGACATCGTAGACCCTGACGCGGCCTGTAGTGTTCGAGTATAGTGCACGAAGAATGTTCACATATTTCGTGGGAACACCTTTCCGCACAAGTATTTCGAACAGAATCGATCGATCGACTGAATCGAACGCAATCTTGAAATCGATGAACGCAGCTATTATCAGTCTGCGGTATGCGTGGCGCTGCTCTAGCACCTGCCGCAAAGTGAATATATGGTCTATACAGCCACGCGCTGGGCAGAAACCGGCCTGCTCTTCCCTAATCCGAGATTCCCGTTCTGCAGTGAGGCGACGAATGATAATCGAGGCCAGTAATTTTGTCACAACTGGCGTTAGGCTAATACCCCTGTGGTTCGCACAGTCTGTGCGACTGTCCTTCTTGTATATTGCCACTATAATCGATTCGCTCCAATTAGCCGGCACGCTTCTTTCCAGATCAATTCGAATAAGGAGGTCAGTGCTTTGCAGAGGACCTCACCTCCATCCTTAAATAGTGCAGGTGGGAGGGAATCCGGGCCAGCGGCAAGAAAACAATTGAGGGCTGTGATCACGTTTCGGGCCTCGGCCTCCGACGGAGGCTCTAAACTAACCGTCCATGGCTCGTCCTGCATCACCTGAATAGGAAGAGGTCCGGGAGCATGCGGACAGCTGAACTGATCTTGAAAGTGTTCTGCCTAACGAGCCATACGGCACTCCTTATTGTGAATCAGCGCACCCGCACTGTCTCTGATTGTCTCACTGACGCCTAATTTTCTGGGATCAGTGGTTCGGAGTATCTAGAAGAGCTTCCGGTAATTGCCTACTGCTCCTCCTCCCCCATTTCTTGAGCCCGACTGGTCAACCAGGCTTCCTTGTCAGCACGTAGGCTCTGCTTTAGTTCATGCCTAATAGCCCGTCTGGTCACATTGTGCTTAGAGCCAGCCGGGTTTCTTCTGGATTCCAACAGGTTCACCGACCTCTCGGATATCTAGTGATTGGTGCGGTGACGATGGATAGTGCCACAAGCAGATGCTCCTGCGTCGTGCATGGCGGTCGAGATCCTATTCCACTGAAGCTCAGTGTCATTAGGACAAGACAGCGAAAGTTCGGTATGCAGTGCGTCTTGGTAGAGTTGCGCAACCGACGGCTGAGACAATGTCTTCGTTGCCAATCGGAAAATACGCTTGGTGCGCCTTCCGGTAAGGTTCATGGAGAAACGACAGCATACAAAGGCATTATCAGAGTCGACGCAGGTATTCCAGTACGAGCGGCAATCCAGGATGAAACCACACCATCTGTAACTTATGGTTATGTGGTCAATTTGGGTCCATCGCTGGCTAGCTACAGGAGGACGCCAAGTGGCACTTCGGCGCCCACTGTGTCTAAAAGCAGTGCTACTAAGAAACAACTGGTGCTCCGCACGCAGTTGCAGCAGACGCTCATCGTTGTCAGTCCGTTCGGAGTTAAACCCATAAGCCCACCCAGCTGAGTTTCTGAAGAGCTCAGACGCCCTACTTGTGCATTCATATCTTCTGCAAGTACTATAATATCTGAACTAGTAGCACTACGCAGTAGCGCGTTCAGTTCGTGATAGAATGTGTCCTTGACAGAATTTGAACTGCAGTCGGTGGGAGCATAAACAGAAATCACAAAGAAACAGCGTTTAGTATTACTTCGTGAATCCATCTTAGCTGATGTCGCCAAACGGGATGCACATAAACGGCCGTTCACCGAAATCCAATCAACCAACGATGGCTCAGCCTTGGAGCTTGGAATGATACCTATACCAGCTTGACCCGTGAGTGCTGCATCGGCGTCTCCGGATGCGTGCAACCAATAAGGAGAGGATAAGACGGGTGAAATTAATTCAGCAACCCCATTAGGGTCATTGATCCTAGTTTCGGACACACAACACACATCAATACCCAGTGTGTCCGAGGTGCGTGCGAGTGAAGCCTGTTGACCTGTTTGTCTTAGGGTGCGAACATTGAATGTCGCCATGGAAACGGGATAGCGTGGCCTTATAAGGGACTTTTGCCGATAGGCGTCCGATAGTTGCTGTGGGATGGTGACTGCAAATGGTTCTACTCCATTGGCACTGCGGTTGCTGTCAATTAAGCTGGGAAGTATAGAAGGAAGGTTATTAATGGGGGTCGGGATGGGAGTACGAGAAATAGGTGGAAAAGAAAGAAGGGACGCATCAGCAGTATCATGTTTTTGCTTATCCGCCCTGCTGTATGCAGCAGATAAGGCAACCCTTGATAATCTGTGCGACGGCCGATGCAGGATGAAATTTGTGTCTGAAGAAGAACTCATGGTTGTATGTGGGCTGAGATAATGCCAGGGCGCCCAGACCTAGACAGGAGGACGATTAGGGTCCTCCTCCAAAGCCTTTGGCTCAAAAGCATTTGTTAGGACTGTGCGTAAAAAATTTCTTAGTGACTGAAGTTCGCTTTAAATCTGTCTCACTGTGATGGCTAGAGGCACAATAATGATCACTCAGGTCGACAAAGGTCACCATAGCTTACAAAGTCGGTCTTTCGTGTTTTGTGAAACGGCTGTAGCCGCTCTTTAGCGGAGCCAAGATTGCGGTTCCAGAAAGCAGAGCGGATGCAAGAACGCTTTTATTTTATGCATTCATAGGTTTTCTAATGTTCTAGCTGTAAAAAATGACACCGGTGGACGTTGCTAAGGGAACGAAGAATTGCGGTAAACGAATGCAATCGCGAGTTACGAAACAACGGAGTGCTAACGCAAAGGCGTTGAATGGCTCAAACAATCAAACTCAGTATGCAGTTCAACATCTCACAGATCGCCTGAGTGCACAATAAGGTCGTAAATTTAGTTAGAATTTTACAAAACGGACTCTGGCCAACCAGGAATTCTCCAGAGTGCGGTATATCTCTTTCCAAGAAGTATTACGTAAGCAGCCCCTTGATATACGTGAAGAATATCCAACGCCAGCCGGCGTTCCGCGAAACCAGGCCGTCGCATCGAACCAATGGGACTTGTAATGGTGTTAACTGCACCTGATGCAGATGCTTGGGAGCACTAATACAAACGGATCCTAGCGGGCTACCACCGTGTCCTCCCCAGGGGGTTGAAACGGAAAAACTGTTTGTAGGCTGGAAGTTCGTAATGGTTCAAGTATATGACTGAATAGTGGGTTCGTCGTGTATTGAGTTTAAGTGCGGAGAACCGGCGAAAACAAGTAAATAATCAACAAAGTGTAAGGCAAAAGGAAAAAGAGCAACGCAAATGCACAGCTACCCACATAAGTGTGCACTGAGTAAAACGTACTAGACCTTTTTGGGCATCTAAAATGATTGTTGATTTTGAGTAGTTTTAAGACGTTTTAGTCCACTTTTGTAGATTTGAAAAACGTTTATAGGCCCATGAAAACAGGGGGGATGAAAAGTGAAAGGCATTCTCCACGGAAAATAACAATCGCTAACAAACTCTAAGAGATGAACGGGGAGTATCAATTCCTATCACGTCGACTGATAGTAGATAGTGTAGGGGTTAAGTCGGCTGTATCCGTAAGTGCCGCTAATGAGGAATGACTGGTATGAGATTGTGGAACTGGCCTTGATGATGCGGGCGGAACAGACACTTGCTGCGATAAGGATTCAGAATAATTTAGTAATACTTGTTTGAGTCGGTCAATATTGACCGTCCCAGTAGTACCATTGCAGTCAAAGGTTAAAATTTTGTCGGATCTGAGTACAGCACGGTACGAGCCAGAATGGGTAGGCTCAGGCGACTTCTATACGTGGTCGGTGCGGACGAACACGTAAGCGCAAGCAGAAGGGCGTTCGTCTACGTTCGCAAACAATCTCTGTGCTCTGGGTTGCACAGGCTAAAATTGTCGCATGTGACGAGATAGGCGAGCTGCGTAGTCGCCATAGTCGAAAGTCTTTGGGGCTTTTGGTGAGACCAGTTCACCGACTAAGTGCTGAGTGCAGGCAAATGCTAGCGCAGAAGGGGTTACGGGCAAGTCCGCTTTAATCGTGTTCCGTATACCTAAGAGAATGCGTGGAAGTGTTTCCTGCCAGGATGCACTATATGAGGTGCAAACTGATGCTCTGAGTTGCCAGTGGAACCTTTCTACCAACCGGTTAGCTGCCGGATGGTATGCAGTGATTCGGTTGGACTACCATCCAGGCACGTTGCGAAATTTACTGAAGGATCCGTAAAAGTTGCTCCTCGGTCGATAATGACTACGGCAAGTTAACTAAATGGAGCTACCCAGCGTTCTAAAAAGGCGCATGCATCTCTCTCAGATAAGTAGTCGGCAATCTGAACAGCTTCTGGCCGACGTATAACCCCACCGACACAGATGAGGGAGTACACATAGCCTTTGCATGATGGCAAAGTCCGACCAGGTTACTGTTAACGTGTTCAAAATGAGAATCAGGAGCGAGAACGACACCGAGTGTGCCTTTGGTATGCCTACACACCTTGGCACACTCACACTCTAAGCATGCGCAAGTCCAACAAAGGATAGCGCAGTTGAATTTAGGCCAAACAAAGCACTGAGTTAAGCGTTTATGTGCAACATGTATGCCGGGATGAGACAGAGTATGTCGCGCGTCAAAACTAGTCAGCATTTTGTTAGAGACACTACAAGGCAGGCAGTAGTTTGTGAGATGTCAAAATGAATGGTCACCTCTGGTAAAGTGAGACGAACATCACGTAGTTTTACTGGGGTGTTGCGTAAAATGTTATCCAGATTCAGATCACATTATTGGGCTGCAAATATGGCGGCCAAATTGAGGTTAGCTTAAAATACAATGCTGATCTAGGGAAATCGCAGAACAGTGTCCGCGATGAGATTAAGAGCGCTTGAGGCATGGTATAGATCCGTCGTGGACTGAGAAACGTAGACTAGGTGTATAGTTGCTTGCGGAGCATATTTCTCGGATGCGCCACTGATTGCGTAGATCAATGGCCTGTGGTGAACGAAAGCTGTAAAGTGTCGATTATCGAGGAGATAACGGAAATGCTGGGAACCTACGTAGATAGCGAGTAGTTCCCTCCCCCCACCCAAGTTGCTGAAAAGCGATTCGGCAGGTTACAAAGCTTTCAAACAGGAACCTAGTGGAATCAATCGATGGTCGATGAGCTGTTGAAGAACTGCATGGACGGCAATGCCTGATGCGTCAGTTGTGGTTGTTACGCAGTAGGTGAGAAACGTTACGTTGGAGACATTTTGTGCTTCACGAAGTCCAAATGAGCATCGTCTGACATATGAAAAGGACCTGTTTCCCGCTGATCTAGTCACTTATTTGTTGCGCACTTCTCGCACAGTTAGGAATGAAGCGTCCGCGGTAGTTAAGCAAGTGACAGGATAGGTGAAGCTGTTTGAAAGTGCTAAGAACAGGGTAGTCCCTCCTGGCTTGAATTTGGTCTGGTAGGACATCAACACCTTCAGCGGATAACTTGTGACCAAAGAAGCCTATGGTGCTTTGGCCAAATTCCCTTTTGTCCGGGTTGACGGTAACCATATGTTGCGTCAGTCGTTGGATAAGAGCGTTAGTTTAGTAAAAGTGTTCATTGGTAGAGGAGCTAATGTTATGTAATCTACTTATGGAAAAACGTCTCCGGGTACGCATGTAACGTCAAAAAAGAAACGTACATGCCGCTCAAAGAAGATTGCTATATCGAATAACTGCTGCTGTGTTAGGGACCTTATCCAGCTGCTGCAGATATCTGTTTGCAAGTGTGCACAAAGTCTATTTTGCAAATGATTGACATACTAGCCACAGCTGACGTTACTTTGTGTGCGTGTGTGTGTGTGTGGTGGACGGGTATTTAGCAGGACGGCACTTTGTTCAAGACCCCGTAGTCACCATAGGACTTCAGTCGCCGGATTTTTTCGGTGTCATACACAACGGTGATACACCTGCACTCTAGGATGGGCGGATTATTTTTTGATCACTTGAATAAATTGCGCTTTAACTTCATTAAGTTTGTCCGAGGCCAGTCTGAGAAGGCAGGGCAAAACGTGTGGACCCTTCGTGCAGATATAATGCCCGACGTCTAACATCAGGGGACGTAGGTAGTTTTGTATACGAACGCGCTTAGGATGCTTGTTTGGAATGTCAATGAAAGAATTTGTAGCGGGAGAAGCAGCATGGTAGGGGCGGTCCGCACCGGGTGGCATGTGAAAGGGGGGGCGAAAGTTTTATTATAGATGACTGTTTGATACCAAGTGTAAATTCCTCAAAAGTACTTCAATGAAAGAAGAGGTAAAAACGAAGAGCGATAATCGTACTGAGCCTGAATCTAAACATAGTATTGTAAGCTTTGATAGCTGGGCAGCAGAAAGTGACATTGGCAACATTGATGCAGCAGGAAATCTCTGTAATGAACAATGATATATTACAGGTAAAAAAGCGATTGCTTTACAAGTCCCGTAGGGTGGTTGAAGTGAAAGTAAACATAATTGTAAATCGTCAACTTAAGCGTCTAGCGATTCAGGTGCCCCTTATTCATATAAACATTTTAGAATGTGTACGGAATTGTTACTGTAGAGTAAGATGGGAAGTAATATGGAGAAGGTATGTCTCAAGAATAAAAGAGACGACAACGATTACTCGTGCGCCGCTTTCTTGGACTGAGGTAATTGAGGAATGCAGTTGTAATATTCCCGAAACTATATTCCACAACAGCAGTGTGTAAGTGGCGAAGCACAAAAGCTGAGAATGAGCACCGTTTGTTCGCGTTTGGTTGACGTAGACATCTCTGATTATATAGCGTAATGTAGGTGGATAAGCGAATCATAAAGACGTCTTCTGCATATCGTTAGCGTGGGGGGAGAAAAAGCGTATGTGGGAAGAGCGTCCCAGTGTCGACACACACGAAGGGGAAAGAAATTCCGGCGGCATTCCAACCGGTTGTATTGTGTGGCCAGCTTTAGACGGTGTCCTCTGAGTGTGGTATTGCTATTCAGCTGTTGTAGGTGACGACAAGAATGGTTTGGATTCCTCATGATCATATAAGTCATTATCAAGTCGCCCTGCAGACATCGATATTGTTCACTGTAGACCCCGAGGGTTTTCAGCCTCAATCGGTAAGGAAGATGAAACAGGCCCTTTACGTTCTTGCTCGCTCTTCGTTGTGGAAGTTCAAGAGCGGTAGGGTCTTGCTTTTGCCATGGTTGACAGGCGTGGATGGCGTACTCAGAATGAGGCTGAATGTAGGCTTTGAACATCCGAAAAAAGATGGAAGGATCGAAGCGTCCAAATGCCTTCCGCAAAACGCCAAGGTGTTGGTTAGCTTTTTTGGAGGCTTTATCGGCCTGACGGGAACAGCCGAGATTTTCCTGCACTATCACGTCAAAATCGCATTTAGTTGAAGTGCACTGCAATATTTGATCCCCCAGTCTGTATTCGCAAGTAGTTTTATGGCGTATGCTCAACACCTTGCACTTTGTAGCTTTGAACTGAACCTGATGTAGAAATTGCGTGCAAATTTGTAGAATTCGGAAGGCAACAGCTAGAGGGTACGATAACGCGCACATCAAGCGATTTTACGAATGTCCATCTGTGAACTGTAAACATTGGCCATGAAACTCGCACTATGCTTGTCCGGCTGGGATCTGCTGTTGTGCAGTACCTCGATAAAGCATTCAAAGAAGTAATGCGACTTGGAACGAATACAAAAGTTACAGCGGAGAAGCCAACAATGAACTGCTTTTTCGGGATGGAGAGCAAAGATCGTATACATGCAGTCTGTATATTCCTTCCAAAGAAATCCGTTTTGCTTCGGCTGCAGACTGTCTTCAACGAAATAGTGTAGTTTTTCGGCTTATGAGGATATCAGTAACCGGTGGAAAGTAAATACAAAGGAATGTGAACAAGAATCTTGTAAATCTCATGTCCAGGCATTCCTCAACTGCAAGGAGCTAGAGACCAGGCTAGTTGGAGGAAATTGTGGTTACTGTACATACAATACCCAATAAATGTTTAGCGCTATTCTTTTTTGAAATTCGAATTCCAATTCGGGTGTTCTTACAACGCGTCGCGGCTAGTTTGGTTGGAGCCTAATTCCATTTCCATTCCGAACTTACTACAGAAAGGTAAAACACAAAAACGGTGTAAGCATCTGTAGAAAAGGAAACAGATATTCCGTGAAATTTTAGGTTCATTACTGGATATCGTGAAGTTTCTCACTGCGTGGCCATCCAGAAGATATCAAGTATGGTAAAAGAAGCCGGGAAAATAAGGGAATTTTGAAGTGTTTGTACGTTTGATTGCCAGATATGACCCTGTTATTGGTTAACATTGGGTGAGAGCTCACCTGTGGGAAAACCATAAATACTTATTTGTCTCTAGATGCACAAAATGAAATTTTGAGAGTTTTGGCAAATCGTGTGAGAAAGGTAAGCATGTCGCGGGTCAAAGTAAGCAAGTTTTTGCGTTTACTTTTTCACAGTACTTCGATGTATCTCATAAAATTCACATGGGTGATGGGATACGCTACGTAAAAACGGATGAAATGGAAGTGAAGTTTGAGAATATTTTTCTCAGCGGCTGTGGAAACTAGGAGTATTCGAGCAGACAGCCTAAACGTCGTGGTGATAACTACTCGGAAAACGTCACTACTCTGGAACAGCTCAAAAAAGAAGAAAATGCAACCACAAGATCACATGCATCTTTTATCCTCGTCTTAGTATTTCCCTTTTTGTTTGTTTCCTTTCTGAGCCTTTAGAGATCTGTTCTCCCTGAAATGCGTGATGCATTGTAATAGTTTCAAACAAAGGGCTAGGACGGCGGTACAGTGCTGTCAAGCTCACAACATTTAGAGTTCGCCCCCTCATAATAGAGAGATGGTGACTGGTAAACTGGCTCACTCCAAAGAACTCTGCATTGAAATAAGGACAAACGTGGAGCATCCAATCCGCCAAAAGTAACGATCGGATGATGAAGAGTTGTTTGATACAACAATGGGGTGTAATGCTGAGTTAAGTCAGGAAATGCTGTCCGTCATGGACAGTTTGACTGATGAAACTTGTCATAGATATTAGCAAATAATTACCTTGCAAATAAATAGGCTTCGCCTAAGTCGTCAATTCTGCTCGATGATAACAATGTTTGTCTGCTTCAGCGAAGTTGAGAATTATTACGATGACTTGAACACTTTGCCGAAAGGAGAAGATTGCAGTAGTATTCGAAAGCTTCAGAGAAAGATAAAATCAAAAAATCATTTGAACATTTTAGCTTCATACAGAAATACCACCATGAGCAATTTACAATGAACACTGCAATCTTGCCGTGCATCTTTCTTACCCGAGCTCTCAACATTGTAAGCTGGGAGCACTCTTTTTCGAAATCAATTTTACAGAAATCTACCTTCGCTCAGCAATGAACCAATCAACGTTCACGGAACTGGAAGTGCTCAACATACATAGGGAACTTGCTATCAGAAGGAAGTTTGATAGTGTTTTTGACACTCTGTCGCTAGTAAAGCACGAAGAGTGTTTATACATTCTTACGCGAGCATTATGACAATACCAATACCTGCATTTAGAGCAGCACCCTAAAGTTAGGTCTTTGTTTGATGCTCTGTGAAACGAAGTATTGAAGGGCTGTTCGCAATTGTCAGAGTTTACCTACTTACAATTGTCAGGTGGGAGGAAGCAAACTTGTTACGGTCGGCAAACCTAGTGGGTCTCGGGTGTAGCGAACAGACTACTAAGTGCAGCACAGATAGACAGCTAACAAAGGGAAGAGAATTACATAATTGGCAGAACCAACACGCCCCTGCGGTGTTTACTTTCGTCGACCCCTTCCCAAGGCAGGTAGTGTGATAGGATTTCAAACACATGGTACACACCAGATCACTTTTTATCACTTTAGCACATGATTCGCATTCGCTCTTCATACGAGACATGTTTACAGTGGGCGTGCTTTTTAAGGGGTAGCAAGAGGACAGAGATACTGACGCACCGTTGCGTGGCTAGCGGCGCTGGTTTGAGGTCAACGGGTTCAGGCGTGTCGCGGCCAGATGAGTCACATGTTCGTTGGGGTAGATAGGCAACTTGCGTTCTATCGATCCAGCCGGTAAGTGGGTGGGCAGCGATGTGACGTAGGATTGAGGCAAAGCAAGGTTACCTGGATAATACTGTCTAATGACGACAGTGGTTGTTCCAGGGGCGGATCATATTGACGACTATCGCTTTGTACAGCGACTTGAAGGAATGGTAGTAAGCTGATCGGGTGACTCTCAAAAAGACCTTTAAAATAAGACCACAAGAGTTCTTGCGCGACGACAGGAAAAATAAATCCTCCGATAAGGTTCAAATACGGTTGACTTCAAAGTTGCAAGAGCCCAGTTTGCTGGTGATGCGCGAATGAGAGATCCAATAGATGGGCAGTGGTAGGAGGAGCTCGCGGAGCTAAATCGAATGATGGCACGTAGGTCTCTGTGAAAATAAATCCAAAGCTTTAGAGGCGAATAACACAGGAGGACAGTTTTTGCGACCGCTCGGCAGAGATTGTCGTTAACCGTGAATGGTCGATGCGCTATACCTCGGTAAGCAAATAATCCAACGGACAAGTGGACAACCATAGACAAGCAAGAACCAGGAAAGTAATCTAAGGAAACGTTTCTTGTAAAGATTCTAAGCTAGTTCCATCGCACTGAGGCTGGACCTTACCGTGGTGCGATGGTTTGTGCACATCAGCCATCCATTGAGCTGGGTGGCGCTTTTTCTGCACCTTCAGAGTCACTCATACCAGATTGGTCAGTGGTTAGAGGCCAGACAAACTCAGCCTCCTGGTCCTCCAGGTTGGGGGTTGGAATGCGGTGACTTCTTTTTCCTTAAAACGGACTCCTTGTAGACCAGCTCCAAACCCGCTGCCTTGCGGACAGGTCTTGAACCAAAGGTTTTGGTTGAGAACCCCAATCGTTCTCCTGTCTAGACCTGGGCAACCTGAGAGCATACTGCCCATGCAATACAATGAATTTCTCTTCAAACAGTTCCTTGATGCTCTGGCCACAGCAGAGGATAATCAACGGTGCCCTATCTGCTGCTTCGAGCAGGGTGAATAGAGGTTGGGATGCTACTGCTCAAACCTTCCCATCTTCTGACTCCCTCTCTTACACTTTTCTCTCTTACTGTTTCGTTCCAGCTTCACTTTTATCCCTTGGTTTCTACCCCCAATTCTTGGCCCTCCCCCACCTTGCTTTTCTAGTGTTTTATTTTCTAGTTTCAACTCACATGTAAACCCGGAGTGTCATTACTGTCCTGTCGACAAGCCCAAGTCTAACAAACCAGCCAAGCCCAGTTCATCGGCTTCCCTTTGGAGCCCCCGATCCTCCTTCAAATCGGCATGCCTCAATGGACGCACATTGCTACAGATCGGTCAACAGGCAGCACCCGCCCGAACATTGCAGACCCTCTCGATCGACACCTGCTGCTTATCGGAGACCCGCCTGCAAGACTCGAGCTCTGTGCTCACTCTGCGATCCCGTTCAGATGACATCAGCAGCACTTCCTCGTTGCGCCTATCCAGTGACGTGGCAGCTTCGATCACCGGCCAAGCCGGTGTTGGTATTGACTTGAGTCCACGGGCTGAAGCTACTCTGGTTAATTGGATTCCAATCAGTAGCCGGTTGTGTGCGGTTCGATTGGCTGGCTCGTTCAAAGCTTCGAGGTCGCGCGGGACTAATAGGTGTCTATTCGTCATCGCTGCCTATGAACCCAAAAACTGTAACACTGATTCGGTGAAAGACGACTTCTACCGCCAACTGACCCAGCTCCTTCGCCACAGAAGAAGCACGGACACTGTTGTGTTGGCGGGGGGTCTGAACGCTCAAGTTGGAGAATTATACACTGATGAACTGCATCTGAGCGGCCAACATGGTGTAGGCTCCAGTAATGATAACGGTGAGCGCTTACTTCATTTGTGTGAAGATGCCCGCTTATTTCTTGAGAGCACTAATTTCCGACACAGCACCCACCGGAGGATGACTTGGCGCCCACCAGCCTCGAACCAGCTATGGACAAAAAGCAATCACACTGCGATAAGTTACCGATGGAGAGGCTGCGTCCAGAACTGTCGCTCAACCTGGAGTCCAAGTGTGGACATCGACCATGCACTTGTATGTGCTGATATGCGGACGCGTTTTGGCGGACACCCAAGACGACGTTGTGGCCGCATTGCCAACAGCCAACTGGCGAAACCAGCTGTTCTGAACGCCTAGTAAAATACGCTGTCATGCGAGTTGAGTAAGCGCTCACGTGGTGCAGTTGAAGCTCACTGGTCGCATATTCACCAGTCCTTACTAGCAGCAGGAAAATCCTCATGTTTCAAATCTAACCGCCAACATGGACATTGGGTCTCTTCGCAGTCTCTGGAACTTATCGATGCACGCCGGCATATTCCGGCTGAAAGCGAACACAATGAAACTCGCAAAGAGCTCCAGGCAAAACTCCGTGCTAGCCTGAAGACAGATTGCGAATACTGGTGGTCTCATCGTACATCCGAGGTGGAAATGGCCGATGCGCTTGGTAACCATCGTAACTTATTCCGGCTGATAAGGGAAACGAGCAGCAGGACACCTGGTGCTAGTCAAACTATACGTGACGAGAGTGGACAGCTAATCCACAACTTGTCAAAACACTTGGAGCGTTGGGCTGAGCACTTTGAAAGGCAAGTTGATCGGTCGGAAATGCTAGATTTCTCGCCGGCCACTGATCTCCAAGCTCCGTGGGCTGTCCCTATGGATCCAAACTCGCGCTCAGAAGTCGAAGGTTAGATCGCACTGCTGAAGGTAAATAAAGATGCGGGACCAGATGGTCTACCTCCAGCCCTCTTCAAATTCGGAGGACCTGCTCTGTTGGATGCGTTATATGAGGTACTAGTGAAACTGTGAGAGGAGGAAACTGTCCCAACCGATTGGAGCCGCTCCGTCACAGTCCCAAATTTCAAGGAAGGCTCACGATCGGAATGCGGCAACCATAGAGGAATCAGCCTGATCTCCATTGCCTCCAAATTGCTTGCCTCTGTCATCCTTCGCAGGCTGACTGGCACTTGTGGAAGCCATATTCGTGAAAAGCAAGCCGGGTTTCGTCGAGGTCGTGGCTGCACTGACCCCATCTTCACTTTGTGTCAGCTGTTGGAACACCGTCACATATATTGGCGGCCCACTGTTGTCGTGTTCCTCGATATCAAAGGTGCATTCGATTCGGTGGATAGACGTGCACTTTGAGACTGTCTACTCCGGAAAGGTGTGCTCAAGAAATATGTAAATACTATCCGAGCATTATACGCGCGCAGCTTAGGTATACGGCAAGCTGTCGTCGCCCTTTAATATCTCCAGCGGTATGAGACAAGGATGCCCGCTGTCACCTTTTCTCTTCAACTTCGCTATTGACAAAGTCATGGAAATCGCGTTCGCAGGACACGACTTAGAAGGCGTGGATCTGCTCCCAGGAGAACGAGTTCTTCACTTGGAGCATGCTGACGATATTGCCCTAATCTGTGACAGCCTCCAGACGTGACAAGCGGCACTGGACAGATTAGCACTGGCTTTCAGCCGCTTCGGGCTTCGCTTTGCACCATAGAAGTGCAAAGCGTTCCTCCAAGATTGGCCTGGACCGCCGCCTTCGCTGACCCATGGTGGGGACCAGCTTGAAGACGTTCAAAAATTCAACTACCTGGGTAGTTGTAGCAGCGCCTGTGGGATTGAAGATGAGATCACGGACCGTATGCAAAAGCTCTGGGCGCTTTTGCTAACCTACGCCAATTATGTTGCCTGCGCGACATCAATCTCGTCCTGAAGGGTAGAGTGTACAATGCAGCGGTACGTTCGACCCTACTGTACGGTTGTGAAACCTGGCACCTTAGATCGGTGGATCTGAAGAGTCTAGTTACGTTCGACCACCGGTGCCTTCGCAATTTAGCTCACATCTGGTGGGAACACCGCGTGAGCAACGAGCGTGTTCGGCACCTTGTTTACGACACAGGAAAAGGAAATGAACCGCTCAGGACCGTTATGTCATGCAACAAGCTCGGATGGCTCGGTCACGTATTACGTATGCCAGCCCACCGACGCCCGCGACGTGCGTTGTTTGTGCGCCGGGGGTGTGGATGAAAGAAGTGGAGAGATGTCCAAACGATGACTTGGTCTAGAGGAATGAAGGCCCTCACTTTGAAGCTGGCCTTGGTTGGAGCGCCTCCGCTCCCTGGTTGGGGTCCGAAAGACAATGAACACGTTTGACTGGATACAGTTGTTGATATGGCTAGGAGCCGACTTCAATGGCGTTCGTGCTGTGAGTTTCTTTATCCCACCCAGGCCATTGGCCTAGCAACTACTGCTGTGAATGCCGCGAATGCTCTACTCTTGCAGTTTGGCTCGGTAGCTACAAATGTCATGGAACCTTCGCCCTATTAACTCCCAACAAATGTCGTTGGCTTATCCAGCGTCACCTTTACTCCAGCAGCTGTTGCAAGCAAACTACAGTCTCTCCGGGAGTACAGTGCCCCTGGAATCGACATGACCTGCCCAAAAGTACTAAAATCCCTTGCTCCCAACCTAGCAACACCACTTGCAACCTTTTTCCAGTGTCTGCTTAACTCTTATACACTCCCATCTGAGTGGAAAAATGGAATTGTCACTCCAATATATAAAGGAGGTAAGCGCTCGGATCCTGCTAACTACCGACCTATTACCCTCCTTCCTGTTTTATCAAAAGTTATGGAATCGGTAATCGCAGATGAACTGACGAGATACTTTGAAAGTCAACAGATAATTTCTAATGCCCAACATGGTTTCCGACGCAGACGATCTTGTCTCACCAATTTGCTGATTACTCGGGACTTATGGACCAGGGCGGCTGATGAAGGAGTGCCCATAGATGTGATATACCTGGATTTTTCTAAAGCATTCGACAGGGTCAACCACTTCTTTCTCCTCCAAAAGCTTGCTGTCTACGGTATCAACGGTTCCCTGCTCACCTGGTTGGAAGACTACTTACACGACAGAGCAATCAAGGTAAGAGTAGCCGATACCTATTCTGAAAGCCTTTACGTCTCCAGTGGTGTACCACAAGGATCCGTCCTCGGCCCGCTACTATTTTTAGTCTACATTAATGACCTTCCAGCAGACATTCTATCTCCAATGCAAATATTTGCAGACGATGCTAAAATATGGAGAGCAATTCGCTCAGCATCCGACCGTGTCTACCTCCAGGAAGATCTGACCCGGATTAACGAATGGGCAGAAAAGAACCAGCTCCCACTGAACCCAGCAAAGTGCCACCTGCTGACGGTGCACAACAGCTTCGTCAACACACCTCTTGGGGCAACACGTCATGCAACACGTGACTAGTGAACGCGACCTAGGTATAATTGTGCAAGAGAGTCTTGGAAATTCGCTCCAATATTCAAAAGCAGCAAGTGTGGCGAACTTAAACTTGAGACTTTTGAGGCGAACTCTCGGCACTTTTGAGCGACAGCTAGTACCGTTGTTGATTAACTCCTACATTCGTCCTCATGTTGAATATGCAATTCAGGCCTGGTATCCATGGTTAAAACGAGACATCCGCCTCTTGGAACAGCCCCAAAGAAGAGCCACAAAGGCAACGCGTGGACTATCCGGTATAAGTTACGAAATGCGTCTTCGTGTACTCGGTGTTTTCTCATTAGAATACCGACGGCTTCGCGGAGATCTTACTCTCACATACCGGATACTAACCGAAAGCGAGCATCCATGTACATCACTGTTGACTCTAGCCCCATACAAACCAAACCGAGGCAACCACCTGAAACTAATGACGCAACACTCTCGTTTGAATTGTAGAAAGTATTTTTTCTCACTTAGAATATGTTCTTACTGGAATGCATTACCAAACTATGTGGTGAACGCACCAGACATGACGACATTCGAAAGACTCTTAGATTTTCATCTTAGTGATAAACGATACACAACACTTTGTTAAAGTGCAATGATTTAACCACTGATACTTTACGTTCCACGTTGGAACATTTTGATTTTAATTTCCTTTTGCATACCCATCCTGTGGGTCTTGTAAAGTTGTGTTTTTTATCCCATCATACACCATTGAACCCCATCCCTCATAGCCTCCCCCTTCCAACCATGATCTCCTTATTTAGCATTTTATAATTTTGCTTAGTAAATTATTTTTTTCTGCTGCATAGTATCCGGCAGGTAGCTTACGGGAACGATGCTCATCCGTTACCGGTAGCTCAGCTGGCTTGCACCTGTTGTATTTTGTTCCTTTTTTCTTTTAGGTATTGCAGCGCAGTATCTGAGGCCTTTCCCACCTCTAACTAATGTGTATAGTCCGTGTGTGTCTTAGCTGGTTACGGCTATAATTAAGGCACCAAAGAGAGTAGTTAGGGAAGATGCGAGCCTGTGCAGGGTCCGTTGGTGAATGCAAAAAGCTGAGGTCTGACCTTGTCGGCAATGCTCGAGTACAAATGGGATGAAACAAAAGTGAGCAGCAGTTAAACCAGCGAGTCACCTAATTTCCTAGTTAGATAAAAATCTATAATTTTAATCTTTTACACAGCAGTCCGCAGGTATACACGGGGAATCTCCAGGTCACTATACTATAGACTGCTATAGTCCACCGTTGGCAACATGGAATGTCAATGAACCATTATACTATGGTGCATTATACTTAACCATAGTGTCTTGCTTTGTTTATTAATTTATTAATATTAAGGCCAGTGACCATTGACAACGTGCTGTGGAACTGCTGTCTGGCACCCGTAAATTGAGAAGAGATTATTTATCAGGTCACTTTAGGTCATGATTCAAAGGCAATACTGCTTGTCGTCTAACGAGCACCCTGCTTCCTCCACCGGCAAGCAAATCAGATTCCCCGGCACTCTGGTGATTGATCGACTACCATTTTTCTGCGAAAAGAAGTGAAGTAATAACGTGAGCAAGCTTTGCTTTTCATGGATTCAAAGGAAATTCCACTACACAGGATCCCGCTGCTACAAATGTTTATAAAGTTACAACTGTTCTGGTAAATGATGTGGTCAGCAACCAGCTATGTTTTTTTGAGGACTACTACAGTCTCGCAGTCCAGTAAGTCAGAAAAAAGTTTACTTCAGCTGCTTGCGGAATGATTTGGGAAACTTTCGTCCTGATATTCACTCTATCGCTCCGTTAGTTGAGCATCAAATGAGGCTGGTTAGGCAGTCCGAAACAGCTATCGCAGACCGATCAGCAGGCGATATACCACTGAGAATCTTCATTATCTTACGTGTCTCTATAAGATAGGCTTTCAATCTAAAGTGCTCCATAGAAAGCAATCTTAGTCCCGTTAGACGATCTTTATACGACTTAGTATGTTTATTTTCAATGATCCTGGTTACCAGCATTGAATAAGTTCCATGTAAATAACCATGGGACGAGCTGCGGCGCCCCCTTCTAAACGCAGAACATTAGGTGTGGTTTAACCACGGCTTTGTACAATGACATGGAATATGTTTGCTTGGTGTTACACAGCGCCTATTGATGTGAAACAATTCTTGTCACTCCGTGTTGACAGCATGGCGACACTGCGCCATTGATTTAAAACTGCTCACCATAAATGCGTCCAAATCGCGTGCCTGCTCAGTACTCTGCAAGTAAAGAGCGCAGGCCAACACACTGACTCCCGCGACGTGCGTTGTTTGCGCACCGGGGGTGTGGATGAACGAAGAAGAAGGTTGGATAAACGATGACTTGATTGAAGTTAGCCTTGGGGTCCAAAAAACGACGAACACACTTAGCTGGATATATTTGCTCACATGATTAGGAGCTTACCTCAGTGGCGCTCATGTGAGATTCTTTGTCCCTCCCCATTTCTTTTAGTCTTCATCTCCAACCGCCACCTCATTTATTAGCATAACGTAAATTTTGAATAATAAAAAGGTTTTGCTGCATAGTAGCCGGCTGGTAGTTTTTTTGGATTGATGCCTAACCGTTGATGATAGCTCAGCTAGCGTAAACTTGTTGTGTTTTATCACCTTTAGTTTTACGTATTGCGGCACAGTGTCTGAGGTGTTTTCCACCTCTAGCTACCATATATAATGAATAATTATGATGTAAGGAGAGATTGGAAGACGCCTGCACTGTAGTCCCGTCTCGAATAGTGGTCAGAAGCTACAATGTGCTGGCATTCAGGGGAAAATCCCATTGGTTTAACCAGCTAAATACGTTGACGATATCGTCGGTTAATTTTGGTCGATATCCACAACTGACTAGGTTTATGCCTTTAGCAAAGATATAGCAGGTGTATTAGAGGCACCATGGCATTGATCAACATTAGAAAGAGTAGATTACCCAATGGAGAGCCCCGGGTAATACTGCTATGGGCAACGCCTATATAAAAACTCACTTCATAGAATATAACTCGAGAGGTTATTCCAACTAGTATTTTATTGAACCTTCAAACATACAATCTTTTGCAACATTAACTATTAGTGTTTTTTGTGCTACCGGAGGTCTACTTGTTTAAATGCTTGTACCTTTAGTATCTAGTTAGTCTGCAGAAGAGCACCTCGAACACCTTCAAGCGCTCTTCCAGCGTTTAACCCAACAGTTAGCCCGACTAGGTGCACAGAAAAACGTCAAGAGTAGAACTCTTAGGCCACCTCGCCTCAACATCTGATATCTAAGTTCTTCCCGATAAAATACAGGCAACTAAAATGTTCTTAACTCCGACCTCATTTAGGCACCACCGTCGATTTTGTGATCTAGTCAAATTCTATCGATGCTTTATCCTTCGTAGTGCTTAACTCATGCTGAACTCCTCAAAAGAAATGAAAATAATTTCGCTTTCCCGGACACAGCATAGGTAGCCTACAGCGAACTCAGGAATGCTATTCCCAACATAGCTCTCCTCGCTCATTCCGAAAGTACTACACCTCTCTCTGTAATGACGCCTCAGGTGTCGCTGCAAGAACGGTCGTCTAGCAACACATTATTAGTCAATGGCACATAGACCTTGTCATTCAATTCACTGTTGACATGCGTCACGCCTTAGGTGTCCATAAATCTAGTCCCCAACGCCCTACCACGCGTCAACCTCGCTCTCCATATTTGCCTCTTGTCGACTACGTCGCCACTGCATCCGCTCAGACCCAAGATGAAGACTTAACGCACACTACAGTCCGCTTCACTTAATTGCACGAGTAACCCGTTCCTCCCTGAATCGTGGACGGATATATCCTCTTTAGTACTTCCACAGGTTGTCCTAAATCCCTAGTGTCCACCTGTTTTAGACGCAAACGCTAAGGCGCTGTCCACTCACTGTTCCACTCCGCTATCATTGCATCTACGACACTGGCCAAGGGGCGTTTCAGTTGCACAAGTGTGAACACAGATGTCCTTACCCGGGCTCGCGCTTGCCTTTAATGCTATTAATTCAAGGCACATCAGCGCACTCGTAATCATCTTGGACTATTTCACGTCCTAGACTCTCGGTACTTGCACCTACCTTTACATCTGGTAGATCATTTGCTCCCCTCACGTGGGTTCGCATACATTCTTATGTGTGTCAACCGTTTTATCAGATACCCAGAAGCCATTCACTTAACAGCTTACACAGCTGCAACTGTTATCTGGATATTCTTGGATCGTAGAACTCAAAGCACGGATGCCCATCTACTATCCCAACCAACCGTGAAACGCTCACTAAATCTTCTAGATTAGAAACATCCTGCAAATTTTAGGCTGCCACCGTATTCGTACAACTGCGGATCATCCAGCAACCAACGATGTAGTTGGGGCGCGGTGGCCGATGTGTTTCCGCCTTTAGCTCACGTGTATAATGAATGAATGATGCTTCCATAGACAGCTTTGAGCCGTGCTCCAGATTTCTTCGGATCATAACTGGAGCGAAAACGTTCAGTCTATACTGTAAAGTTCTGAAGGGATTAATTTCGCCTTTCGCATCGTCCTGTAACCCTCGTCTAACTTTGCATCTCTTTTGTACAACGCATGAGCTCACTACGCCCGATTCTACTTTGTGAGCAAACCAGAGATGTACAAGTTCACAGTGGACTCTATAGCTGCACTCCCGTCTTCTTCCGCACTGACGCAGTGCGACGCCCTCTCCAGCCTTCCTACACGAACCCTTTCATAGTACTGCAATGAACTCCGAAGTATTTCACTGTAGACCAGAATAGTTACCGAATAACAGTGTCAATCACACGGCTGTAAGTGGTTTTCTTTGATGAACCACTTTCAACCTATCCTATGCTAGCACACAATCACCCGCACCTGTGGTGACTTCCTGGGCATCAGTTAAACCGTAACTCTATGTTGCCTTTGAACATCCGTCTACACAACCTCGGCCCAAGGCAACGCATCGACGTGGTAGACAGACCAAACGTGCGGTCCGTTTTACAGATATTTGTACGTCGGTTTCTTCCATTAAGATGCATGTTTTTAACCTTTTGTGATAATTCTGCGCTCCATCTAAAAACCTTTTGCAAAATCAACAAAAAGCTCCAGAACATTTGCAAAAACCCAAATAAGCATTTGTTCTTATTCGACGCGACATGTTCCTTCCCCGCTGTTACGTCATGTCCCACAACGCGTGCTAACACCTTCGAATTCTACCTTCCGAAATCTCAAGCACCAGAAAAGCAAAGTCAGGCCATCATTTATTTCCCACGGGCTGAAGTCCCATCCCTAAGGTAACCAACAAGTAGCCGCCTTTGCTCCCTGACGTCTGCAACCGGACTGGTTTCACAACAGCTGGCTACGTGATGCCAACAAAGAAGCATTGGATTTCTGTATGGGATGAGGACAGTTCTGGCCGTAAACCGGACTGCGGTTGGAAAAGTGACATCTCCCGAGCACACCGTTGGGTCAACAGCGAACGAAATTTCCTGTCGGACACTTCTGAACTAGACACATTTTGCTATCTGGCGAGTTTATCTCAAAGGCTTGCCGATGATTCACTTGCCTGTTCACAGGCAAAAAACAAATAAAGAATAACGAAGAAGCCTATACACAGGAGACCCTGCAAAACACCAATACCAAACAGCACCAATCGTTCTGACAAACGAAGCTTCAGACACCGCTATCAATGCAGTTCTTCAACAGCTCCTTGTCATCATCATCATCATTACACGTTAGCTGGAGGTGGAAACTGTAACGGGGTTTAGGAAACCGGTCCAGTATGCTCGACCTTACCACCTAAGCGCAGGTTACCGGAGTCAGCAGATCAGTTCGATCGAGAGAACGCGTGAACCCACCGGGAGACACAGCGATGGCTGGACAGCGAATCACGAGTGGCACACGTATCCAGAAACCGACAAACCGGATTGGACAATAGAACATAGAGGGCGCACTGGCAACTCGAGAATCGCTATTAACGGCAAGTTTCAGAGTGCAAAGCCGAATATGAGCGGTCCAAAGAAATACGGCCAATCAGATGCCAAGCACGAAAGATGTGATCATTGCGCGAGACAGGAAGACAGCGACTGAAGAGGAATAGCATAACCCAATGAAATAAAAGCGGAACGCGACCAATGAGGTGAACCGAAAAACAGAAGACCCACTGAGAAGGCTCGAAGATTAACAGTGTTTATTTCTTTTAAATAGGCTACCCTATACTGAATAAACGCCTGTTTTCCGCCCGCCGCCATCGTGACTTTTTGATCGTGTCCGTGTCCTATAACATGGTGACAGAGGAGAAGAAGAAACCGATGCCCAAGATGCAGCTTGCAGTTGGAGGTCAACCGGCGATTCCGTTTCCATCCCCTTTGCAGATGACTGAGAGTTCTCTACCAGACAGTTGGCGGATTTGGAAGAGCAAGTGGGCGGATTTCGCAACACTGACTCAGCTGGACGCCCAGCCGATGAACTACCAACTCGCAATGTTTAGGCACGCTATTGGTGACGATGCAAGGAGGGTTCTTGAAACACTGAAGTTTGGCGATCAGAAGGCGGATCTTTCCGAAGTGATGCGGACATTTGGTGAGTTCTGCGAGGCGCGTGTGAACGAGACCCACCAACGATATCCGTTTTTTGGACGCGATCGTTTACGGGGGAGTCGTTCGAGAGCTACATCACAGAACTGAAGCTCCTGGCACGAACTTGCAATTTCTGTGAATGCATGAAGGAGTCACTGATACGGGATCGCTTCGTTATTGGGATAAGGAACGATGAACTCACACGCCGGTTTCTGCGACAAAGGAACTTGTCACTGTAACAGTGTGTCGACATCTGCCTCAGTGAGGCCAGAACAGATCAGCAAGTCGAACATCTGCGCGCCGAAAAGAATACGGAGTTGTTTGCAGTATCCCGAACCGAGGGACGTATCCCGAGATCACCCGATGAACAGGTAACTGATTGCCAGTTTTGCGGCCGCAGGCACCAAAAGAAGAAGGAGAGTTGTCCAGCGTGGGGTCGGACGTGCATGAAGTGCTCCAAGAAAGGTCACTTTGCTCGTTGCTGTAGATCATACAGAGTGAGTTCGGTTGCCGACGATGCCAGAGAACGGGAACAAGAATTGTTGATAAACAACATGGATGGCCGGGCGAAAAGCAAGTGTGTGTTTGCAACACTTTTGGTGCGAGGACAACCGGTACGTTTTCAGCTAGACTCCGGAGCTGCGGTTAACATCTTGCCTGAAAAATACTGCAAGGGGGTGCGATGTGAAGAAACTCAAAAGTGTCTCAAAATGTGGAACGGCTCAAGGCTACAACCGAAGGGCATCGTCATTTTGGAGACGGTCAATCCAAAGGAAGGAACAGAACACCCGCTGGAGTTCCTGATTGTTTCGGAAGACCTTATGCCCATTCTGGGCATTGATTCTATCCAGCGTTTTGGTTTTGTTTCTTTTAACCACGAACGTTTTGTTCATGCGTTTGACATCGAGGCAGATATTTTTGATAAGTACTCGAGTGTGTTTGATGGCGGAGTAGGGATGTTCGAGGGACCCGCTCACTTATCGTTAAACGAGCTAGCAACACTGGTGGCGTTACCAGCTAGGAAGGTGCCAATTGCTTTGCGCGAAAAATTATTGAGTGAGTTGCAACGTCTCTGTAGTCTGGGAGTGATAGCTAAAGTTGACGAACCGACTGATTGGGTCAGCCAGGTGGCGATTATTACAAAAAAGTCAGGCGAGCTGCGTATATGCATTGATCCGAAACCGCTTAATGCCGCACTCAAAAGAGAGTATTTTACGTTACCGACACTAGACGACATGCTGCCGGTGTTATGCAATTCTAAAGTGTTCACGAAAGTCGACCTCGCCTCTGCGTTCTGGCACGTAATCACTAGATGATGAGTCAAGCTACATGACAACTTTCGGAACACCATTCGGGCGGTACCGTTGGCTTCGTTTACCGTTTGGACTGAAAGTGTCTAGCGAAATCTTCCAGAAGCGACTAATGCAAGCGTTGGACGATCTACAGGGAGTATTCTGCGTAGCGGACGATGTGTTGGGTTTTTGGCGCTACACGTGAAGAGCCCGATCAGAAACCTTCGTAGCTTTTTACAACGTTGTGTTGAAAGAAACATTAAACTGAAACGTGAAAAGATCGAAATACGAAGTACAGAGAGTATATTTCATGGGCAAGTGTTAAGCGCGGAAGGGCTAAAAAAACCCGCTGAGAAGTAAAGAGCTATAAGAGATATGCCGTCCCCCACAGATGTGAAAGCGGTTGGTCATGGCTACAATGGAATGATCAATATCATGAGCCGGTTCCTGCCCAAGTTAGCGATGTTTATGTACACCGATCAGGAAGTTGACTCATGAAGGGCGAAAGCTGGCACTGGGGTGCAGAACAAGAAGAGGAGCCTTCCAGGCAATCAAGAACTCACACTAACGCACCTGTTCTCGCCTACTATAATCCGCCACTCTCCCTCGAGATTCAATGCGACGAGCAGTCAATTTGGTATCGGGGCCGTACTCAGCAGAAAGGAGAACGCCATCGATTTTCGCAGTAAGGCGACGTTGGACAGAGACGGAGCGTCGGTAACGCCCCGATAGAGAAAAAGAGAAGCTATCAGTATGGTTTACTGTGGCCGCGTCGATTACGTTTTAAATGACTATACATTTGGCCGGAAGACTTACAGTGTTAACAGATCACAAACCCGCGTAGGTTCCATCGCCAACAAGCCCGCTAGCATGTTTGTTCCCCCCGCCGTGTCACTACAGAGAATGCTTATTTCGCCAACAAAGTACGACCATAGAGATATTGTGTTGACTCGACCTGGATCCCCGAAATGCATATCGCAGACGACGTAATCCAGGGGCATAATCTGGTCAGACACACCAGAGGAATGACGTAAGAATTCAGAGTGATATCCTGTACATGCAGCACAACTAGTACTGATACCGAGGAACGATTGAAACAGCTCCAGCAAGAGCCCAGAGGAAGAATAGAAAATCAAGCAACTCGGCAGACAATACTAAGTGGCTGCC
>OX104066.1:99447967-99484517 GCA_944474145.2 Dicrocoelium dendriticum
AACATTGCTAAGGGTTTCCTGACTATGACTTTCTGTTAATAGATTCACCTTACCTCTAATCATATGCATCTGTTCTTTACCTCATGTTCGAAGTTACTTTACATCCTGCATGGTGCTGTCCCGAGCTTGGAGTGGTTGTACCTGGGAACGAGGTCCGTTTTTCGCTCTCAATTTGGTAAGGCTTTTAAAGGCGTTTGGGTGTCTCTAGAGTATATTTTAACACGATTTTCACTTATACTTTAACGGTAAACTTACAGGCCTTGCTGCTGCTATCTTTTCTTTTCCATCACCTCTTCTTTTGGATATGAGCAGTGGACGTCGTCTTAACGTCTCTATCAAGGGTGTGAGATCAGTGGGACGCACTCCGACCAAAGCTAAAACTAGCAGCAGTAACTTAGCTGGCAAAACTATACCATGCACCGTTAAATTAACGGACATCTTTTCCTTGAATTCTCAAATGGCCGATCTTCAAAACGACGTGGCAAAGCTCAAGGTGGTCTGCAACACAATATAACCTTTTACTGATAGACTAGCAGCCATAGCTGATATAATGCATCCCAAGGACCTTATGGAAGCTAAGCAAGCGGAATTGGCTGGAAGGTTCATTAATACGATTTGCACCGAATTGGTGGATCGACTAAAATGTCTTAATGAGGTAGGGATTTATAATGTTCCAGACCGCCTGTATCTGCACACCATTTGTAAGATACTGATGAAAGTGTGTGGCTTGGAACACAATCTAGTGAGCTGCACAAGTCTGAGAAAATTCGCTATGAAAACCAATGCCCCAGCTTAGTCAAGTTCGATAATGAGAGCTCGGCTCTCAAGTTTCTCTCCTAGTAAAGGGAATTTTGGACCCCCACCACTCTCCTTGACTTAAAGTTGGTACCAACAAGAACGGCGTTGCAACGCCGTTACGATAGTCTAAGGGTGGAGTTCCGCACAGAGCAGATGTGTTCAGGCGAATTGTGACAACTGTCCGACGCCAGTGAACCTAAGTGGCTCAGGTACTGTAGACCTTGACATTTCGTCTGATAAGAATACTGGATCGCTTGGTTGCCTGGAAAAACCTGCAAACCCTGGGACCATTACTATCCATAAAGCCACGTCATACATAGATCAAATCAGCCAACCCGAGAAGAATATATGAAAACCCTACGTTGATACTAAGTGCTCAGCTACTGTTACAAGTCGACCAGTTAAACCGGAAGGGCCAATGGTTGACGAATCCCTAACGCAACCTTTAAACAGGCCAGTTAGATCGGACCTGTTAGGAAAATTCTACGACGATCGAAGCGAGCCCAGCCAAACATACACTCAGAGAACAGAGCCGCCAACGCCTCGAGCCAAAAGACCCCGCATATGGACCACACTACCGAGTTCACCTGCGCCGCTGGGCGCAACGCCACTAACTTTGAAAATAAGGAAATCGGAGACGCTAGCACCATATAATGCTGCGTGCGGGAATGGATTATGCAACGCACTAGCGTTCAATGTTCCAAACGATATATCAGTAGAGGCATTTAGGCGTGCAATCATTGCGGTTAATGGCATTGCAGAGCACACATTGCAGGTTCAAAGACGGCCTAAGCCTGTAACCCAATTTGCGGCTCCCATCAAACTGAATGCCAAGGATGACGCAGTATTGCGTACTCTTATGGCTAACCGTGAACAACTTCGCAATGCAACAATGCTAAGCCAGCTTACGTTCGGGCCGCAGAAAAGAAGTTTATCTTGGGCTGCGACGAATACTAACCTCAAAACAGGCTTTAGGCAATAACAGACCAGTGCATCCAGCAAGAAACAACGAGGTACATCTGGCCGCTTAGACAGCATTGTGGCTAACACCAAGTATGCATCCAGTGCTAAACGGGCTTGCAGAGCAAACACATCTAGCCACTCACGCAAGATGGCTATGTCATCCACACAAGACTTAAATATAGCAAGATCCGTAGAAAACCAGTCGCCGTAGCCGGGTTGGGACAATGTGGAGTTCAGCGTACTTGCATTTAATGTTCCGGATGGCATATCGACGCGCGAGCTTAAGAGCATAATCCTTAAGGTTAAGGGTATCGCGGAGAAATCGGTACACGTTCAGAGGATGGTCAAAAGGATCAGTAAATTCCCAGCCCCAATCAAACTGGGAACAGACGATAGTAGAATCTTGCGCAATATAAGTTTGAACTGTGAACAACTCCGAAATGATACCAAGTCAAGACAACTTTACGTTGGCCCACCAAGACAAACCCTACCGAATCATGCCCCAGATACGTGTGAGACGGCACCGCGTACTACCACCGTAACCAATTCACCTACGGCAAGTGCTGCATTTGGTAAACAGCACTGATCAACTTCATGCGCATCCAGGCTGTGGTGTACCTGCTACAGCCCTCAGACTTTCGCCGCCGGTCAAGCTAAAATGGCCAAGTAGTCCATTGCTTCCTACCCCGCAACCTGCGCATTTTTTAGACCAGGTGGGGATGAGCAGCGACAGTTTCATCCCGGCATCAAACTCCTCGTCGCCCAACTACCAACTGCAGTGTCTTCTCACACTTCCTACAACCACTGCAGATAGCGAAGTAACCATCAACGGCTTCATCTCGTCATCCGTAAAGCAGGTAGACTCCAAGTGTTCTTTCTCACTTCTACTTAGAAATGCTAGGTCCCTAAACAATAAAATGCATATCTTGCGTCCTCTGTCTTTCCGCGCCGACCCTGATGTAATATTTGTCACGGAAACGTGGTTTTCCCCTTATGCTTCAGAGGTGGACTACTCACTTCCTGAATATCAGCTGTTTATGCAGTCTCGTGTACATAAACGATGGGGCGGGTAGGTCAATTATGCTAAAAATACTTACCCAACAAAATGTCCGCAAGCTTGCACGAGGCTGAGGCGATGGATTCATTATGGATAGCGGCTGATTTCCTGGGATCGACGGTATTATTTGGGTGTGCTTATGGACAACCTGATACCTCAGTTAAGGGTGCCAAAGCACTTATGGATACTTTTGCGCAAGCATCAACATTTTCCTGCGTATACAAACTGTTTGCAGGAGATTTCAACCTGCCTGAGTTAACCTGGCTCTCACCTGCTGCAACAACGAAGTACGCTGGCCTACTAGCATGTATAAATTTAGGCGGCTGGACGCAACATGTATCTGCTCCAACCAGGACGGAACAAATTCTTGACCTTATATTTACTCTTGGCATCCCATCAACGCGAGTGGCAGTCGGCCGAGAGTTTCCGGGTAGTGATCACAGATTAATGCATTTCTCGGTTAACGTAAAGCAACCTAATGCCCACCCAACAGAAACAGACGCAGTCGTAGTGTACCGCCCGATGCAACTCGTCAACTGGACAACCTTTGCTGTACTCGTCCGATCAAGAAAATGGGAGGAAGTCTTTATGTCTGTTTCTGTGGATCGCTCGGCTGAGCTGTTTTATAAGGAACTACTTCACTGTCTCGACTCTTTTTCTCCCTTGTCACATTTAATAAGGCGCTCATCTAAAAGTGTGACCCAAACCAAAATGCATAACAGAATGCGTCAGCTTAGACGACCCTATAACAAAACCTTCAATTTTGCCCACATCATGAGAGCGAAGGAGATTGCACATCAGATTTCTGCCAGTGCTAAGCAGCAGCAAACTAACCAAGAAATATCCGCACTAACTAGTGCAAACAAAGCTAAGAATCTCAGCTGGCTGCTGTGCTCTCGGACCACCTAACAATAGACGATAGATCTCTACCCTAAAGTTCAGCCCCAACGAAACTTCTGGCGACGCAAGAATTTTATGTGAAGCCTTCAGCTCACCTTTTAAAGAATCGCAGTGTTTAGAAATAGGTTCAACCATTCAGGCCCTGCAAGTACCTTTTAGCCGGTCCGTGTACTCTGTACAGTTTGATACAAATAGTGTGCGTTCTGCGATTTCAACTACCAAGCTATCCTGCAACCCTGGTCCAGACGGAATATCGCCTAGTCTACTGAAGAATGGTGGTGAAGATATCCCTATTATTCTTTTGAAACTCTTTACGTTATCAATGAAAAAAGGTCGATGCCGACCGCTTGGAAACATTTTATCATTATGCCAAGGCATAAAGGCAGAAGCCTACAGGAAGTTGGTAACTAGCGCCCTAGCAACCACACTTCTATTATCTCGCGCGTGATGAAGAAGTTGATTAAAATGCTCTCATGACTCATCTTTATGCAGGTGAGCACATAAATGAATCTCAGCACGGGTTTTCAAGTGCTCGGCCTTGTGCAACCTGTCAGCTGGACTTCCTTACTTTGGTCACCGAGGCCATTGGCTAATCTTTCAGCTGTCATGCTTTGCCTTGATATGCAAAGGCAGTTGGCAGGGTACCACACATGCGCCTGGTGCATAAGGTAAAGGCTTATGGGTAGACAGTCCTCTATTAGACTGGCTGGGTTCCTATCTAATAGAACGTACGCAGTCTATTAAGGTTGGACAAAGTATATCAACCCCGAACGCCGTCCCCAGTGGTGTGGTGCAGGGCAGCGTCCTTGGCCCTACCCTATTTTTGCTTTATATCAACTACCTTTGCAGGAGTTTGCAACACGGTCGCTCCTATATCTTCGCTGACGACGTAAAAGTTGTCTACGTCTTTCCCCCTGATAATGAATTATCCGCAATTAAAAGTATCCGTGAGGATCCTAAAGCACTTGAAAAGTGGTGCGATTACTGGCAAATGACCTCCTCTGCTCAAAAATCTAACGTCATGGCCTACAAAATTTTTTATACCTGCCGGGTTCCTAACAATAAACGGCATCACCATCAAACAGAACACCATGACAATAGATTTGGGTTTGCGCTACTCCATGAGCCTCAACTTTACAGAGCATGTTCATTATCAAGTGGCAAGGGTAAGGGTTTTTCGTTCCACATGCGCAGTTACATAAAAACCGCAGACGCAAGGCTATAAATCTATTAGAGCCACGTCAGGCTACAGCTGGAATATTGCTCTTTTATATGCAGCAACCTAAGGAAGTCGGAGCGTGTTCTGCTTGGAAAAGCTCAGCGACACTTTACGAAGATGTTGGCTCCATCATAGCAAGCGCTGCGTTACCGACAAAGGTGTGAACACCTTAAAATCCAGCCCCTATGGCAAAGGCGCATTATCCTTAATTTGTGCTACTTACATAAGCTGTTTCATAAAAAGCTGCACAGTAACATCACTTGTCTTAAACTAAGGAGCGCATCTGAATCAACACTCCGAAACAAGCGCCATCTCATTACTCCGCTAAAGGCAAAGAAGAGGCTGCGATCTCGTTTCTTCTTAGTTGTTTACGTGAACATATGGAACAGGCTGCCTTCCAGAATAAGAGAAATCCAAAACTTGCATGTATTCAGGAAGGAGATACAAAGCTTCCTATGTTTTGGCAATATGCAAATCATCTTCCATATCTGCGATTTGCAAGACCACTTCTTCGAAACTAGCCCTGATGTAGCCTGAGGACGCCCAGGATGTAGTGCATGACATCTAAGCACCTTAATCTCACAACTCATCCACGTTCATTGTCGTTACCGTTCTAGCACCTAAGAGACTTTAGCGGTATCTGTCGCACCAAATTTTTAGGGTTTAAGAATGGCAAACCGAGTACAAGATGATTTTATTCTTCAAGGAGCTCTTCCTAGCCGACTTGAGTTCTCCCACGGACAAGTCCACCTTAGGACTGCACTATGGAAAGAGTAGACTCCAGCACAAAAGCATCCGGTAAGGGATAATACGGGATAACCCCATGAATGGTCTCCATCAATGACCCTTGTACTTTTAACTATCCATTACCGCACACACAAGACCCAGGATATCTTAGCCGGATCAGTCGCACGCATCGTGCAGGTGCTAACGTTAGAATTCTGAATGCAAGAAGCACTTAGCCACTACTGATTAGTTCCTGACGTCCTTCGACCCTCGCACTGACACGAGGGTCCAGAGGCTGAATGGACCAATTGGTATTCACAACCCTCCGGCTTCTCTCTTTCTATGGTTACTTCGTCTATGTTTAAAATGTATAGCAAAGAGTACACTTAGCCCACTGACTGGCAGGTTCGCAAACCCGTAGTTATTCCTCATATAGGATATTGCAGGGCAATGACTTAGCCAACCGTGCAGGTGAATTTCAATCATTACATCTTATCTACATCTTCATTCATTGTCTTCAGCTTTGCAGTTATCACTTTCTAACTTCTTGACAACTGGGTACGTGCGAAAGGTTTCAGGCTTATGACCTCTAAGGTACTCCTGGTAAACGCATCCTACCAGACCGAAGCCTTGCATAAGAGGTTGAAAGCGTTTGTTGCTGTTGTTGCACCTAAGCTTAGCATTAGAATTGTCCAAAACAGTCCAAATGACGGCTTAAATGAACCTTTACGTGCCTTCGTAGATGCCGGTTGCTAGCTGGCCATTATTGTTGCTTTTCATTAAGCCTGAGCACTAGATACAGTAATCCGCAGTTTTCAACCACTATCAGTATCGAACCAGCAAAATAACATATATATATATTTTTCATATTGTTGACAGAGAGCACTTTATAATCTCTAGGCCCAAGAATCAGACATTTTGCCCTCCACTTATCCTCTCTTGATCCCATATACTTAGCTTGATCTGGTATACATATGCCTTTCACTATTGGCAACACTAGTAGACAGGCATAATGAGGACATGATCCTCTGCTTTAACTGCTTTTGCTAGTACAACACTCGCATTACCAGCTTCCATTTCACTGGCACGAAAGCTAACCAAAGACAGAGAGGCCCCCGCCACACTGGCTGGCAGGAGCACCAGAAACTTTCCATCAATACTTTTCTTATCTTGGCCGCCCGTGTGTTATTTAGCTTTTAGCTGGCTCTAAAGCCTACCATGCGTTATGTGCAATGGCGGGTGAACGACCAGCTCCCACTGGTTTTTGTTACTATTCTACTCCTGATTTACCTTCTCACTCTGTGCTTAAGATGTTAGAACAGCTCTTGTCAGGAAACTCACAAAAGAAATAGCCGGTGTGACAGTGGAAGGTTAGTTAATATTGCCACCTGGATGAACACCGCCGGCACTTGCTTCGGAACCTAAAATTGAAAATAACTCGAAATTCATCCAAGAGATGCACAATAATGTGCATCAACACCTGAGGCATAACAATCCCTCAAGTTCGAGCAAGCTCTACCACCAGAAGTAGCGCTGGAAATGCCCCATCAAGGCAGACCAAAATGGATTTCAAGCCCAAAAGCAATTTGCAAAATTTTACTAAATTTTCCCATACATTTCTTTATTATTAGTGACAGGCTCCTCCAGCTGATTAATGTTAGAGACATATGCATATAGAAAATCGGCTCTAAGGGATAGAGCTTGCAACGTTTAGCTAAGCAATGTGTGTATCTTCCAGACCAAAGTGTGTCAACTGATCCGAAAGATCTCCTTGGTTACTCAGGTAAATCCGGCGCATGCGGCCTTGATATAAGCTTCAGCAATACTTAAAGGCTTAAAAAATACTAAACTCTATATTCCTGGTTGTTTATGTGGCTCAGGATGCACTGAAAATGGTATGCTGAGCCTTCTAACCGTGGATTAATTATAAGCTCTCTTACATTCCCATGTAGATATAATATTCCTTACTGGATTTCTATCGTTCTCGCGCAGGTTTATCGCTTGTTTGCGTATATTTGCCATGTATGCCTGCAAAGTGTACGTGTTGGCCACCAAAGCAGTCCTTAGTTGTTGCAGGGTATTGCGGGCTAATAATCGCATTGCTGGATAGCTATTTCTATTTAGAACATATACCGCTTCGCTATATTTTACAATATCTTTTCTTTGTTCTGCTATCTGCTTACAAAGCAGAAAGCCATTTTTAGCGGAAAATGATAATGGCCTTATTCGTAGACCATCATTTAATTACAAATAACTCGCAAACTACTCCACGTATTACATTGCTTTCGCTTTCAGCGTATTCAGAGGTTAAAACTTGTCCAGACCGGTACATTTTTGTGCTATTTTACGCAGTATTCTAGTTTTAGAAAAGGTTTTTCTTCTATTCTGCGGTTTACTCAGGTTGAAATTTTGCGCCAGAAAGCAATATCAGCGCAAGAAATGATTTGCTGTATTTTTTTGTTAATTTGTATTGTTCTAGTGAGGCACGCCGCTTTAGTGTGTCTCCAAACAAATACACTTTATTTTCCTCTGCAATTATTAAAATTACCTTTTAACTTTCGTATCCCTCAAAATTCCGCCACTCTCATTTCTTCCATGTGCTAACCAACAATTTTGACGACTGAGCGGGCCAACCAAGCTGCCCTGTATTCGCAGGCCTAGCAGCGTACTTTAAAGATGGTGACGTTCGTTGATTGGTTTGACGGCAGTGCAACAACTGACCTCTAGACTCTGACATTCTAATCTGGTGTAACCTTAAAACTGTGTTTTAGTGTGCTAAAAGGCCATCAACCGTTTGCCGCCGATTCGTATGCTTGGCAATACGGTTAATCAAATGCTGCAAATTTGGTAAATTAATTAGACAAAGAAATTTCCACACCCTAATGTCTAATATTGCATAGTGAGCGCATTATAATGCCAAAAGTCAAAGTTAGGTCACCTGTTTTCATGGATGCTGTATTTAACTAAGTCGCAGTCTTGGAAGTCCGTTGAAAACATTGGATTTCCGCAACGTATACCGTAAAAGTTTTCTTTTATAACAAGCTTGTTGGCACGAGCGTCCATTAATAGTCCGTGGGTTATCTTTTATGCGTCTTCTCGGCGTCCTGTCTAGATGTTGTTAAACGCAAAACAGAACACAGACGAGATGTGCAGCAAACCGGGGTTGAAATGAATGCTAATTGGTATCCACTTAATCAGTTGTGCCGGCTGCGTTGCAGAAGTGCTAATATTTAACTTGCTTTACTATGCGTCCACTTATCGAGGTGGAAACATCGAAGTGTGCAATGCATGCAGCTATATTTGCCTTAAATATGCGTAACATTAATGCAATATTGGTAACTAAAGTATAAATTATTCACTACAAGGTATGAAAGATAAGCATACCGTTTCTGAGCCCATTTATTAATAATTCCTGCCGTCCACTTTTAGTTTCTTCCTTGACTTTTTATTTAGTCTCCTATTGTGTCGATATTTTTAGCCTCGGAATTTTAATGTGAAACGCATTATTAATATAATGAAATAAGTACCACTTAGGGATTGTGGTTTTATAGAACAGGGTACATCATAGCAGACATAATTAAGTGACTTCTTTAACAGCGAAGATTTTGTAAAATCATAGGAAACTTATGCAGCATTATTTTCCCTCTGACTTATCATTTTATCCAAACATATGTACAGCGAGCCCTCTCACTGAAGCGTGCTTTTGGCCACTGGCGCAGAAGCAAAAGGAGATGAAGATAAATGTCTTTATACGTCCATGAATCTGTTTAACTAATGTACTCAATAATTATCGACGCTGTTTAGTGAGTTAAATCTCTCTTTTTAACCGTACTTTCTGTCAGCGAAAGTGACTTTTAGCGCCCCATTGGTGACGAATAATTCGTCACTGTGGTTCTACGTGCTTACCAGTCTGTAATTGATTACCGCGTAACGTTGAAGGAATATGCATCTCTTCAGCGCGAGCAACGAAAGCGTGTGTCGTCGTGTGAGTGTTGTAACTCCCTAAATGACCAGACTTTTGGCCCTCAGCAGTGCAGAGGTACAATTTATGGAAGACCGTTTGGTCAACCAGTATATCTTCCAGCGCCCATCAAACTTCAGCGACTAAAGTTTCATGGTAAAAATGTCGTAAACATGAAGCGGTAAGCCCCATATTAATTATAATTACTTAATGCAGTAGCCACAAGCCCAAACCCTAAATTGATTTTGATTTACCAATTCTCGTCCAACCGAAACTTAATTAGGATGACTTTCAGCCAACGGTATGCATTATCTGATGCTACCACAGCATTATCGTGAGTGCGCTACTGTCGGAGTATGTATACTACAAGCACAACCCGCGGAGTCAGATGATATTAAAACGCACTTGGGTCCTAGCACATCGGCCCCAAATGTGTCACTGATGGAGCCTATATACAACGAGCACGAGACATCGAGCCGTTTGCTATTACAACCCAACTGGATCCTATCAAGTTGACACCAAATGCGCCACTGATGGAGCCTACATACAACGACCACGAGACTTGGAGCGGTGTGCTATTACAACCCACTTGTATCCTATTACATCGACACCAAATGTGCCACTGATGGAGCCTATATACAACGTGCACGAGACTTCGAGTCGTATGCTATTACAGCCCAAATGGGTCCTAGCACGGTGACACCAAATGTGCTACTGATGGAGCCTATATACATTGACCACGGAACTTCGAGCCGTGTGCTATGACAACCCACTTGTGTCTTAGTACATCGACACCAGATGTGCAACTGATGGAGCTTATATACAGCGACCACGAGACCTCGAGCCGTGTGCTATGACAACCCACCTGGGTCCTATTACACTGGCAGCAAACGTGCCGCTAGTCCAGTTAATTTTTTAAAATGCTGTAATTCTAAATGAGCGCAGAAACCGATATAAAAACTGTGCATTGTATTTATCAAAAGGCAGCGCGAGAAGGTTCGGCGTTGCTCACTATATTCGTGCCTTGGACGCGTAAGTCCCATCCAGGGTATCATTACACAAAGTCGTATTCATCGGCTAAAATATAATAGTAGCGCAACATACAGCCTACTGTCGGGTAATTGAATGAGATTTTATCTAAACTAGCTTTTTCTTTCTTTGCGGTTTTTTTTACTGGGATGGCATCCATGTCGACGCTACAATGAAGTGAATTTGTGCGTTTAAATTGCACTGAAAAGCTTACTTTGGCACTTTTTTCTGCACAATACCTCTGTTTGAGGGGAATTCCACGGCTCACTTTCGCTAACCTATCGATGAAAGGTAAGGAAATAGCTCACCAGTACCAGTTGGGGTGTTGTAGCGGAAAAGGTCCACGGACTGAGTGAACTCCTCGTCCGTCAGACGGCGACTGATGGGGTGTCGCTCATAAAGAAGACGATTAACTGGGTGATTATGAGACAGATCGAACGTTGTGACTTTTAGCTTCCGTCCCGTTCTAATGAGGTTAACGCAAGCTTGGCAGTTGGTATTAGGTGAGCTGAAAGATTAAGAATAATTAAAGCGAAAGCGTACTAAACACGTCTCAATCCTGTACTTTTTGACTTCCTACGTGCGCAGCAGACACATCGATAAATGACCCTGTCGTACTTCACCCGTGACAGGTTACACTTTCTGCTGCTGTAGCATACGGAATTGACGTAATGAAGAAGCATAAACTCTGAAAACAAACTATTAAACTCATAAAAGCTATCAAAAGAACGCCCAAGGAAGATTCTCCGGAAATCAGACTCCATGGCGTACGGATACGAAAATACTGTTTCTACCGCGTATCTGGTTTCCGACATATTAAAACAATTGCAATATCACATTTACACAGACTTAAATAAAACTGCAAAGGCAGTAAAATAGCCGGAAATAATGCCATAAAATGGCCATAAACTATTTATTGAGCACTAGGTTTTGCGGGGTAACGGTGCGTATCTGGCTTCTGACATATTTAAACAAATGCAATATCACATTTGCACGGAATTGAACAAAACTGCAAAGCCACAATGATAGCCGGGAATCATGCCATAAAATGCCAGAAAACTATTTATTGTGCACTAAATTTTGCGGGGTACCGGTGCTGCGACTACGTGGTAGCGGCCAACCAATATCTGCATTCGTTCGCATTTGGAATAATGCACATTTCTATGTAACAGCTTAGGGGAATCCGACCGGATCCTACTGGAAAAACCCAGTAGCACATGACCAAGAATTTTCTTAATGGAAAAGGGGGTATGAGTTACAAAGAGCGGTGCATTCATCTCAAACTCCAAATCTGGTTGCGTCACATGAACGTAACCTTTGCTTTTTACTCAAAAGCGGTTACTAAAATGGCGTATATTGCACGCTCAGGCTTGTAGCTAAGCACCGGTTTAAAACTTGACTTATGAAGGAAAATAGCACGAGTATACCATTGAAGGCACGGAAAAACTGCGCACACGTTTTTTCCTGATATTTTATATAAATAATTGGCATAAATTACCTACGAGTGTTGGCGTGCGTACGCCTCCGATATGCGTCAAGAAGAACGTACGAAACTTCCTTAAAATTGAAAACATGAAACGCATGCTGTACATCTGTTCTGACACGTGTGCGCGACGTGTCAACTACCTGGATCCCGATTTTTCGAGGTTTCTATCTCAAAACCACGAAGTCCTGTGCAGCCACGTGCATAGACCAAGCAACCGCGTCACTTTCCGCTCAAATGCTGTTCAGAGCATCCTGTGTGAAGTACGGCTTTGCACAACCTGCTGTACCCTTGGTGACGTTTTAAACGCAAGACTACAACGTTCAACCACCCAGGTCGTAAGCTCTCTTTGTGGCTCCTGTCAAGCATTAGTAAACGTCAAATGTCTTCTTGTCAACCTCAGCATCCAACGGCATGTAGCGCTGTTGCTCTCACCGTGTCCAACAATAAAGGCAAGTCACACATCGCATTGGTATCCCTATCTGCCTCTGGGTCTCCTACACCCAGATCAAAGCAAAGCCGCACACCCCCCGCTGCGTCGGCAGGATCACTACCTCCAAGTGAGAGGAAATGTAGACCGGAAAACAAGCCCAAGAAGCACGCTGCCGTGGAGAGCGCTATCACGATAATAACATCCGGTCTGCGTCCAACTGCAAGCAAGCCTCCACAAAATGTCGCCTCATACCCCAGCGTGAAGCCTTACACCGCATATTTGTAGATAAAATTCATAATTGAAAGGATAACGCAAATAAAGCAACAACTCAAAAACACACTTGCACACAAAGTGCACCGTCTACGGGCGAAAAGAGCACTTCACTGCGCGACCGCTGCCTGACCGTCATTAACGTACTGAACTCCAAACAAGACGCGACTGCTGAGAAAACGCTCGATGAGCAAGCCTACTTTAAGAGAATGGTATCAAAACGGTTTGATGAGGACGAGCAGGGGAGTAACCGAATTGCTGCTTTCCGTATTAGTAAAGTACAAATGACCCGTCTGCTTTGCGCCCACTGAATCGCATGTCAGGACGAGGAAGAATGCCAGCGCCTTCTGAGGCCGGCTTCATGCTTTAAAGCGAAAACATTTATATCCTAAAAGACCGTTCTCCACAGGACCGGGTGAAAAGGCGACAAGATATTATTGTGCTCCGAACGAATCGAACGAATGGCAAAACCTACCTACAACATGTGGATTTTCGCTTTGTGCCGAAAAGCCCGGGAGCTTGATTGATTTCAATCCATCTTCTCCCTGGACCCCAAGCGTAAGTTCTGAACTACGTTAACGTTTGCAAACGTGCGCAGCCTCAGAACCAAGCTAGTTTTTAAAGCAAACTCTTTATTTTAGAGCAGCGACCGGAGCGACTGAGCGGACAAAAGTGTCCAATAAATTTAAAGTGAAGTCGTGGTGAATTGGATCCTGTTCCAAAAGCCGGCACAACTACAACTCTGCGCAACTTTCACAACAGAAGAACAAGGAGCTCAATATTGCCCGAAGGAACCGGAAGAATTTCAAGGTGGGCTCCTACGACCACGTCAGCTGTAACCAGACAGTGCTAATGCACTCGTAATTGCCAACTAGGAACGTATACTAACATTTTGTCTACTTCCATCCAAGAGCATAGGATTAATGTGACTGTTGATCTGAACCCTTAAGGGTGCGGCCTATAGCCATTCTAGAAATATACGTATTTAGTTATTTATTTAATGGCGTTCACTGAGATTTGTCTATCATCAGACATGTCGAACTCAGAGGATCAACTTTCAGGGTTTCAACACTTTTGAGCTGCTCGCTACAGCCGATGATCTGGGGTGGAGTAGTCTTCTAGTGCAAATCCAACCTAAATGCAACGTTCTTAAAACGGACTACGGCAATGATGATGCTTCAGAACTACTCTGGTGTGGAATTCAAGACGGCTTCCAGTCGTTCGCGGTCTGAGTACTCTAAGACTCCATCAACAGCCGGCTTCTAACCCTGCACTCAGTGAGAACTAATGCAAAAAGCTCGCACTGTCTGCTTATGGGGGATTTCACTGCCTCCGGCAGCAACTGAGACCTACTGCATACTACTCTTCCCACGGAGTCCTTTAAAGCTCGTTTACTAAACACTTCCTTCATTGTATCCTCACGCAGCCCGTCCTAATACCAACACGGGTACTTTCAGACCAAACTTCCCACATTCTAGACCCGGTACTTAATCCGACCTCAACTGTTGTCTCCGATCTACTGAGCCTCCATCAGCTGGGCAAGTGACCACAATGTTATCATCTTCAAGTAGACACGATATCTTGCGATTCATGACGAAGGATCACGTCGTCGCAACTTCTGGTGAGCTGACCAGCCTAGAATTAAAACAGCTGCAAGCACCCTGAATTGGAATATTCCGCAGTCCTTGGATATGGAGGGTGTATGGCAGCTACTATAATCCGAAGCGCTGCCGCTCCTCGAACAACCCTTCCCAAGCTGCAAAGCCAGGCCTAACTCCAAAGGCCCACTTTGGATTGATAGCAAAATAAACTCCTTAATAAAAATACGACAGGAGCTGTAGAATCACTACTAGTCCACACCACGAACATTGAGCTAGTCAGTATACAAAACTGTTGTGAACCTTTGCACCCTGAAAAGGGCAACATGCTGCTCCAGTAAGAACGGCGCCTGGCCACGGAATCTCTAACTTGTCCCAAGGAACTCTTCATACTTGTAAGCAAAGGTCAGGGTGGGTAGTAGATGCCCAAAACTAATCTCCGAAGCAAGCACAATGCTTCACGATGACGAGGAAAAAGCCAAGGCATTAGGTTTGCAGTCCTCTTCGGTCTACGTAGTGGTGCCCCTTCTGCACAGAAACTCTCTGTCCGCACACTGTCCTTTCTTTAAGCAAATCGAAACCAACACTGCGGTGTTGGTGATACTCCTTCTCGAACTGGATCTACCCTCCTCTCATAGCCCAGTTTAGCTGCATTCCATATTCCCTAAGGCTGTATCCTAAAAAGTCGCTGCTTCCTTCTGTTAACTATTTTGCCGCTCCCTCGTTGTCGGCCGTTTACTCACTGACTGGAAGGGATTCAGCTTGATGACCAAGGACAAGGGCGGTAGCCACCAAGATCCGGCGAACTTTCGCTGAATTTGCCTGACATCCGTCGCCTGCAAAGCCATGGAATGGGTACTTAATTACAAGTTTCAGCTACACTAAGAGAATTAAGACCTAATTTGTCCATTCCAACCTTGTCTGGGGAAAGCGTTTCCTGCTTTTCCGTTTGGCTAGTCACCAGAGCAAGTTGGGCCCAAGCTATGGTTGCATAAAACCATACAGACGTTGTCTTTCTCGACCTCAGTATAGCTTTTGACAAAGTTCCTCACCATTGGCTGACGCACAAGCTTCAGGAGATTGGTGTGACTGGCTAACTTCTATCCTGAATCCTCTATTTCCTAAGAGGCCGCAGCCTACGCGTCAACGTCAAGCAAAGCACATCCGCCCCTGTACAAATTACAAATGGGGTTTCACAAGTCTTCATACTTGGACCAGAATCTTTAATATTGTACATAAATGACCGCCCTGTTGCGCCCTAACCGACTACTTGACCTACCCTGATGACCTTAAGCTCCGGTCAATATTATGTAGCCTAGACGATGTCGATAAATTGCAAGGCTCTAGATAAGCTGCACGAGTAGCGATTGTCTGTCTATCGCAATAAATATGCGCATCTTTCAATCGGTAAAGCAAAGCATACGGACCATACCACATGGATGGCTTTCCACTTAAGATCACCACCCAAGAAACGGATCTCGGGGTCATCGTATCCTCTGAATTTAGGAAGTCCCAGGGCTCACTAAAGTAGGTCGCAGCTACAAAGGGACTTCTAAGGGCATTGAGAAGGTCGTTCTCTCCGATGAGCCCTGAGGTTTTCCAAACCCTATACACCGCATGCGTACGTCCCATAATAGGCTAGGGCAGACAGCCAATCTTCCTCTCTTTAACTTAGCGTGCTCTTTGACGGAGAACTTTCGGCGGCGTACCTCGAAAGTTGTCATCAGGCTCTGCAATCTTCCTTATCCTTTCCAAGTTCACCAGCTGTACTTGTTTCCTATGGAGTTCCGCCGTCGCCGAAATGATCTCATCTACACTAGAAGCATGCTCCTTGGTTGACGCAGAAACGCGCTGATGCTGTTCTTTCACTACGACGCCGTGTGCCACACGAGGTCACAAATGGAATCGGTTTAAACAATGAAGGTTTCACGCTCCTCAGACCTTACCTTGTTCACCTGGGCGGGGAATGAGCGGAAAAGTTTACCACAAGCAATTTTTGACGCAGCTACGAAGAAATATTTCAAGTGGCATTTAGACAAAGACTCAATGAAGACGCTGGGATGCTGTTGCTTCCGCTGCAACTGCGACTACCTCTGGAGGACCATCGTCACTCCACGACATGCAGCTTTTCCACATTGAATAGGAATCGACAGAGCTGACAAGGGTTATCCCCTCTGCTCTCTACAACCCGATGAACTTAATGAAGTAATGGATATCTGTGACACTGATGAAAACGCAGTCATCCAAACTGAAAAGACGCAATTGTCACTAGGGATTTATTTTGCATATCCCAACGCTACCAAATGAACCAAACGAGGAACTCAACGATTTCCCACACGTTTTATACGCACCCTAAATTTAAACCTTGGACCAACCTCGAAAGCAATATACACAACTAATAACTTTAAAAAAAGCTGAAGCACTGTGACAAAAGTAATAATGTTGTAACTAATAGGTGGACTAAAATGAATAAAGGTACGCTAGTTCGTGAGAAAGTATTTTACATAAGAACTGAAGACGCCAGACAAGGATAAAAAGAAAACCTAATATTTCATTATGAAGAAAAATAAACAGTTTAACAGTAAAGGTTTTAATGATTGTTTGACAAAATATTATATTGGGGCGTTAAAGGTTGCTGAAAACGTAGTTGATAAAGAAATTATAAAATGGTCGAAAATTTTCATTGCTTGTATGACACTGTAAGTCGAGAACCTGATACACTGTGTTAGTTTTCCTGTGTTCCGTTTGTATTACTGGTTAATCCCCGAGTTCTAAGATTAGATCAAAGCAAACGATGGAGCAAACTGAAATTTACACCTGAATGGGACAATCCGTTCTCGGAACAAAATATCGAACTCCGATCAAACATCGCACAGAAGAACCGTGCGAGTTGGATTTTGGCCTCTTAAACAACCTCGTGTTTGCGGACATCTTGAGTTCAGGTAACGTTTTACTTGAATTCATAGCCTGAAAGGTTTGCGTGGCCTCGACAGTCAGTGAACAGTTACTTTCTACATCACTTAAGTAACGCGCGTAACCTATGCCTTTCCTAAAGGTATAGTCCGCTCTACATGTATTTTTGTTTTACAAACTTTGTATGTGTACTTCTGCATATTTATGACCGAAGGTCTCTGTTGTGTATTCTGTCGGAATGCTTGATGGCTAGTCTAAACAGACACGCACACAACTCCAGCCACACAAAGTGCCCAATTCACTGCATCCCTATTTGTTCATCCTTCTTCTTGCGACACCTTAAGGTATTCAAGTAGATAGACACTTATCAGATTGCAGTAGTTCGTTTACCGGAGCGACCCTTTTACCTCGGCTAGTGTATTTGACTTTCGTATATAAAGCTGGCGTTGCGGCTTACAAATCTACGCCATGGAATTATATACTCTTACAGTTTACTGAGCTGATCCGACCTTGCGTTCTACCGAAAGTACCTGGGCCCAGTGGAAACCCTCGTTTACAAACTACCTTGACCTACTACTTGCGACCTCTTACTACACGGAAGGCCAGAAACTGAAGCTGCTAAGCTACCTACTCGCTGATAAGGAACAGTGTCACTTTGCTGCCTTAGAGCTCCAGTTTCACGATACCTTAACAAAAGCACCAGATTTGCTGGACCAGTCATGGGGCCAACATTCAAACCTCTTCATGACTCGCCTCAAATTCGGCCGACTTACACAGGACCCATCGGAAAATTTAGAGTTTTGTGGATCGCCAAATTCGCGGTGTACGATCCTGAGTGTATTCAACCATTTCAAAAATAGAATGGAGGGCGTAATGCTAGTGCATCAGTTGCTTAGTGGAAGCAACAGTAACCGAACCCGGGTATGTCAACTTTCCGAAGACGCTTCCAAATTGACTTAAGACAAAGCTGTGGACGTAGCTGGGCTCAACACATGTAGGCCGAACAGTAGCGATGTTTCGCTATCCACGCGGACATACAGGTGATTACCACCATCCAGCGCTGGCCAACCGAATTCCAATCTCACAGAAATGCTTCCGTTGCGGTAACCGACCGCATAAAGCTAATTTTACCCAGGGTCCTGCCTTAGACATGGATTGCAAAATGTGCGGTCAACGTAGACATTTCGTCCGTTGTTGTCGTTCAGTACACATTTTAGTTGCATATTACAGCTTCCGTTACTAGTCAGCAGGTTAATTCGTCTGAAATGTTATTTTCCATTGATAACACAAATACTGTCTAACTTTCGTTCCAAGCGTCCACAGCCTGAACTGCCAATGCCTGACATTCGTACTGTTTAACTTTTTGTACGCGATAGAACAACACAGGTTGACATTGAACTTGATTCAGCCTCTCTTATCAATATAGTACCAAGTAGTTTTCATAGTGTTCACCTACATGACACGCCTATACATCCTTCAGCCTATCGATTTGAGAGTTACACGAAGGTCCGGGATTGTGGTGATGGTGTTGCCACTTGGGTCCGTGAAATCATCATTTGCTGTGTACGTCACTCTCGGAAATGACCGTCCCCTACTCGGAAGCAACGCTATGGTTGCACTGGGACTCAGGCCGTCCCTATGTCGTATGAGTATCAGGGCCATTAACCTATCAGACCCATAGATACTATACCCGAAACTGCTTGAACAAACGATAGGTCACGCTCCCTCCTCCGTTCACCGCATATGTCGGAAGCAGAATGCTAAACCGGTAGCTATTGCTCATCCACCTCCGGTTCCTTAGACCAGAAGATAAGCTTTTTCGTCAGCGTTGCGGCAAATGATTGCAAATAATCTCGTCAAACTATTAACTGTTCTGAATGGGTCCAACTTATGGTTACAGTAGTCAAGAAGGACGGTACCGTAAGAGTATGTAAAGACCTGCATGCCCTAAATCGTCAGCTGGCTGTAGAAAAGCTTTTGTTTCCAACTGCGGATGTACTATTAGTCAAACTTGCAGGCGCCAGATTCTTTTCCAAAATTGGACCTTAAGAAGACTTTAGTTAATATGTTGATAATTAAGGGGTCAAGACCGCTGGTTGCATTTCTTACGATGGACGGACATTTTCAATACAAAGTCTTGTCATTGGGCTTGAGTTCTGCCCCAGCAGCATGTAAAAGTTTATGGTTCATTCAGTTGCCAATTTGTCTGGTAAAATAGTATACATGGACGAGATCTGTGTATACCATAGGACTCCAGAAGAACATAATTCACGACTGTATGCTGTATTTTGCCGACTACATAAACCTCGAAGTTTAAGTCAACCGCTAGTGAAATGGGGTTCCTGGGCCACATTATAATAACCGACGGTATGAAGCCCTTTCGACAACACGCGTGCCACCACCGAGGCTCTTTGATCACAGAACGCCACTAAAATAAGGCATTGTCTATGTATGTGTCCTTACTACCTACGTACCTTTATGATTTCACGAACATTGCTGAGCCGCTTCGTGAACTGATAAAGGAGAAAAGTGTGTTTGTTTGGGGACACCCTCAACAAAAGGCATTTGACGAGATAAAACGCCGCATTGCTTCCACACCAGTCTTGATGCGTTTGGACGAGACATGCCCAGACATCCTTTCTACTGACGAATCAAACTTTGGGCTAGGTGCTATACTAACCCAACTTCAAAATGGGCCTAAGAGTGGTATTGCATAGGCTTACAGAAAATTGTCGACGGCAGAGCTTCTTTAATCTGCAGGGGAAAATAAAGCCCTTACCTGCGGTTGGGCATGTGAGAAGTGGAATTTGTACGTGTTTGGAAGATCCTTCACTCTTCGTACAGGCCACGCAGCGTTAACTAGCTTACTTACTGGGAGAACAAATGGCATCAAGCCACTTCGGATACGTCGCCCTTATGCACGATTGTTAACATACGCTTTTCAAAGTATATTCCGTCCCGGACGCGAAAACCAGGTAGCGGATGGGCTCTCTGGACTGCCACTCAACGAAACTGAAAAGAATGAGGATGATAATGCGAGGTTACTGGTATCTTCCCTGAATAATGAACTTATCTCAGCCTGCCTAAGGAAGAACTTCAGTAGGCGATTCAAGGAGCTAAGACGCTCTGCTGAGTTCAGGGGTTTCTGCTAAACGGTAGGCCATTTAATAACACGATCACAGGCAAGTTTCTTCCGTACTAAATAAATAAATAAATAAATAAAACTTTTATTTTTCTACAAGGCGAGGCACACCTTTACAGGCATGATCATTTTGACAAAACAATGCGTGCTCAAGAATTTGTAAAAATCCTATATGTTTGCCATAACAATGCTTGTTTGTGCAGGGAGAATGTAATTATGTAATTGTGTGTGTGCTTATGTAGCTCTGCAATTTGCGCTTGTAACTGTGCTGCTTCATTCCTGAATGTTTGCTTTCGTCAGCAATGTGCGAGTGGAAGATTGGTGTCCGTGGGTTGGAAAGGATTATCCAGATATCCAATGGGCAGTGACTTTATTTTGTGGCGAGCCACGACCGCCACTTCACAGTGTTGTTAAGCAGACATTTGTGGCTTTTAATAGAAAGAACGCTTGCCAGGCGAAAACCCACCACGTCCTGGAACCCTGCCGCCCAACTATTAGCTGGAACGGGTTAAACCCGAACCACCCAGCTGGCATTACGAGGAGGTTGTTCGGCTAGGCTACGTGTTGCGTCACGAAGTTTCATTTATAGATGGATGTTTAATGCGAGGTGAAGAGCTTGTGGCTTCTCTGAGCTTGATACAAAAGAGCATGCTATGTCTCACGAAAGCCACGCTGGTATCGTTCGTACGAAACGCAAGGTTGACGCATGCATCTGGTGGCCCAAATGTTCATGACTGCTCTTCATGTCAAGTAGCACACACGAGTTCCAGGCCCGCTTTATCCCCTATAAAACCCATTGAGTATCCCACGCGACCGTGGGCCAAGTTAGCTCTTGACATCAGGGGTCCATGTAGCTCAGCGCCGCGGTATCAAAGAAACTGTTTGGTGGCTACCTGCTTTTACAGTAGGTGTCCGGAACTCCATTTGTTTGTCGAGAGGTGACTTTTGCCAGCATTATTCGATGACTGAACTACATGTTTTCAAGCTTCGGATTACCAGAAAAGATAGGGACGGACAACGGGCCGCAGTTTACAAGCCACGTGTTGCGTTCGTTTCTTCAACTTCACGCTATCCGGTACTCACGTACAACGCCGCATAATCCAGCGGCAAACGGCATGGTAGAGCGATTCAATCGATCCTTGAAAGCGAGTAGCCAAACTATTCGCTTATCTGGTACAGGTTGGGAGGATGCAGTTCTAGAAGCACTATTTTCTTAACGAACCACAAGACACTAGGCCACAGACAAAGCGCCAGCTGAACTCATGCTTGGGCTTGCTCCTGACAAAGTTGAATGCCGCATTTTGCGCTTACTGTAACTAATAATTCTGAGAGTTAGGTCGTGGAATTCGATATCAGACTACTTACCAGAAGCTTACTATTACGCTCCAGCTCGGAACATTAGTGCGCATAAAGGTTACCGGCTGGACGACGGCCGCACAGTCAACGCCCGAAGATTATTCACAAGTATAAAACTAATGGAGCATGTGTCACCAGCCTTCACTGACAAAACTACGCAAAGCATGCAGCTCCGCAGGACGATCCTCGAACAAAGTCGACCGAATCGATATGAATTTGTAGTCGCACATGCTTAAGCGGAGACTTGGTGTTGTGTATTCTGTCAGCACGCATGATGTCTAGTCCAACCAGACACACAAACAACCCAGACACACACAAAGTGCCCAATTATCTGCTTCCCTATTGGTTCATCTTTCTCCTTGCGACACCTTAATGTACTGAATTAGCCAGACACTTATCGGATTATATTGATTCGTTTATTGGGGCGACCCGCTTACTTCGGTTCGTTTGTTTGGTTTTTCGTGTACAACATTCTCCACCTTCGTGCCCCGGACTTTCGAGAAATATAACGTTTATTTATTTTCTAAATGCCATGCAACGAAGCAGAGCTACGCTTGTTGACGTCCACAAGACCAATAATTAAACGTTTAGTGAAGGCGCCTGTGTTGAGGCAATGCACGTCCCATTGCTTATAACAATTCAAATGTAACGGTAGTGCTAGATATGTTAGGCGCGCAACTCTAATCCTGGGTGCTGGGATCAATGAACACATTCCAAAGTGTCTCCTCAAACAGATGGAAAATGCGAAGATCGCACGCGAAGGATGGAGAAGCAAAGTTGCCGCCGCAAGTACGAGAGGTTTGATGTGCACCGGTCACCATGTATACCCACATGAAATATGCACAATCGCCATGCGCAGGCAAACGCCTCACATACTCTAGCTAATCTAGGCCATTGTGCTCTATTGCCAGCAACCACCGCACTGTCCGAAAACCGCTGACAGGTATAATAAGCCTACTGTGGTAGTTTGCAAAACACCAATCAGAAAACACGTGGCCTACAATAGATTTTATGTGACCTTGTTATTGCATTCCATTTTATTTGCTTTTATTGTGGTTGAGGAATATTCATGGAATGACGTCGTCTCACAAGCTACGTCTTCTAAGATCCTTATTTGGAATATTCGGTGTACGTGGAGTTCCCGAGGTCTTGGTGTCCGACAATGACTCCCAGGTTACGTCTCCTTTATTCAAGTACTAGTTGGCCGGCATTGCAGCCAACGCTTACGCTCACTGCCATATTATCATCAACCTATTGGTCTAGCAGAGGTTTTTGAAACCTACTAGAGGGTATCGCAATTTTTTGGCGTAGGGACCATGAGTGAATTTGTTCAGACGTTCCTGTCCTCTTACCTCTCCCCACCAAATTTAGCCGCTCCAGGATGCTAGTCTCCAGCTGAAGCATTGCTAAATAAATAAATTAAATGTTTAATCATGACTATACGTGGTACGCAGCAAGCTACCCACTGCTAACGAAGTGCTTAACTCGATCGAAAAGCCACCAACACAATCTACTGTCTGAACCAAGAACAATGAATTCGTCGGTTGAGCTTCGGTGTACGCCATCGACTACCAGCAGGTCAACCACGCTGAATCAAAGCAACTGTGAAGGCCCGTCGGTGTGCTATGTTGTCTGCTGTCTCCGTTGCTGATGACAGCAATGAAGTTCGACTGCTGCACGGAGAACGTTCCAAGCCAGCCAGCCTTCGTGTGCACTTGCCGCTGCGCGCCTAGTTGAATACCTTGGGAATTGCCACAGACAGGAAGACGAAGGTCGAAGACGCCCAGTTGCTTCATCCTCTTGGTAACTCTCCTTACCGATAGACAGAAGGAATCCGGAGATCATCAAACTACCTCCAAGGCAAGCCTAGGTAAGAGCTGTACACATTGTCTTCAAAGAAGTGTTGCGGGAACGTCAAGTGGCCAAGAAAAGTGCGCTAAAATCTCGTGCCTGGATTGCAAGAGGCTGGGTTAATTCCTTCTGATAACGTAGCTGGATCCAGCTAAACCGAGCCGGAGCTTAAGGCAACATAGGTCGACAATGTTGCCCGTAAAACAGGCGCCCTACGTGGGCACACATTTCCACAACATGGAGAATTGTCAAAGGCGATTTGGCCTTTGTCTGTCGTAAAAGAACTCTCAGCCGTCTACTTCGTCTCTTACGGCCTTCTTTTGTCCATTGTCGGGAAGCGCCGAGCATTTGATTGTGTGCGCCACTCTAGCTGAGTGTTTCCTGTGCGTTTGTCTCCCGCCTCTAGTCCCCTGGTAGAGTGCACAGCATTGTATGTTCGAGGACAGCTTTCACCGAAATACCTGCGTGCTTGTGGACCATACTCAGATTACGCGCAACTTTCGTCTAAGCTTACACGATCAGGTCGGCGAAAAGGTAAACTGAAGCGGATCTGCAAGAAGCGAAATACTTCTACTGACCTCACGGTGCTGGATGGTGGGTTGCTCTACGGTGGAAAACGTTGGAGTATGTGTATATGCTTTATACTAAGCACAGATGTCCGAGCAATTATGAGCAAAATATGTAAGATTAGAGGCAAAGTTTGATGTCATGAATTCTCGAAGCTTGGCCTAATTATGCTTCAAGAGTCATGGCTCCATGAAGCTGTGGACGATGGTGTGGCGCTCGAGTGATTCAATTACCGTCGCGTCGACCGGTCAACTACATACAAAAGCCGCAGTTGTGGTCGCTTTACTTATGTCAATCCTGTTCGCTGAGTGCCAACAAAGTGTTGGTTGCACTTTTCTTCACTCATCAACTGCCATATATTAAAATATATACCTAGACGTCTAAGTAGCTACAAATGGATTTTGCTTACAAATATCTGCATTGTCCCCGGTTTTCCTGCCTTTGGGGCAGAGGAATTTGACTAGCAGTACACTTTATGTGCCATCGCCTAAAATGCATCTTTGCTTTACAGCTTTTAACACGTTTGACCCCACTTTATCACAGATCTTGGGCTACAAAACGTTATTAGCTCACCCACCAGTTAAAGCAACTATAGAACTTACCTTTTTGATAAAGTGCAGCTGCTTTTGTGTGCAACCAATCACCAATTGGTGGTTCTGAGCACGCAAATATCAAGTTAGCACCTATCATGCCTGCTTTGTTGTGTCTATAAATTTGAGAATACACTATTTATTTACTTATTTATTACTCACCGTAAGGATCGCCTGAGAACATATATCTTCTTCAGGGAACGATGTCAACCGCCGATTTTAGTATATCTTTTTGACAACGATATATCGAAATACTGCGAACAGTTAACAAGCTACCGCAACTGCTGCTTTGATGTCTGCTCTTCACAGTAAAACATTTTTGACCGCGCGGAGCCGTTTTCATCTTCATACCTAAAACGCTTATATAAACTCAGACAGAAAGCTTTCGAAACCAAAGACCAGGCTACGGTGAGGCTTTTTTCCATTTCTATCAAAATTGCATTATGCTGTCTACACCACATATAAGTTCAAACCATACTGGTACTATTATCTGCCGGGATGCCTGACACGCTTAAACAACTGAGTGGATCGTGTGTCAACTCCATCTGTAGGCTTGGAAAAATTGAACAGGAGCTTCCGTTGCCTCAATGCTAACTGCACCCCACACAAAATCTCCGCTATTGGATGAGCCCAAAACCTCTTTACCTGCCATTCACAGTTATACAGTGCGCAATAAAATATTGCAGCTGAACTCAAACAAAGCAAGTGATCTGGACTGACTATCACCCGTTATCCTCAAGGTGTGTGAACATGCCTTTGCCCAGTCACGCGTTGACTTCTACACATTGCGCATAAAAGAGTGTACTAGTGCTGCTTGTGAAAAAGATGCCAGCAGTACACCGGGGAGCAGAGAAAAACCGACCAATTGCCTGCACCTCGGTAAACTTGCATATGTTCGCTCATATTATGCCGGTAAACTTGCTGGATTACACTCACTCAGATGATCCGCTGCAGTTTGCTTATCGTAGTTTGAAACCTATGTAAGCCTCATTGGCTTATCTTGTACCTTCAGTGTTGTTCACAATAGAAACAAGGTAAAATACGTACGTCTTTGCTTTATGGATCACAGCCATCTTTTCGGCAGCGTAAAGCTTTAGCTTCTTTTGAGTGCTTTGCACAATGCGGAATACAACTATCTACTGTCCACCTTTTAAGAGACAACTTCACTGGATGTGCCCCGGTTACGCAACGTGGGGCTTTAACTTCCTCGCCACTCACCTGGACATGGCGTTCTTCAAGGGTCATACTATCTCCATATCACGTTTCCACCTTCATCGCTTCTTTACCTGCCCCTGTCGACGCGGTACTGTTAAAATATGCAGACGAAGTAGTCTTGGATGAGCGACAACCGACCTCAGCTTCTTCGGTTTAATTACAAGCCCATCTGGACGGTCTTGTATTACAGTCTAGAGCTCACCTTCTATCGCTGGATGTATCAAAATGCAATACCGATATTTGAACCCTACATAAATACCACGCATATCAGCACTTTCGCATGGAAGGCCCCGAACTTAACATAGATGGCCAGAAGTTGCATTCCACGTTGCCGGGGAAGTACCTAGGTGTAACACTCAGCGTGCTCTATCCTGGTCCCTCTAGCATGTGTAGGTTTTCACAAAGGTGAGGTGGCTTTCGCTCTGCGGCGTTCATTTGCAATTCTTCTCCGGCCCCCGCTGCTTTATTCTGAGATGTATCTCTACGTGTGGCTTACCTCTTTAAACATATTACCCCACTGTGTTATTTCCTGGTTTTTTGAAGAAGCACGTCTACATCCTAGGTAGGTCACTGCCGCAACTATCTCGGTATTACGTAATTCGCAAAGCCAACCTCTGTTTAGCTTCTTATGTGCACTCACATCAATTTATGCATAACGCTTGCTTCGAGAATGTTTACTGCTACAAGTCATTTCTTTATAGTGCACTGTCTGCGGGTATAACAACACCACCAACTAAACAAAGGTATAGCTCCATTTTTGACCACACAAGCACCCATCCGTTGTTACATGTCTAGCAGGTTTTTGTGCGAGCAGACAGCAGTTGTCCTGGAGAACGCAATAAACGTTGAATCGCAATCATGCTGACTTTTATGCTATTTTACGCTGCTAGTGCAAAAACTGCATTAGTTTATTTACTTTGCTGAAAGCGCGCGCGTAACAGCTAAATATACCCCCTTATGAATGCATAAAGCGCTTGCTTGGAATGGAAGTAAGGCTGAAAACCAAGCAAACTGAATACAAGTCACCTGAATTTTCCAACTTTAACAGTTCCAAGCCCTTGCTGCCGACCCAGAAGAAAACAACTACACAGCCATAGGAACCAAATTGGCGAAACATGACTGAGAATAATCGCGAGGACCATGGGTCTGATGCAAACTTGGCAACATTTTGTCACCGGTCGGCAGTGTTCTAAGAGGTGGTGGGTTAGCTTGGCGAGCTTTCTCTCTACAAAAAGCCACAAAGGTATGTTTAACAACGCTAGCTGATGTGACCCGCAGCTCAATAAAGTCACTGCCAAAACCACGCATTGGCAACTTGACCGATACCACATTTCACAAATTCCGTGCCTATAGCTGCTCTTGTACGACTACGCCTAGATAGTTGCTCAGTGACATGCCACTATTCTTAAATGATTTGTGCCGCTTTTCTCATGCTTCACTCACCTGGCTTGCACTGCGTACACAACCATATCAGACTAGTTCCTCACCAACACACTCCACTTTAATAACTTATATATAATCTCTACGGCTCACATCCTGGGAGGATAGTATTCATTCAATGATTGGGCCAGGCGGGCTCTTACTATTGTTTACATCTGTACCACTCCCGCTGTTGGTCCTGCTAATTATGCTGTCATGTAAAATATTGCACTTTCCTGATCCTGCCCGAATCCTGCTGCATCCGATGGATGCGCACTACTGATGATGCCCAGCAGGCTGAACCCGCAACCTGGTGCATTTCCGGGCATGTGAAACACTATCTGATTCTGCAACTGGCTAGGACGAACCTTGGTTATCTATAGTAAAATACCCCATTCATGAATACCTAACGTATATCCGCTCTAAGCCTTTCTAAACCCTAGGTCGTACATGGCTACCGTTAGTTGACCTCGTACCTTCCGGGGCCAACCCTGTTCTCTGCAACGTTCTTAACTTGAATGGCATTGGAGGATAAAGCGTAATATCTCATACTTGGCTGGTTAATCGTGTCGGTCCGAAGCTGTTCCCCGTGGCTCTGTGGCATAAGCTGCTGACTAGCAGTGCAAGCCGCTATTGGTCATGGGTTCGAATCCTGAGTGATCAGATGGAAGCGCACTACTGAGGGTGCCCAACAGGCTGAAAATGTAGTCTAGTTTTTTCCGAGCATGTGGACAACGATGTGATTTGTGAGCAGACTGTGCTGAATATCAATTATCAATAAAATATTCATTTATTTATTTCGTGTTGCACGGAATTGGATTGCGTTATCGGAGGCTTGTACGGCGTGGGAAAGGCCGTTCTACACCTGCGCGTATATGTAGAGATGGAAATTTGCGCGCGCATCACTAGGAGCTTTCGGCAAGATAGTTTAGTGTGCCCGCTTTCGAGGACGGTACGAAATATACCCCAATGGTAGGAAGGGCGTCAGTGAGTTCGCATTAGGACAGTAGATAAGCTAGTGTGGGAAGATGAGGTTGCTTTTCAAGCTTTGCTACCGCAGCTGCCCCGAACACGATAGTTGAGGGTGGATGGACCCAGATGACGTTGGCTGGCCGATCTTTAAACTTTTCAATGGCAGCTCTGGCATGTTTTCTGGAGCTGGCAACTACAATGAAGCAGTATCCGAGCAGGGCTCGGGTGCATGTATTGTAAAGAACAAGTCTATATTTTTGTAGTACCATGGTTTAAATATGTAGAGGGTGAGGGAGCGTGCCGTTGCGAATTTCAAAGCATTTGATTAATGCACACCGGAATCCCGTACTGTTTGACGCAAAACGCGTTGGGTGTTGAAGCACTAATGTAGTACGGGCACGGTGCTTTGGTATGCTAGGTCGTTGCACTTCGAAGGTGAGAATGGCAGCTTCCGCGTGTTGCATCAAGGAACCAGGGCCTTAAGTCGCTTTGAAGCTATGAAGGACCGGCATGCACGTTTGCTGGGTGAAAAGAGAACACGATTTGGCTGTCATAAGTAGAGAGGTCGGGCTTGGCAAATGGTATCTCTTGACACACTTCATCGATATCTAACCTTCGCAACGAGTGCAAAGGTGGGCTCCGAGATCGAGCGCAAGCAAATGCAAGGGTACTACTGTGTAGGAGGAATATAATTCAATCGTTTTCGTCCCAGTCGCTGACAAGTCACTTAACACAATCTGGTCCGGAAAAACACCAAACGCGTTTCTCCCCATTGTAGTCCGCCAGTGTCGCGCATTCCTACAGTCCCCTACTGCGGATCGGACCCATTGCCGCTAGAGGCCGGTGTTAACTAGCCAGCAGCTCAAGCCACTGATCTTTGGAGGACCTCGGCTGGGCTTCATACTTTGCGAGCTAACTGGGATATAGTTCGACCTATATTCCACTAGCACGCAGGTTACTACTTTAGCGGAGGACAGTAACCCGCCTCCGAACATTGTGACTGTCTTGCACTAAACAACACGTCCTTAGCGTTTGAACCTATGCGAAGCCACCTATTAAATTACTAACGAGTGTTTTCCCAGTAGTTCACTAGCTACACGGCACAGTTTAGTCCAGAAAAACACCAGACGCGTTTCGTCATATTGGTGCTCGTCAGTGGTGCGCACTATTTCGGCCCCCTAGTGGGGAATGAACCAATGAGCGCGAGAGGCAGATGCCAACTAGCCAGCTGCTTAAGCCGCTGAACCACGTGGAGGTCGGCTGGGCTACCTAATTTGTAAGCCAACTGAGGTATAGCAGGACCCCTCCGTCACTGCCACGCAGGTTACCTACATTGCCGGCACCAGTAATCGCACAGTTCATGCCCTGCGCTATCTGCTCGGTGCAGGAATATCACATGAGTGTGGTCCTGTTTGTGAATTGGGTAATCAGATGCCGTCTAGATGCAGCGTACCTACAAAGCTGTACCATCCATTAGGGGACAAGCCGAAATACAATTCATTAACTAAGTGTGCCGTTCTTAACAGCAGGACGTTACACTGAAAGAACCATCGGTGTGCAGACCTTAATAGCACGCAAAATGAGCTGAGATTTAGAATTAAAGACTGGTAGCTCAGGTTGTTCAGATGGCAGTTGAACTGTTCGCTGAACTTGGTAATTTGGTTGCAAACGTTTCGTCACCAATCGAGGTGACATCATCAGTGCGTAGTGGAGTGGCGTGCAGTAGCGTAGAATAGCGTAGAGGAGCCTCGGTAAGAGTGCGCTGAGCGTGGTGTGCGTGCGCCTTTTTACCGCGTTGGTTGCTTGTGGAGGCGAGCAATCCTATTGGTTGGGATTTCGATCCGCCTTCAGCCTGATTGATGGGCAAGTGACCTTTGACCTTGACTCCTTGTGTTTCGTGGCCTTAGTCTGCTTGCGCTTGTGGGCGAGTCTGCCGTCAGTTCTGGTTGGCCAGCCACACGTTCCACCGGATTCAATCGATTGAGTTGGCGGTCCTTTGCCAGTAGTGTTTTGTAAACTGCGTCCAGTTCGATGTGTCGATTGATTGAATTCGTTGTGGGGTACCAGGCTTCCAAAAACTCCCTGGCGGGTTTTGTACTTCCATGCGCTAAGATCATAACATGCTCCGGATCGAAATGGTGGCCTTCTTGATCTACGTGCACAGAAACCAATGAGTGCGGATCATGTCTTCTGACGGCCGCCTTGTGTTCGGTGATTCGTGTACAAAGCTAGCAAGCAAACAAACGAATAGTGCTCCGCTAAATAAAGAACCTCTCCGAACTAACAGAAAGATTGCTACGGTCACATGGGATCTCTGGGACTCGTAAACCAGGTGCTACCCTAAGGAAATTGATCTCAAGATTCAAAGGAAAATTCAATCAAGCTGACCAATGCAATGTCATCTATCAGCTAAAATGCAGCGACTGCGATTAAAACTACGTCGGACAAACTGGAAGGAAGCTTTGTACACGAATCACCGAACACAAGGCGGCCGTCAGAAGACATGATCCGCACTCATTGGTTTCTGTGCACGTAGATCAAGAAGGCCACCATTTCGATCTGGAGCATGTTATGATCTTAGCGCATGGAAGTACAAAACCCGCCAGGGAGTTTTTGGAAGCCTGGTACCCCACAAAGAATTCAATCAATCGACACATCGAACTGGACGCAGTTTACACAATACTACTGGCGAAGGACCGCCAACTCAATCGATTGAATCCGGTGGAATGTGTGGCTGGCCAACCAGAACTGACGGCAGACTCACCCACAAGCGCAAGCAGACTAAGGCCACGAAACACAAGGAGTCAAGGTCAAAGGTCACTTGCCCATCAATCAGGCTGAAGGCGGATGGAAATCCCAACCAATAGGATTGCACGCCTCCACGGGCAACCCCCGCGGTAGAAAAGCGCACGCACACCGCCCTCAGCGCACTCTTACAGAGGCTCCTGTACGCTATTCTACGCTACTGCACGCCACTCCACTACGCACTGATGATGTCACCTCGCTTGGTGACGAAACGTTTGCAACCAAATTACTAAGCTCAGCGAACAGTTTAGCTGCCATATGAGCTGAGCTTATTTGACGTTTGTGCGTTTTTAGGTTTCCATTTGGTACCTCCTGACAATGTTCGTGCACAGATCCTCGACGCGCACTATGACATACACCCAGGTATTTCGAGCTTGAAAATACTAGCAAGGCGTTGTTGCTAGTGACCAAATATAGCTTCAGCATGCGAGTACATGCTGAAGCATTTTGATACCTGTCGGACAAACCGACGCGGTAAATTCCCGTTGCAGTGCACCCATGGCGTTGGCCCGATAATCCGTGGCAGCGGATCAGCGCCGACTACTTAGCCCGGATTAACGGAACCCTATTTCGGCTACGCATTAAAGCCCACTGCAAATGGGTTGAGGTGTATTCTGTTAGGTAAGCGACGGCCGAAACCACCAGTGGTAAAATGCTTTCAGGATGCGCCACATTCGGTATTCCGGACACTGTACACGGAAACCAAACACCATTTTTCAGCCCGGAGGTCAATCGATTCTTCACTAGCAACAGTATTCAACATAGAAAATTGGCCCCTTAACATCCCGCGTCAAACAGGTTGACAGATCCGACGGTGCAAAAATTGAAGCGAGGTCCTTTTAAGCAGCGTGTAGAGACAATACAAAGAAAGCTGGATCTGTTCCGGTTTTTCTATCATTCCACACCCCCTGAGTACGGATAAATAAATAAATAAATAAATATTTTATTCTCGACAGAGCGAGACACGCCTTTTGGGCATGATCAGCATATTGCATTATTGCACATGATAGCGGAATAAGCAGCACCAACAGTGGGGTAGTACAGTTGGAGACAGTAGTGTGGGCCCATAGAGCCCAAATGTTGTATGTAGTCTATGTACACAGAATGCGAGAGGTAAAGATATTAATCAGCTCACTTATATGGTATGTTGATGAGGAACTAGTCCGATGAGGTCCCGTAAGCAATGTAAGTCAGTGAGTAAAGTATGAGGAAACGGGTGAAAAATACTTAAGAATAGTGGTATGTCACTAATCAGATGTGTAGGCGTGTTCGTGCGAGAGCCGATATATACACAGAACTTGTAAATGTGGTGACGGTCAACTTGCCAATGTGTTAGGGGCGGTGACTTTATTGAGTGGCGAGTCACATCCGCCACGTCGCAGTGTTGTTAAACAGACATTTGTGGCTTTTTGTAGGGAAAACGCTTGCCAGACGAAGACCCACCACGTCCTGGCACACTGCCGGCTGTTGATATAACATTGGCGAGATTGTATCTGACCGATTATCTTTGCGGATATTCGCAGTCACGTAACGCCAATTTGTTTCCTGTGACTGTGTAGTCGCCTCCTGAGTGCACTACAAGAGGTTGGAGCTGTTGAAGCCGGACGAATCAGGTGACTTGTATTGAATTGATCAGTTTCCTAGGTTCTTTAGTGTGTCATGATTATGAAGTGCGGGTTTTTTCTTTGTTCTTTATTGAATCCCTGCCTATGGGAGCGTCGCAGGTACGTCTTCAGCGGTGTTCGGTGCAGGTAATGTTATCCTGTAGAACAAGGGTGAGAAGAAAAACGGACCGAGCAGAGCTGGTCGTTGGTAGGGAAACCAGGACAAGGCTGAATTCGCATTTCCCTAATCCATGGGGGTAGAAGTGCCGCAGAAGGGATTAAGGTCTTCAACCACGCTGAAAAAGAAAGCAGGCATGGAGGAAAATCATTTATTCTGGACAAATTTCCGGAAGCACACTGAAAACCTACTAGCCGAGCAATCTCCCTGTGGTGCCATCTGGGTAATTCGGATTAATACCTTTCCATCAAATAGTTCGGCGGCAGTGTTCCAGGATGTGGTGGGACCTCGTCTGTCAAGCCTTCACATTATAAAAGCCACAGACAGCCGTTTAACAACACTGTGATGTGGCGGGTGTGATCCGCCACCAACTAAAGTCACTGCCACTTCCCTTCCCGGATCATTCACATAGCACGAACGTCATCCAACTCGAAGCGTTTCTTTGATTCCCCTTGGTTGGCGAGCCCAGCGAGCAAAATAATACGGAGTTACATTTACATACACAGAATAACTACTTCCAAATACACACTTAAACATACTTGTATATCTCAACACACACAAATTCTTATGCTATGGGTCAACACGTAATAATTTTGCGACTGCCTATCACATATGTCTATATTATCATGATCACTTGCCTGATATTGTCCTCGCCATAACGAAAATAAATTGTTTATTTATTTATTTATAAAACAACGTCCATCTTCTAGCTGGCCGACTTATTCATCGGCATTCAAGTCACATTCATCCGCGGAGCTCAGCCGCACGGAACAAGACAGCTCGAGATGTGCCTAGATAAATAAACTGGTACTGAGGGTAAACTGTACGGATAGACTAGCGAAACGTTGCTGAGACAATTGACCTGCATTCCACGCTCAACAGCTCTTTTGCAGCCGGGACATAGGAAACATCTAAGGTGGTGAGGAATATCATATGCGCACTGAATTTCAGGCGCTTATCTAAGCAGGTGGATAGACACTGCGGCTTCGCGTACACAAGCAACTGAAACCAACCTCATCGTGTTGCCAGTGATTGCACGTCGAAATGCCTTGTCGGACGTTGAATACACGTGCTCTGTCCAGGCTTCTTTTCCTTCCCCAAGTAAACGAGCCTTACAGGGCATAATCTCACTTCGTTTGCTTAACTTGCTTAATACGTATTAGCAGGCTGCACACTCTACCTTCTTTTTTCCACCAGTGGGATGTAAGGAGCATAAGCGTCGACGATGAAGGCCCTAAGTATTCCAGGCTGCTTAAGCGGTGTCGGGATTAGAGCCCGCACAAGGCTATGATAAGGCCTTGTCGCTCACATGGCCTGAAAATTCGCAACGTGATCGGTCTCCACTCAGGGCTGCAGGACTTACTCTATGAGGCAAAGCTCCCATTGCATTATTCCTCCCTTAAACAAACCTCTGCGCAATTCCCCACGCACCGTTGCGTGTCGTCTTGATACTTTGATTCATTGCACAATTTCACTTCACGCTTCAGTCCGCTCTTTTTGCTGCTTTATTACCAATGAACCTCCTTTGACTATCTAGTCGCAAGCGCTGTGTGGCTAATTAGGTTAAAATCCTGCTGTTAATCCACCATTAACTATCCGCCACCACTGTGAACCTCCATTATCTCACGCCCCACATAGTAATTGCCGCACCATAAAGTAATAATTCGTGGATTGCTTTCAGGAAACTCTATGCTTACAGGATCTCTATCTATATGACAGTATGCTACCCATGCGGCCTTGGCTTTTTGTAGCATTATCAAAAGACACTTCAGCATATTATTTGTTGCACATCGTACAGCAGTTTGTCACAAGTCTAAATGACATATCGTGGGATTTTCGTACTGCTTTGTGCCAGGACTGTTCTTTGCGGACTGCTCTCGGCTTGTGTTTCTCTTTCTCTTTTCTCTCAAGGCAAGAACTACTTCTTAATCCAAGATGGGACTGTGGGACTCCCTTTACAGCTGAGATGGAACGAGATGAGACAAACTGACTTACCTGGATGATAGTTCTAAATCAATACGAATCAACTGCACTGACCGGTGTGGATAGCTGAGCAATAACTCTTAACACTCCGGAAAATATAAAAGCAGAAAACTCGAACCCTAGATACTTTGTACGTGTTACTCACCCGCACCCTTACTCATCGGCGTCTTCTTGAGAAAGGGTGCAACACATGGTAGCTAAATGGCTCAGCTGGTAAATCCTGCATTATGTCACAAGACGGGTTAATCCTTGTAAAGCCTTTTAAACTGCACAATGAAGGTATCTGTGTAAAACTATCCCACTATGATCTAGGCATACGATACACTGCAAACATTAATTTCGCAGAGCGAACTGAGTCAAATAGCAGGTGCCCAACGATCTGTGGTCAACATATGCCATAAACTCCATGCAACCCTAGCCAGACCCGAGCTGGTCAAAATACATACAATTCCCGTCGTTGAATACTGCAGCATCATCTATGGGAACATGCGAATAGGGGCCAGGAAAGCTTCCGAAACCATTCAGAGATCATTCACTAAGCGCTTGTGCAGTAAATCAACCACCTTGATTTATCAGAAGTGTCGCCGGAAGCTTAATCTCGAGTTCCTTTGGTTGCTACAACTGAAACATAACCTGATGCTTATGCACCATCTCATAAACCAACCAACATACTCCAATCTGTGTATACTAAAACTTCAACAACTTCACTTGGAATATACGTAACAAGACTTGTACATTAGTTGTGCCGAGAACCAGGATAGCTATCCAATCCAACTTCTTCCTCGTCAGATACGCTGTCGTGTGGAAGAGCCTAGCAGCCACAATCAGGTGTTGCACAAATGCAAGGGCATTCCACATTCAGCTTAGCAAATTCCTTGACCAGAACTCGATAACGACCATGTTTCCATCGCGTAAATCAGCACACCAGTTCTTTCAGGATGGTCCGTGGAATACATGAGCCATGATTAAAGTTGGTACAATGAACTCAACAACAACAAAAGTTACGTGCTTCCAAATAATTTTGATATCATACAGTCCATATTGCATATTTCCTTCATGCATGATCACGATAATCATTGTACCCATGAGCTGTCCGCAATCCATGGACAGCTTCTTGTACAATCTGGAAATATACTTACTATTAGTATTATTATAATCCAATGGCCACAACGAAGATGGCGTGCCCCGATAAAGCTAGTTGTTTAGCCAACTGAGGAAATTGGGAGGCACTTGACGACGACTAACCGGGTGAACCATCGGTCGATAGGATGCTTTGCCAGTTTATCTTACGGTTCAAACGGATCGATGGCATTGTCCCGGGACGTGTGGAGTTTTCGCCTGACAAGGATTCTCACTATAACAAAGCCAAAACGGTCAGTTTAACCACACTTCGACTTAGCGGATGTGGCTCACTAGTGAATAACGTCCATGCCCACAACTATACACTGGGAAGTTGACTAGAGTTATATTTCACTATTTTCTCAAGGTTTATAAAAGCGATGCTCGCGTACTACACAT
>OX104066.1:99485012-99571162 GCA_944474145.2 Dicrocoelium dendriticum
TGCCAATGAGGTCCAACAGACCACGATCACGGTCTACAAGCTTCAGCCGTCCCGACATCTCCCGAACCTAGTCCGCTGCCCACGACCAATCGCCGTGGTCGGGAGATGCGTAATCCCATTCGTTTCTCCGATTATGTACAGTGTAAATACTTTTTACTTTGTAGATATTGTACATATATGACCCATTTTTGTCGATTAACTTTTGAAAAAACAAAAATACCAAAAAACCTCCAGAAAACCTTTTTCGAAAAAATATTCAAAAACCAAAAAATATTTAAACACGCAGATCATTCGTTCGTTCTTTTTGGCGTTTTCTGCGTGTATTTTTCTATTTTCTCGCCTCTACATGCACCAACCCTCCCCTTCGATCGACTGACCCACACTAGGAATTTTTCCAGGACCCTGACGCGCTCAATGGTCGTTTCTCCGCGGGACGGGTGTCGTTTCTCCACGGGACGAGGGTCGCTTCGCCGCGGGACGAGGACCGCTTCCTCGTGGGACCATTGTCGTTTCTACTTGGAACGAGGGTCGTTTTGGCGCGAGCGGGGTGCGGCGGGGGGAGAGACCAATTCCAAGCGCACCGTTTGGCAGTAGCGGAGGTTGAGGTCCTGTCGGCCTTTTTCAGGGCTAGCCCGTTTCTTGTAGTCCGATGAGCCCGCTCCAACGGCTCGCCGAAATGCACTCTGCCCTGCATTCAATAAATAACAAATCATAAACGGCACAGCGGACTCCGACTTCCGATGAACCCCCATTTACACGAACGCACGCTCAATTTACTCGGCACTATTTTGCCTCACGGACCTCGTTTCAACATTCCTTTTCGATTTCGAAGGCTTTTTATGTTCAGCCTTCTAGGGGGAGCTCTGTAGCGCCCAAAAAGATAACTCTTATCTTTCATGTACAATGTACTTGTTGACCGATTGCACATTACTCCTTCTTGTTTTAATCTTACAACCGGCTCGACACACAACCTCCTTGTAAGCTCCCGCGCTTACGTGTACGCTCTCGTCTCGCTTCATCCGTCCGCATCTTATTGTAGCCCATCGAATACAGTCCGCTGTGTCCGACTCCCATTGCCTTCTGATATTCGCGCTTACTTTCGCGCACCGCCTCGGACTAGTATTAACTAGTCCTACACACCATGCTTTTTAGCCAATCGTAAGCTAAGCTGAGTTGATCTTGTTGTTAATTGCAGCGCCTCTCAGTTTTTTCGGCTAATTACTTGTCCTGGGTTCTCGACTTTCTTACGTACACATTAACGCTGTAAAACACTTTTTTCGTGTGGTGGATTTGCACACACAATCACCTTTCGATCGCATAACTGGATGGCCAGAAGCCATCCCGGTACCCGACTGTACTGCCGAAAATATTGGCAGTGCTTGCTTGGACTGATGAGTGCACCACTATGGATGTCAGTCCACCATTAAAACTCATCATAGAATGCCTAATGCATTTTAGCAATTCGATACGCTCTACTAATTCTTTGGCTGTGGCTTAACTCCCAAGAAGGTACAGGGCCCCGTAGTTAACAGTCTGGTCGAAAGCATTCACGAGCACTTACAGTTTTCATTATTAGGTATTGCAGTACCCGCCTTGTGTCCGACAAACGACATGCAAACTTGACTGGGGCGACAGTTTGCTTTGAAGCAAACATGTCATTTCGATAACTGTAACTGCTTCCGACGTGGTGTTTGGGAGCTACTCTCTCACAACTCTGCATCTTACCCTAACACAAAAGCAGAATGAGTTAGGATAAAGAATGTTCAGCGACAGGAATCCAAGCCAGTCAACATTTTCTGGAAGCAACTTTACTCTCATCTCTAACCAAAGATGAACTTACTCTCCCTGGAGTAATATCGTCGTGGTCGTGGCTTGAGTTACACTATAAGTATGGTACGACGTGTGATGGGGATGAGCTACAAGCATTCTTACTTTCGTGGATAGTCCGACACTGGGTAACTGTTAAAGGCTGTTTAAATCCAGGAGACTTCGAGTTCACTCCGATGTTGCTTGGTCGATTTGTGGTAAAAAATGGGTGCAATGTACTTGAACGCAATGTTAGGATAGTAAAACTGTACGTTATGGGAATCCAGCTGCTAAAGTAGTACCCCACTAATGCATTTCTATCCTGGATTGGTTTGTCTACAATAATGCCCCAACGACTCAACGTACTAGTTAGCACTTTTTCAAATGCTGTCATCATAACAACGGTAACCAGTACCTCACGAATTGGCAGAGAGCGATTTGAAGTTGGCGCTCACAAAATCAGCATAAAGTTTTATGATGCATATATAGCAGGAATGATAAACTAAACAAAAACTTTAAGTTCAAATAAGTAAACACCTAATAAAAGTCTTAAGAGCTAAATTGACGGTATAAAAAAGCAAATTTACTATTGAAAATATCTACTAATGAAACTTTAGGGCTATATACATATGCAACTTTAGATGAAGTATGTATTGTTTTTTATTCATTTTCACCCATTAATGGCTCCTCTCCATCAGACGATAGCTTGCGTACCAAACTGCACTGCACATTTTGGGCCTTTCTAGACCTCGTTAATTACTTACTCCGCAAAACAACGCTTACGTCCTTCTTAGATGGTAAATTGTTTGTTATAAAGGTACTAGTGCGTACAGGACAAACCGACCACTATAAAAGAAGCGATAAAAAGATGGGTATGTGTAATTTTTTCTGCGTCTATTTGTATGCTTTATTAGGAAGAGAAAACTGGACAGAAGGCATCAGAGGCTAAAGAAGTTAAATTATACGCTCAATACCCTCCTATCGAAAAAACCGATGCATCTTTATCAACACTAACGGCATGCGAGTAGCGTTAATCGTATAAGTATCACGTGCCTGCAGAAAACTATCCTTATCAACAAATTGTATAGAAAAGATTTCTAACCTTAACGGACTGAGTAATCACTTTTTGCATTACTTCTGACATACAGAAAATTTAAAAATATTGTCAATCGGAAGAAATAATATTAAAAACTTGACAGGGTTAGAGGCAGTTGGAGAAACATTAGAACAACTATGGATCTCCTACAATCTCATTGAAAAACTGAAAGGTGTGGGTGTATTGAAAAAACTAAGAGTGTTATATATGTCCAACAATCTTGTAAAGGACTGGAGTGAATTTCAGAAGCTCTCAGACTTACAAAATCTGGAGGATCTGGTTTTTGTTGGTAATTACATTTGTTCACGTTCTTTATGTTGCATAAATTAGGCAACCCCCTGGAAGAAAATAGTGGGGATAACTGGCGCGAAGAAGCATGTCGTAGACTTCCACGTCTCAAGAAGCTTGATGGTTTGTGTAAAATGTTTCAGGAGTTAACTGAATCGCAGCTCAGTTTCGAATTGATTCATACAGATACTCGACGATCACTACTATAAGCTAGCATATATTTTCAAGAATTTGAGCCGCTCAAATGAAGGTTATAAAAATCAAGTAGCTTGATGCGTCATTATTATAGTATCATTATGCTAAATGTCAGTCCGAAAATATCAGTTGGCATGGTATATGTGTCATGTACAATATGAAGGTCTACTTTTTAAACATATCATGTTCCGGCAATCGCCGAATGCAATATGTGACCTGTTTTAATGTTTTCCAGCTCGTGGGTATAAGTCACTGCCCACTCAACAGCACATGTTTGCTGTGAAGGTACTTTACATGTTTGGCCCGGCTCTATTATTCATGTCTGTGAATGTTATCAACATACGTGTCCTCAAAATTTGGTCTTTACTGAATCATTCTTGCTATTTTTCATTCATCTTTCTCTTATGCTAATGCGGATAATTGGGCATCTGCTTAGTAATTGACCAAGAGGAAGGCGCCTGAACTGAGTAATCGGTCACCGGCTGCCAATTTTCGCAATTCCCCGACTTTACTCCATTACCTTGCGAGTATGATAGTTATCTAAATGCTCGGGGTTGTGTCTCCTTAAGACACTTTAGTTCGGCCTGGGAAACCAGATGGTATCACGTCTACTGAGCATACCATGTCTTGTGCTGCTATACCGCGCTTAACTGAAGTTGCTTCCGCTGATTGCACAACTTTACACGCCACCAGTACACCGTTTGCCAACCACTTTTACACGTTGTCAGCTAGATCGTATTTTCGTGCTTCTACACGCGTTGATTTCTTTGCCGCACATAAAGCTCGCCAACTGGCCCTACTTTGGCCTCGATTCTCATTCAGTTTGGTATATTTAAACGTAGTTATACTGATGTAAATCTGACAGCTGTGGGTATCTTGTGTGTACGTTGGAGTCCCTCGCCAGCGATTTTTCTACCTTTACGATATCCAGTTGCAAGGTCACAGTACCGTGCTTGAGTTGATATCTCTCACCGACCATCATCCTCAACAGCAGTACATCAGCCATTTGAACTGATGCTTTGCTGCCATACAACCATGAGGACCAATGAAATGAAGAACAAGAAGAAGGAAAGAAGACGGGATTACCTACAAACCTTAATGCCATAAACAAACATTCAGGGGCAAGGCGCCTACACCTTGTGTAGCCAACCTACCGTCACAAACAGCTGGCTAGCATGCAAAGATAAAGGGGCAACGGCGAGACAGCTTCCTTGCGGCTTTTACTGCCACGCGTCATAATCAGCCATTACCCCGCGGATAACACAGCACCAAACACACTTTAAACAGGTAAGCCGACTAAGAGAGGACGGCAGACCCGCCACTCGTATCGTTTGCAAGCCATGTACTGTAAAGTCTTGAGCTAAGCACAAGGTGAGTCACGTGGACTCCAGCCCAGAAGGCGAGGCGGACCAACGGCACCCAGTTTGGTCGTCAGCGACTTCATTTCCCGCTGATAAGCCAACGGGTTGTCCACCTCGAGCCTTGCGCCACCCTACAATTGGTAGCCTGAACAAGGCCGTCCTAGGTAAGAGGTGACCAGGCATACGTAGCACGTACCCGAGCCACCGCAACTTATTCAGTGCTATCTGTTGTTCTAGGGAGCTAACATGATTATCACTACCTAGTACTCGCCTACGCACATCATCGTTGCGGACACGATGATGCCATCCGACACCAGCAATGCTTCGCAGACAACGATGATCAAAGACTTGAAAGCGCCTCAGCCCTTCAGACCGAAGGGGCCAAGTCTCGTCACCATAGAGCAGAACGTCCCTCACTGTGGTCTTGTATACACGGCCTTTCAGATAGAGGGAAATTCCCTTCTGTCGCCAAAGATGCTGCAGGTTCAAGAAGGCAGCTCTGGCCTATGCATTGCGTGAGCTGACGTCAGTTTTTATGCGCCCATCATTTCTGATGCAGCTGCCAAGATAAGTGAAATGATCAACCACCTCGAGTTCCTCGTTAGCAAGGGTCAAGGGGGTCATCAAATGGCTGGTGGTCCTGCAGCAACACTGCACTTTGAAGGTGCGAAGCGTATGCCAAATAGTGGGACCACTCTGGACAGGCTATTCAGAGTCGATTGTGCCGTCGCAACGTGATCAAAAAGCAAGACGATATCGTCTGCGTAAACAAGAGCAACTAACCTTTCACCAGACAGCACTTCAATGCCTACATCGTGAGATTCTGCAAGGAAAAACTTCATGATAGAATCCACGACGAAATTGAACAAAAACGGGGAAATCGGGCAACCTTGACGCACGCCACTTGTGGTCGGAAAGCAATCGGATAGGACATCGTAGACCCAGACGCGGCCTGTAGTGTTCGAGTATAGAGTACGAAGGATGTTCACATTTTCCGTGGGAGCACATTTCCGCGCAAGTATTTCGAACAGAATCGATCGATCGACTGAATCGAACGCACTCTTGGAATCGAGGAACACAGCTATTGTCGATCCGCGGTATGCGTGGCGCTGCTGTAGCACCTGCCGCAAAGTGAAGATATAGTCAATACAGCCACGTCCTGAGAGGAAACCAAGCTTGCTCTTCCTCATTCCGAGATTCCAGTTCCATAGTGAGGCGACTAACGATAATAGAGGCCAGTACTTTTGTCACAACTGGCGTTCGGCTAATACCCCTGTGCTTAGCACAGTCTGTGTGACTGCCCTTCTTTTATATTGCCACTATAATCGATACGCTCCAATTAGCCGGGACACTTTCTTCCTTACAGATACGTTCGAATAGGGAGGTCAGTGCTTTGAAGAGGTACTCATCTCCATCCTTAAATAGTGCAAGTGGAAGGAAATCCAGGCTAGCGGCACGAAAACTATTGAGGGCTGTGATCGCGTTTCGGACCTCGGCCTCCGAGGGTGGCTCTAAAGTAACTGTCCATGGCTCGTCCTACCCCACCTGAGTAGGAAGAGGTACTGGAGCAGGGGCCAGCTGAAATTATCTTGAAATTGTTGGGCCCAACTAGCCGTACGGCGCCTTTATTGTGCATCAGTACACCGGCGCTCTCTCTGATTGTCTTGCTGACCCCTGGTTTCCCGGGACCAGTGGTACGGATTAGCTGCTGGAGCTTGCGGTAATTGCCTACTGCTTCTGCCTCCTCCATTACTTGAGCCTGACTGGTCCACCAGACTTCCTTGTCAGCATGTAGGCTCCGCCTTAGTTCACGCCTAATAGAGCGTCTGGTCACACTGTGCTCAGAGCCAACCGGGAGGTATCTTCTAGATTCTAACATGTTCACCGAGCTCTCGGATATCCAGTGACTGGTGCGGTGACGATGGCTAGTGCGACGAGCAAATGCTGCTGCGTCGTGCATGGCGACTGAGATCCTAATCCACTGAAGCTCAGTGTCATGCATCATCATCATCATGCACGTTAGCTGGAGGTTGGAAACACCTTAGCTACTGTGTCGCAATCCCTGAAAGAAAAAAGGGAATAAAATGAAACAGGTGCAAGCCAGCTGAGCTACCGGTAACGGATGGGCATCGATCCGGTAAGCTACCAGCCGGCTACTGTGAATCAAAAAAGTAGTATGCAAAATTATATAAGGCCAAATTATGAGATCGTGACTGGAAGGGGAGGCTAAGAGGGATGGAATGGGACAACGCAACTTACAGGACGAACTTCACTGAGGTCGGCTCCTAGCTATATCTGCAAGTGTATCCAGCCAAACGACTTCTAGCTGATCCCCACCAATGGTAAGCGTAGCAGGCGGTCCAGATCAATCTTGGAGGAACTCTTTGCACTTCGAGGGTGCGAAGCAAAGCCCGAAGTGACGGACAGCTAGTGCTAATCTGTCCAGTGCCGCTTGGCACGTTTGTGAACTGTCACAGGGCAATATTATCAGCATAATCTAAGTCACGAAGTCGTTCTCCTGGGAGCAGGTCTACATCTTCTAAGTCGTGTCCTGTGAACGCGATTTCCATGACTTCATCAATAGCGAACTTGAAGAGGAAAGGTGACAGCGGCATTCTTGTCTCACACCGCTGGAGAGATTAAAGGGCAACGACAGCTTGCCGTAAGCCCTCACCCTGCCTGAGCTACGCACATACAATTCTCGGATAATATTTACATATTTTTCAGCTACACCCTTCCTGATTAGACAGTACCAAAGTGCACGTCTATCCACCGAATCGAATGCACCTTTGATTTCGAGGAACAGGAAAATGGGGGGCCGCCAATATATGTGATGGTGCTCCAACAACTGACGCAAGGTGAGATGTGGTCAATGTAGCAACAATCACGACGGAATCCGGCTTTCTCTTCACGAATCTAGCTTTCACGAGTGTCAGTCAGTCTGTGAAGGATGACAGAGGCAAGCAATTTAGAGGCGATGTAGATCAGACTGATTCCTCTATGGCTGCCGCATTCCGATCGTGAGCCTCCCTTGAAAATTGGGACTAAGACGGAGCAGCTTCAGTTGCTTGGGACAGTTCCATGCTCCCATAGCTTCACTCGTAACTCAAAGAAATCATCCACAAGAGCAGGTCCCCTGAAGACCATCTGGTCCCGCGGCTTTATTTAACTTCAATAGGTTGTTCTCACTTTCGACTTCTGAGCGGGAGGTTGGTTCCAAAGGGACAGTCCACGGAGCGGGGCGATCAGTGGCCGGCGCGAAATCTAACAATTCTGACCGATTAAAGTGCCTTTCAAAGTGCTCAGCCCAACGCTCCAAGCGTTTCGACAAGTTGTGGATAGGCTGTCCACTCTTGTCATAAATTGTTTCACTAACACCAGGTCTCGTGCTGCCCGTTTCCCATAATAGCCGGAATAACTTTCATTGATTACCAAAGACAGCGGCCATTTCCATCTCTGATGCACCATGAGACCACAAAAATTCGCGGTCTCTCTTCAGGCTAGCACGGAGTTTTGCCCGGAGCTCTTTGCGAGTTTCATTGTGTTCGCTTCCAGCCGGAATATGCCGGCGAGCATCTATAATTTCCAGAGACTGTGAAGAGACCCAATGTCCATGTTGGCGATTAGACATATCACATGAGGATTTTCCAGCTGCTAGTAAGGTCTGATGAATATTAAACCAGTGAGCTTCAACTGCATCGCGTGAGCATTTATTCACCTCGCATGTCAGCGTACTTTGATAGGCATTCAGTACAGCTGGCTTCCCAAGTTGACTGGGGGTAATGCGCCCTCAAAGTCGTCGTGGGTGTCCGCCAAAGCGGATCAGCAGGTCAGCATATGCAAGTGCATGGTCGGTGTCTACACATGTGCTTCAAATCGAGCGACAGTTTTGGACGCAGCCTCTCCATCGGTAACTTATCGCAATGTGAGTGATTTGCGTGCATAGCTGGTTCGAGGCTGGTGGGCGCCAAGTCACCCTCCGGCGGGTGCTGTGTCAGAAGTTAGTGATCGCAAGAAATAAGCGAGCATCTTCACACAAATGAAGTAACCGCTCACCATTATCATTATAGGAGCCTACACCATGTTGGCCGCCCAGATGCAGCTCATCAGTGGGTAAATTTCCAGCTTCAGCCTTCAGATCCCCAGCCAGTACTACAGTGTCCGAGCTTCTTCTGTGGCTAAGGAGCTCGTTCAGTTGCCGATAGAAGTCATCTTTTACCGAGTCATCGCTACAGTTTGTCGGTGCATATAAAGCGATAACGAATAGACACCTATTAGTCCCGCGCGACGTCGAAGCTTTGAACGAGCCAGCCAATCGAACCGCACACATCCGGCTACTGATTGGAATCCAAAGAACCAGAGTAGCTACAGCCCGGGGACCCAGGGTAATACCAACACCGGCTTGGCTGGTGCTCAAAGATGCATCGTCACCGGATGGGCGCAGTGAGAAAGTGCTGCTGGTGTCACTTGTAGGGGACCGTAGAGTGAGCACAGCGTTCGAGTCTTGTAGACGGGTCTCCGACAAGCAGCAGATATCGATCGAGAGGTTCTAATGTTCGGGCAAGTGCTGCCTTTTGACCGAACTGATGCAATGTGCGAACATTAAGGCATGCCAATGTGAAGGAGGATTGAGGGCTCCAAATGGAAGCCGATGAACTGGGCTTGACCGCTTGCTTGAACATTAGCCTGTTGACAGAGCAGGAATGACGCTCCCCGTTCACATGTGAGTTGGAACTAGAAGGTAAAAGTCTAGCAAAGCAAGGTTGGGGAGGGCCGGGAATCGGGGGTTGAAAACTGGGGGGTTAAAAGTGAAGCTGGAACGGGACCACAAGGGAGAAAAAACGTAAGAGGGGAATAAGAAGACGGTAAAGCTTGAGCAGTAACATCCAAACCTCTATCCACCCTGCTCGATGCAGCAGATAGGGCACCATTGATTATCCTCCGCGGTGGCCAGAGCATCAGAAATTTGTTTGAAGTGAGATTCATTGTATTGCTTGGACAGGATACTGTCAGGTTGCCCATGCCTAGACAGGAGAAGGATTAGGGTTCTCAACCAAGGCCTTTGATTCAAAATCCTGTCCGCAAGGCAGCGGGTTTGGCGTTGGGCTGCAAAGTGTCCGTTTAAAGGAATAAGGTGCCACCCTCATTCCAGCCCCCAACCTGGAGGACCTGGAGGCTGGGTTTGTCTGGCCTCTAACTATTGACTACTCTGGTATGAGCGGCTCTGTAGGTGCAAGATGCACCACCCAGCATAGCTCAATGGATCACTGAGGCACACAAACCATCTCACCATAGTAAGGTCTAGCCTCATTGTCAGTGTTATTAAGACAAGACAGCGAAAGTTCGGTACGCAGTGCGTCTTGATAGGCTTGCCTGACCAAGGGCTGACACAGTTTCTCAATTGCCAATTGCAGGAGACGCTTGGTGCGCCTCCCGGTAAAGTTCATGGAGAAATGACAGCTTACCAAGGCGTGATCAGCGTCGACACAGGTATTCCAGTACGAGCGGCAATCCAGGATGGAACCACGCTATCTGTAACTTATTTCTTTGTGGTCAATTTGGGTCCATCGCTAACCAGCTACAGGAGGACGCAAAGTAGCACTTCGGCGCCCAGTGTGTCTAGAAGCAGTGCTAATAAGAAACAACTGGTGCTCCACACACAGTTGCAGCAGACGCTCACGGTTGTCAGTCCGTTCAGAGTTAAACCCATAACCACCACCCAGCTGAGCTTCTGAAGAGCTCAGACGCCCTACTTGTGCATTCATATCCCCTGCAATACTATAATATCTGAACTAGTAGCACTGCGTAATAGCGCGTTCATTTCGTCATAGAAGGTGTCCTAGACAGCATTTAAACTGCAGTCGGTGGGAGCATAAGCGGAAATCACAGACAAATAGCGTTTTGTACTACTTCGTGAATCCACCTTAGCTGATGTCGTCAAACGGGCTGCAGTACATAAACGGCTGTTCACCGGAATCCAATCAACCAACGACGGCTCAGTCTTCGAGCTTAGAATGATTCCTACACCAGGTTGAGTGCTGCATCGGCGTCTCCGGATGCGTGCAACCAATAACGAGAGGATAAGCCGGGTGCAGTTAATTCACAACTCCATTATGGTTCTTGATCCTGGTTACGGACACACAACACACATCAATACTGCTTGTGTCCAAGGTGCATGCGAGTCCAGCCTGTTAGGCTGTTTATCTTAGAGTGCAAAAGTTGAATGTCACCATGAAAACGGGATAGGGTGGCCTTATAAGGGACTTTTGCCGATAGGCGTCCGATAGATGCAGTGGGATAGTGGCTGCAGATGGTTCTACTCCAGTGGCACTTCGATTGCTGTCAATTAAGCTAGGAATGAGAGAAAGAATGTTAGTAATGGGGGTCGGGATGTAAGAGAAACAGGTGGAAAAGAAAGAAGGGAGGCGCTAGCAGTACCATGTTTTCGTTTATCCGCCCTGCTGTATGCAGCAGAGGAGGCGACCCCTGATAATCTGCGCGACGGCCGATGCAGGATGAAGTTTATGTTTGAAGAAAATTTCATGGTTGCATGTGGGCTGAGATACTGCCACGGCGCCCAGACCTAGACAGGAGGACGATTAGGGTCCTCATCCAATGCCTTTGGCTCAAAAGCCTGACCACAAAGCAGCGGGGAGGTGGCAGTGATTTAGTTTCACAGAAGTGGACGCCATCCCATTCCAAAACCCCAAGCTGCAGGACCAGGAGACTGAGTTTGTCTGACCTCTCACCATTGACCAACCTGGTAGGAGTAGCTCTCAAGGTGCCCGGAGGCATCACCCAGTATAGCTCAATGGGGCAATGAGGTACGCAAACCGTCGCACCACGTTAAGGTCCACTCTCCTTGCGGCAGATCATCATCAACAGCAGTACATCAGCCATTTGAACTGATGCTTCGCAGCCCTACAACCATGAGGACCACGGAGCTATATTTAAAATATGCCTATCTGATGACACAAAAGCAGCTACGGCGGGCTTAGCAGGCGTTGTTGTAGCGCTTAGCAGCAAAGCTCAGGTCGCACTGCTGGATTGGTTTCTGATTAACTGCCGACTATGTGCACTTCGGTTTCGGGAATCATGCGGGATCAAAAAAGCGCTTAAGAAGAGACGCAACTGGTTGGTGACTTCGGCGTACTGTTCAACTGACTGCAATTGTAACTCGTTCAAGGACGATGTATGTCGTGTATTACATCAGCTTTTGAGCATCACTTGCAAACTCGATATTGTTGTTATTGTTGGAGATCACAACCCACGGATTGGTCACTTATTATCACGTAAAATGCACCTCGAAGTTCACCATGTCCTTGATGAAAGCCGCTCAGAAAATGAAAAGAGACTTCTTACAGTGTGTGAAGACAATCGTTTGTTTTTATCAATCATTGGCTTCAGACATTCTATAAGACGTTCCGCCACTTGAGGCTCCATTCTGCAACCCATTCAGGATCTAAGGTTGACCACATCGCAATCAGTTACACCTGGCATTATTATGCTAACGATTGCACCTCTCAGTAGTCAACATTTCTCGACTCAGACTATGCGCTTTTTACTCAAACATCTGCAGGAATTTTAGAGGGCCTCCTAGAAAGGCACTGTAAGATTGAAACAAATAAAATATCTACTCGCTCAGTTCAGCAGCTATATCAGTTTTTACTCGCAGATACACCCATCTGCGAATCAACAAAAGGATGATGAAAATTTGACGTTCATACAGAAGACCGTGATTTATTCCGGACAATTAGTCCGTGATCTTACTCAGCACTTTATGAAGGCCGTGATCTCAACCTTGGGTAAATTTGACCACGGCAGGAATATCCCAGCAGTGCGTACTCATAATTAAGTGCGCCATTCTGTCAGCCGGTAGCTCAAACAAAACCTACGCAGGGATCGTGAAACCTGTTGGTCTCGGTATGTTTCGGAGCTTGAGGATGCTGCCATGTTTTGTAGTACTCGCAAGCTCTTCCGGCTCATTTGATCCACTGGCTACAGGAAGCCAGGTATCAGTGTGACTATTTGGAAAGTTGACGGTTTGCCGATTGCTAATCTACGTAGACAAGTAGATGGATAGGCCAAACATTTTCATTCCCATTTCAGTTTTCGTTTACCGTTCACTTGTATACCATGAAAACCCAGATACCCGCCATGGATCGTTATCCCATGATGCATCTGGTGGAGCAAAAAGGTGTCTTATGATTCGGCATTTAAATGACAAATGGCTGCCGGCTCAGACGGATTTTCACTGCAGCTGTTCATGTACGTTGGGGCAGTTATCATCATTTAGTTAAAGTATTTCTTCTTCAAAATCTGGCATAACTAAAAGGTATCTCATTTTTGGAGCAACTAAGATATTATTAGCAATTCATCACATCTGGACTCAAACAGAAAGCTTGCACACGCCCGAAAAATCACTGTACTGCAGGGCGCTATATCACACCTAGTAACTTGGTCACGTCCTCCGTAGCTCTTTGGTCTCAACCACAGACTAGTAACCGTCGTGTTTAGGGTTCGAGACCTATAACGGTAAGATGGATTGCGCGCTGCTGTGGTACCACTAGTTAGCCTTAGGTAATTTTGCATAGTAAATGTTTGCTGCATATTAGCCGGTTGGTAGCTTACCGAAACGATGTCGATCCGTTACCGGTAAAGCAGCTGCTTTGAAGCTCTTTCATGTATTGCGGCACAGTAGTTGAGGTGCTTCCCACCTCTGACTTACGTGTATAATGTTGTTGGTAGTGATGCGCTGCTGAGGATTTCCTAAAAGATGAAACAGCCATACCTTGTTTTCCAAGCGTGTGCGATGACTGGTTGGTTGAGTATAGATCTGCTGAATTTCTCCCTATACCATTCAGCTCCCCTGCTGCTGCTTGGGAATCAGTAATTGCCCGATTATACAAAAGGATGTTCGCACTGTATGCGTTGACCACCGGGAGAGTGGTAACATTTCTATTGCCTCTAATCTACTGGCACCCATCCTACTTCGTTGACTATACCGGATTCGTAGATATCAGTAACGAAAACAGCAAGCTGGCTTCGGTTTTGCCATGAGAGTGCAGACAAAATCTGCACGCCACACCAAATCGAACACTGCCGCATTTACCACAGGCTAACTATCGTTATATCCCTAGACATGCGAGCTGCATTTGATTAGGTTGATTGTCCTGCGCTACGGTGTTGCTTGCTAAGAAATACGGTCACAGAAATGTATATTACCATCATGCGCACATTCTACCTCCATGTCTCCGGTAGAGTGAGAGTCTATGGCAGGCTTTATTTGTCCTTCGCTGTCAATAGCGGTGTACGACAGGATTGATCTATGCCCCGTTCCACTTTGATGCGGTGATTGAAGACGTCCTGTTGAAGACTTTAGTGGGTTATCAACCTTTAGGACTGCAGCTACTACCGGGTAAGCGAGAAACCAAATTAGAGTATGTCGAGGACATAAACTTACTTAGTGATAACTAGCAGTATAAGCAAACCATGCTAAACAGTTAGGCGTTTGAAGCATCTAAGTACGGAGCCAACTGAAAGAAGGCGGCTAATAAAGTGTTCCGGATGTTGTAGTTTATCCGTCTTTCTTGCGGGACCATAACCGCTAATGTGTTTGTGAAGCTCTTCTCAACGTTTGTGCGACCCCACCAAGAATATTGTGTCGAGGCCTGTCCACCATGCCTTGTCCGGGACAAAAACGCACTAGAAAGGGTGTTGCTTGTCAATACTAGGTTGGTCGAGGGGTTACGAGGACAAACGTACCCCGAAAGCCTACTTAGTTTGGAGATACATTTAATGCATTATCGAAGGGTTAGAGGGGACCTAACCCTAACCCACCGTATTTTGACTGGGAAGGTTGGCCCTGATTGGTCTTGGCTAGATTACCTGGTCTCCGCGGGCATTGTATGGAGCTGGACAAACCGCGATCCGATCGAGTAAGAGCGGATATACGGTTATCGCGTCGAGTCACCTAGCGCTGGAACTTGCTTCTAGAAAATGTTGTCATGGATGGATTTTCGTGTCAACCGAACTTGCTGCCAGCTCATGAGAGCTGGGCTGAAGTCGTAGACAGTGAACATGCGGTGGATGTGGTGTTCATTGACTTCGCCAAGGCCTTTGACACTGTCCCCTATTCGCGACTCTCACTGAACTTGAGGTCTTATGGAATATCTGGTCAGGCTCTCCAGTGGGTTAATGGGTATAAGCGTCAACTAGATGCTCTTGGGTGGCAACGCGAAACCTTTACATTTTCCCAACTAATTCCCATCTTCATACTTCGATTCTATTTTATGTACTTTCCCTCACTATTGGTATTATTCGCTTCTTTTAACGGATTTCCCTTACTCTTAACCTTCGATGTTTCTTCCTCTCTTACTTACTTCACGTAACTGGCATAGCAGGGACAGCTAATGTAAGGAACGTGGGCATTAAATTGGTGGACTAGGGTATTTTTCGGGTGTTTTTGTTTTAGATCCATCAAGAAGTCGGAGCACCCCTATCAACTCCTGGATCAACGACCCGCTCAAGGAGGAACACTTACGGGATTCATCCTATATTTCCAGTGTCACCTGAACCTAAACTTGAACTAGGCTAAGGGCAGTGCATGTTCCACACCACGAATCACACGTTCGAAAAACAAAACAATAACTGGACCACAAACTAGCTCCATTCCAAACGCTAAGATTAGCTCAGAGCTCACTGATCAAATCTGCTTAGTGGAATCGTGTTGCTGAAATGCAAAATCATTGACAATTATTGAAACCCTCAAAATGCATCTATTATCCTCAGAGTGTATTATCAGCCCTATGGATAAAATTTCTCAGTATTTTTGCTCGTCGCAATCAGCCGACAATTCAGATATGTCGACCAGCTATCCGGAAAAGCACCAGACGGCCGTTTCGCCCTATTGGGGCTCATCAGTGGTGCGCATCCTTCGGTCCTCTGCGGAGGATCGAACCCATAACTGCTAGTGGCTCTTGCCAACTAGCCCGCAGCTTATGCAACTGCGCCATGGAGGACGGTATCCGACTATCATGAATTGTTAGCTAAATGCGATATAGCCTGACGCATCATCCACTGCCATGCAGGCACCTGCCATGCAGATGACAGCGGTCGGCCTTCCGGCGTCAAGACGTCCCGGTTACGGCAGCTATGTATCGACATAGCGTTTTGTGGAATCCGTAAGGGCGAATTGGTATTACTTATGATATCCCTCCATTCATAAGTAATACCAATTCGCCCTTACGGATTCCACAAAATGCTGTGTCGATTCATAGCTGCCCTAACCGGGAAGTCCTGACGCCGGAAGGCCGACCGCTGTCATCTGCATGGCAGGTGCCTGCATGGCAGTGGAGGATGCGTCGGGCTATATCGCATTTAGCTAACAATTCATGATAGTCGGATACCGTCCTCCATGGCGCAGTTGCATAAGCTGCGGGCTAGTTGGCAAGAGCCACTAGCAGTCATGGGTTCGATCCTCCGCAGAGGACAGAAGGATGCGCACCACCGATGAGCCCCAATAGGGCGAAACGGCCATCTGGTGCTTTTCCGGATAGCTGGTCGACATATCTGAATTGTCGGCTGATTGCGACGAACAAAAATACTCACCAAAATCCTTCCATTCATAAGTAAAATTTCTCGGTCACTGTTGAAGAAAGCAGGACAATCAATTGCCTCGCTTGCACCCGACGTAAATCAGCGATCCCACAGAAATAGATACGATAGGCTTTAACATACTGGAAAAATTCAGTTTTGATAAAGTTAAAGTCTTGCACTGAAGTCTTGCAAAATGTCCGAGATCAACTGCAAATGTTTACGTCTAAAATAGGAAGCACCAAAGCATTGCTGTCCCATCGTTTTTAAATTCTCGAATGAGGAATCAGCAGACCAATTCTCAGCAGATAGTCAGTCATGGCACAACAGACTCTATTCAACGACTTGGTGCTCAGTCCGGATAGCACACCTTTGCAAGGTGCATTTATTTCTCTTGATCACAGCATGTTAAAGAAAGATGATACACAGGAAAACGTGTGCCCATTCACCAAGCCTCTGAATAAAAAACACACTAAGCGGAGGATCCATGGCTTCTGATGTGGACCTCCATAGCCCCTATGTCGGAGTAGCTACATCGAACATTAGGCCTTCAGTTCATATCACCAAACCCTCTGTGCATCCAAAGATCAGTACCGAAATTACTGGTCCTGACACTAGTGTTCTCAATCACTCGATTTCTATCGCCGTATTAGCTTTACAAGATTCTATTGGCCAAGAAAAGCCTAGTGAAAATGGCTCCAAATGCCTTGTAAGCATGACACCGTCAAACATCAACTATCACAACACTACTTTTCATCACAATTCGAGAAAAACCAGAGCAACTTGTTTCCTGTCCAAACCATTTGTCAACCACCACGCCACCATCATTCAGTTCCCCCTTCGGACTGCTACAACCGTAAACAAGGCAATAACCATCTGTAACTTACTGAACATCGGAGAACAGCACATACTGCCAGGCCCTAGACCCGCATGTCCCTTCACAGTTCACCACCGAATCCTTTTTTAGTAGATGCGGGAGTGGTACGACAACCACTCCCATCATTGATACACGTAGTAGAAGCAATTAGTCTATTTTCACTCTTCCTGTAGTTTGTAAACAAGACACGAATGAATCACTACTAAGGCATGAACACCCCGGCCTTCATACATCAACCCACGCTTTTCAACCATAAATACCAGTGATCTCGATGGAAAAAACCCCCCACTTGCTTAACTACATTAGAGAGTACATCTGCCCCTTCATATATGTATTCATCCTCTACACCACGAATTTGGATATCTCCATTCTCAACACTACCAAGTTTTCCCAACAGCCCTCCTAATACGCACATACCGTTTTACCTACTCCTGATCAGTGCGAGGTCTGTTAACAACAAACTTCACATTCTAAACATGATTGCACAGTTGAGCACTCCAAGTGCAGTCCTCGTCACTGAAACGTGGTGCTCTACAAATACGTTGGATTCAACCTTAACAATGCCCAACTACCAACTATTTCGTAAAGATCGCTGCACAAGGCGTGGGGGCGGATGTACTATATATATGCATCGAACATTCACAGCGATGCCTCTTGACCATCATGAGCTAGAAAACGTCCTGGAATCTCTGTGCTTACTAGCCACTAGCACTTCCCGCCCTATACTTCTTAAATGCATCTGCAACCCTCTGAATACCCCAACTAGTGATGTTACCACCATCTGCTTCGCATTACATTTTGCATCAGTGCTGCCTTACAAACAGAAAATAATAGCTGGAGACTTCACTTTCACGAACATATCTTTGTCACTAAATCCACCTTCGTTAACACATACAGACTTCCTGTCAACTATTATTGCTGGAGGATGTGCACAATGGGTTACAGAACCTACTAGGTCCACTAGCATATTTGATTTAATAATTACATTAGGATTCGTTGATTCAAACATCGCTCTGCTGGACTGTCTCCCAGGTACTGATCACAAAACGTTACAATTCATTTTTAATATCAAATCAGATGCCAAACATACCCTACTCCTGCAATATTTCACCCAGGGAATGGATTGGACACCTCCAACATTTGGTTCGATCTGCTGACTGGGATACATTTTTCCTATCCACCGATGTTCGCCTAACTGTATCACAGTTCTATACTATCATCCACTATGCCATAACCCATCTTACTACACAAAGTAAACGTGTTCACTACGACTCTAAGGATGCAAAAGAACGCTTACTCACCCAGAAAAGGAGAAAATTGATGTCGAGATTTCACAGGACCGGAAAATTTTCGGCAATATTGCAAGTATATGAATGCACAACAACAAACATACGAAAGTACTGGGACTCAAAAACGAAGAAGAAAGTGCTCTACGAACGGTTAACAAAACAAACAAACTCGCCGTTATTCTTCCTCCTAGAATCGGTAACAGCTCTTTTCCTTTCACGGTACTCTTGGATGAACATGAGAAAACTTTGAGTGAAGCACCTGCAATTTGTGAGGCGTTTAGCGCCTTCTTTTCTGCCTCCATGATTTTTGAATGCGACCCCATGTCTGAATGTCCTCAATCCGCTTCAACCAAAAACCTAAGCAGTGTCGAACTTTCTCTCAGCACTACTCAACGGGTAATGATAATCTTCAAACCTTCTCTCACGTTGGACTCCGACGGCGTCCCTTCAACTGCGATTAAAATGACAGGGCCAGACTTACCATTACTTTTGTTGAACATGTTCACTTTATTGTTACAAATTAGATATTGCCTTTATCATTGGAAAACCTGCTTAATCATCCCACGCCATAAAACTGGTCACAAGCAAAAGTTACCAAGTACCGACCGATTCATCATATTCCCACCAAGCCATTCTGTTCAAAAACTTAGTCAAGAAATGGTTGATGGAATTCCTTACTTCTCGGAAACTTTACGACGTACCTCAACATGTTTTCCTTGCTAGAGGCTCCTACGAAACCGGCCAGCTACACCATCTTTACTAAATTTCAGAATTCATAGACACCGGTTACGCAATAATGGTTTCAGTTTTGGATTTAGAAAAGACGTATAACCGTCCACCACACAAACGGTTGTTGAAAATGTCTGGATCCTTTGGAATCCGGAGCCCGCTCTTAAGTTAGCATTCCTCGCACCATAGCAGTCGGTTTTAAATAGTCACTTTGTGTGACCACCACTCTTGTCATCGCCCAATTACTAGCGGAGTCACCCAAAGAACTGTAGTTTGCCGTTTGCTTTTTCTCCTCTTTGCTAATGATATTAGCAAGTCCATCAAAAATGGCCAACGGTTTCTATTTGCAGATGGCATCCAGATCGTTTGTAAACTCAGTCGTGATGCGCTTCAGAGCAAACTACTTTCAATTTAAGCTCTCCACTCCCTTGAGTAATGGTCCGAGAATTGGCTGATAAAATTCCCGACTGATAAAGCAAACCTTGTGGCATGTGGTTGCTCAATCACTGCCGGGTCGATTAAAATTAACAACAAAGTATGTAAAGCTGAGGGTTCGTCGCAGCCAGTTCCGAATCAGCTAGTCGTCCACATGTCCGGAAAAGCGCTAGACTGTAGTTTCAGCTTGTTGGGCATCGTCAGTAGTGCGCATCCATCGGATCCATCAGGATTCGAACCCATGATCACCAGCGGTTTGCACCGCCAGTTAGTAGCATATGCCACTAAACCAAGGGGGAGAGCTACGGACCATCATGATTTACGCTATATCACAGTTAACTTGCAAATCATGACGGTACGAAGCTGTCCCCCGTGGCCCAGTGGCATAAGCTACTGATTGGCAGTGCAAACTGCCGGTGGTCATGGGTTCGAATCCTGATGGATTCGATGGATGCGCACTACTGATGATGCCCAACAGGCTGAAACTACAGTCTAGTGCTTTTCCAGACATGTTGACGATTATCTGCTTTGGAACTGGTTGCTGTGAACCCTCAGTTATTTGTAAGAAAATCCCCTACTCACGGCTACATCAAAACAAAGTATGTCCATACGGCAATCTACCCGTGATCTTGGGATCCGATATTCTTTCGAGTTCCGCTTTTCTGGAGAAGCCCAATACAAATAGCTCAAGCAGAAAATCCTTGGATAACATGTGCCAAAAACTTTATACCTCCCGTGCCAGATTGGAATTATTTAAAACTCGTACTCGTCCTATTCTTGAACCCTTAAACCAACTATAGAATCATGTGGAACTTAGACAAGAAAGCTATCGAAAATCTGCCTAGGTCATTCACCAAACATTTGTTTAGTAATACGTTCGCTCTTAACTATCCTGAACGTTGCAAACAGCTTCACATTGAGCCACTCTGGCTGCGGCGTTTAAAACAAAACTTGCTGCTGCTCCACAATTTGTTACACCAGAAAACGTACAGAACATACATGGTTGGCGGCATCCGGTTTCGGATTTGCCTGTCACTGTGGTCAGCCACAGGACGCCTGCGACTACAGAGGGACCATGGATGGCTTGCGCTGCACCACCCACAGCTCCATCCACACACCCCATATCCAGTGTAAACCCAAAGGAATAAGACCGGGAGGCATGCGGATGGGAGCCACGTTTCATCAACGGAGCCGGCCCACACTCCTTCATAGACAAACACAAGCACACTGTATTTGGGGAATCAAGCGCACACAAGGCGGTGGCTGGACCGTAGTCCGCTCCACACTGAGTGCATGGAACCACTCTTTGAGTCTAGTACGACCACAAGGACCGTGCATCCCGTCCCCTCCAGCAACGACCAACTGTCTCCTGGAGCCAGTATGGAGGAGGTAGTGGGTAATAGACAGGTAGGCACCTTTGTAGGACTAGTTAATACTAGTCCGAGACGATGCGCGGAATTAAGCGCGGATATCAGAAGGCAATTGGAGTCGGACACAGCGGACTGTATTCGATGGGCTACAACAAGAAGCGGACGGATGAAGCGAGGCAAGAGCGTACACGTGAGCGCGGGGACTTACAAGGCAGTTGTGTGTCGAGCCGGTTGTAAGATTAAAACAAGAAGGAGTAATGTACAATCGGTCAACAAGTAAACTGTACACGAAAGATAAGAGTTATCTTTTTGGGCGCTACAGAGCTCCCCCCTAGAAGGCTGAACATAGAAAGCCTTCGAAATCGAAAAGGAATGTTGAAACGAGGTTCGTAAGGCGAAATCGTGCCGAGTAAAAATGGGCGTGCGTTCGTGTAAATGGGGGTTCGTCAGAAGTCGGAGTCCGCTGTGCCGTTTATGATTTGTTATTTATTGAATGCAGGGCAGGGTGCATTTCGGCGAGCCGTTGGAGCGGGCTTGTCGGACTACAAAAAACTGGCTAGTCCAGAAAAAGGCCGACAGGACCTCAACCTCCGCTGCTGCCAAACGGTGCGCTTGGGAGTGGTCTCTCCCCCCGCCGCACCCCGCCCCGCGCCAAAGCGACCCTCGTCCCACGAAGAAAACGACCATGGTCCCACGGAGAAGCGACCCTCGTCTCGCGGAGAAGCGATCCTCGTCCCGCGGAGAAGCGATCCTCGTCCCGCGAAGAAGCGATCCTCGTCCCGCGGAGAAGCGATCCTCGTCCCGCGGAGAAGCGACCAGTGTTCGCGTCAGGGTCCTCGAAAACATTCCTCGTGTGGGCCAGTCGATCGAAGGGGAGGGTTGGGGCATGTAAAGACGAGAAAATAGAAAAACACGCGCAGAAAACGCCAAAAAGAACAAACGAATGATCTGCGTGTTTAAATATTTTTTGGTTTTTGAATATTTTTTTCGAAAAAGGTTTTTCGGAGGTTTTTGATATTTTTGTTTGTTTTCAAAACGTTGATCGACCAAAAACGAGGCAAATATATACAATATCTACAAAGCTAAAAATATTTACACTGTACATAGTCGGAGAAGCGAACGGGCTTACGTACCTCCCGACCACGGCGATTGGTCGTGGGAGGCGGCGGACTAGGTTCGGGTGATGTCGGGACTGCTGAAGCTTGCAGACCGTGATCGTGGTCTGGTTGGACTTCACTAGCATGCGGAAAATTGGTACGGTGAGTTGTGACGTCGCACGAGGCACTACTAGACGAAGTAGGCGAGGTAGTTTCTTCCATAAAGGCGGGTTTCAGACGGTCGATGGTGACGACTTCGTGTCGACCACCGCGGTCAATAGTGTACGCCTTACTCGCACGATGCAGCACCTTGAAGGGTCCTATGTACGGCGACTGAAGAGGCTGTCGAACACCGTCTGCGCGAAGAAGGACGTGTGAACACGTAGACAGCTTCTCGGGCACGTACACTGGTGTCTTCTGCGATCGAGGAGCGGGTGGACGTAGCTCACGCATCTGGTGAGCCAATCGATCAGTGTAACTTCCGTAGTCAAAAGTGGAAGTACATGGGGCTGGTGCTACCAGCTGTCCGGGCAACCGCAGCGTGCAACCGTAGACTAGCTGCGCTGGTGTGGCGTCGAAATCGGTTTTAACCGTGTTTCTTAAGCCTAGGAGAACGAGGGGAAGCGTTTCAGACCATGAAGGATCTGCGTGCGCACGTAGCGCTGCCTTCAACTGGCGGTGAAAACGCTCCACCATGCCGTTAGCGGCCGGATGATACGCCGTCGTCTGGACGTGGCGACAGCCTAAATCCTTAAGCAACGTGGCAAAGGTCGACGAGAAATGTGACCCTCGATCGGTGGTCACGATGGCAGGACAGCCGTATTGAGCTACCCAGCGCTCCATAAAAGCTTTCGCTACCGTTTCCGAGGAGCAATTTGGGATGGGGACGGCCTCAGGCCATCTAGTAAATCGATCGATGCAGGTCAGTAGATATACCGAGCCTTTGGAAGGCGGCAGAGGACCTACGAGGTCGACGTGCACGTGATGAAAGCGTGCGTCTGGCGTCGGAAACGTGCCTAATGGGCTTCTCGTGTGCTTGTGCACCTTCGCGCGTTGACACGGAAGGCAAGCAGCTGCCCAGGTACGGACGTCCCGATTAACATTGCGCCAAACGAATCGTGCGGTTACGAGTTTAACCGATGCACGAACGCCTGGATGAGACAAGCCGTGCAACGCGTCGAACACGGTCTGCCGAAACTCGCGTGGGACGACTGGGCGCGGCGTGCCCAGAGATAAATCGCAGAGTATCGTTCCGTCTGATGATGTCAGCGGAACGGGTCGTATATCCAATGAGGGAGACCTGCGTAGTAGATCAACCTCAGGATCGTTGAGTTGTGCTGTGGCCATGGCTGCCAAGTCGATAGCAGTGCCGGCGTCAGCGGAGATAGCTTGATGCGGGAAAGTGCATCGGCGACGGCGTTGTGCACACCTGAGACATGCCGTATATCGGTCGTAAACTGAGCGATATAGTCAAGGTGGCGCGACTCTCTAGGAGAGTATCGGTCGGTAGTCGAGCCGAGCACGTAAGTCAGGGGTTTGTGGTCGGTGAAGACGACAAAGGAGCGGCCTTCTAGGATGTGTCGAAAGTGACGTATCGCTAGATATACGGCTAGTAGTTCTCTACCGAACGTGCTGTAGCGAGATTCGGTAGGTTGTAGGCGTTTGGAGAAAAACGCTAAGGGCTGCCACGTGTCGGCTACGCGTTGCTGCAAAACAGCGCCGACTGCCACGTCCGAGGCGTCAGTACTGAGGGACAGTGGGGCGGCCGGATCGTGGTGCGCTATAGAAGCTATGTTGGCGATAGCCTCTTTCAGCGACTTAAAAGCAGCGCTAGCTGCGGCAGGAAATTCGAATTTCTTGAGTTTCCCTCGGAGAAGGTCCGTGAGGGGTTGCATCAGCGAGGCGCAGTTGGGTATAAATCGTCGGTAAAAGTTGACAAGGCCATCAAAACGCCTGAGCTGTTTGAAAGAATGAGGCTCGGGGTAGTCGATGATGGCTTGAATTTTATCCTGCAGTGGCACGACGCCTGCAGAAGAGATACGATGGCCCAGGAAATTAACTGAATCGACACCAAACGAACACTTTTCTGCGTTGATCGTCACCCCGTGTTGAGATAAACGATCAAAAAGTGTTCGTACGTGGCGTATGTGCTCTTCTCGTGAAGAGCTTGCGATTAAAATGTCGTCAAGATACGCGTAAGCGAAGTCTAAACCGCGACAAACTTGGTCGATGAAACGCTGAAAAGTTTGCGCGGCGTTCTTTAGACCAAATGGCATGCGCAGAAACTCGAACAAACCAAATGGAGTCGTCACGGCAGTTTTAGCGATGTCCGCCTCGGCTACCGGAATTTGGTTGTATGCGCGTACCAAGTCGATTTTGCTGAAGATACTTTTACCCGCCAGACTGGCGGTGAGATCCACTATGTGTGGGATCGGATAGCGATCGGGCGTGGTTACCGTATTCAAGGATCGATAGTCGCCGCAAGGACGCCAGTCCCCCACAACCTTCTTCGGGACCATGTGCAGAGGCGACGCCCATGGGCTGTTGGACGGTCTGACGATACCAAGTTGAAGCATGTGGTCAAATTCGGCTCGTGCTGCCCGTAGTTTGTCTGGAGCAAGCCGTCTTGGTCGTGCGCTAACTGGTTGACCGCGCGTAACTATGTGGTGAGCGACCTCTGTCGTGACTGGTGGAAGCTCTGCAGCCGGTCGAACCAGTCGCGGGTATTCGGAGAGGAGGCTCAAGTAGTCGGACGGTGCGTCTGCGATCCGAAATACAGGGCTGATTATCGGGGCATCTGAAAGGACACCATCAACACCTAGTTTCGTACGGTCGTCTAAAAGTCTGTGGCGACCAGCATCAACAAGCAACCCAAAATGTCGGAGGAAGTCGATACCGATAATTGCGAAGGGTACAGACGCAACCATGAAGACCCACTGAAAATCTCGGCGAAGATTGAGGTCTAGGTTCATCATGCGCTGACCGAATGAAGCTATCGGAGAACCGTTGGCCGCACGCAAATTGTACCTAGGCTCCGAGTGCTTGTCGCTAGCGGTCGCTGGGATGACGCTGACTTCCGCTCCCGTGTCGATGAGGAACGTGATGGAAGAACGTCGATCCTTAACGTAAAACAGTCGGTTTGCTTGGTTATTGAATGATACGTTTGTAGTGCTAGTATGCGGGCTATTCGTTTTCCCTGGGTCGTGCCTAATGCAGGGAGCCCGACAACGTCTAGCTCTTCCACCGTATTGGCGGTGATACCAACATACTTCTTCGACGGGTTTGACATTATCTGACTGAGAACTTGTAAGGAAAATGTTGCGCTTTCGTGCCGAACGTGACGTACTCGGTGCAGGCACAGACGAGCCGCAATGAACGGTAGCCAAAACGTGGTCAGCATTTGACCGTGGCACCCGCTGCTTCGAAGCCTTCATTGCTGCTATCCTGCTGCGAAGTAGCGCAATTTCCTCGTCTTTAGAGTCAGATCGGTCTAGCGACTGGGAACAAACATGTGATTCGGTTTTCATCGGTGAGAATACGTCACCGGAGTTACTGGTCGTCTGCTGCGGAAAACGTTCGAACGCAGCGTCTGCCTTGGTAGCTAAGTCTTTCAGGGGTGCATCTATAAACATGGACAGCATTACCGGCAATGGCTCTGGGAGACGTGCAAACCACAGCTCCTTTATCCCTTCTTCGCTCAAGAATAAGGGACCAGCGATGCGCTGAAGTTCGCGGAGCAATGCCGACGGCTTGCGATCTCCAAGCTTGAGACCATTGAGCTGCTCAAATCGTGTTCGTGCGCTGGGTCGTAACTCTTTCAAAATCGCTTGCTTCATCGTTTCATACTTTGCCTCATTCGATGGGCAGAGTAGAATGTCCTCAATCAGCGTCACTACCGACGGAGGAAGGCGTGGGACGAGCTGATTGTACCTTGGACGGTCCGCCGTTATGCCCTTATTTTCTAGTTCGATCTCGAATATCTTAAACCAAACTTCTGGACTGTGTTCCATGAAACTTGGAACAGCCAAAGTAAGCATGGTTACGCTGTGAAACGACTCAGATGCCACTCTCGAAATGTGAGTCGAAAGATAAAGAACGAACAAAATACGATAAAAGTACTAAAATTACGCAAGAAACAAATGAATATAGGTATATAATCGAGAAAAAGGAACGAACTCACCAAAAAATACAAACGAGAAAAAATGTTGAATTCGCGCGTGCGAATCGGGGTCACCAATTTGTAGGACTAGTTAATACTAGTCCGAGACGATGCGCGGAATTAAGCGCGGATATCAGAAGGCAATTGGAGTCGGACACAGCGGACTGTATTCGATGGGCTACAACAAGAAGCGGACGGATGAAGCGAGGCAAGAGCGTACACGTGAGCGCGGGGACTTACAAGGCAGTTGTGTGTCGAGCCGGTTGTAAGATTAAAACAAGAAGGAGTAATGTACAATCGGTCAACAAGTAAACTGTACACGAAAGATAAGAGTTATCTTTTTGGGCGCTACAAGCTTCACAAACACATTAGCGGTTAGTGTCCCGAAAGAACGACGGATAGACTACAACATCCGGAACCCTTTACTAGCCGTCTTCTTCCAGTTGTCTCCAGAGTGTAATGTGGAACAGTGGACGACACGTAGATCAACCTGATGAGTCACGTGAGGAACTTCACTCCCATCGATCATTTTAATTGTGGAGGAATCAGACGATCCGATCCGCAGCACTGAACACTTTGCCCAGTTTATGAGCAGTAACCACAAGACAGACCATTCCCAGAGTCTATTCAGAGCCCGTTGAAAAGTCACAGAACCTCCGAGGATATCAACAATATCCCAGAGCTTTATATCATCAGCAAATAAGACCGATGGTACCTCAAGCTCCCCCGGCAAGTCATTCGCGTAGACTGAGAACAGCAGCGGACCTAGGACAGAGCCTTGCGGAGCGCCGCTAAGGACAGCTTGTCGAAACGAAAGACTGCTTCCCACACGAATACACTGTTCCCATCCATCCAGAAAAGCTGACACCCACTGGAGAGCCTGACAAGATATTCCATAAGACATCAACTTCAGTGAGAGTCGCGAATGGGGACAGTGTCAAAGGCCTTGGCGAAGTCAATGAACACCATATCCACCGCATGTCCACTGTCTACGGCTTCAGCCCAGCTCTCATGAGCTACCAGCAAGCTCGTTTGACACGAAAGTCCTTTGCGAAAACAATGTTGCTCGACGCTAAGCAGGTTAAACCTATTTAAATGGTTCTCCACTGTATCTCGTACTAATTTTTCGACCAACTTAACGACCACGCTAGTCAAGCTGACAGGCCTGTAATTAGCCGGTAGGTCTTTGTCACCACACTTGAAAATCGGGCAGATAACAGCCTCCTTCCATTCGGTAGATAAAACACAGCTGTTGTGTGACTTCTGAAACACACAAGTCAGAAGTCCACTGAGTTCCACTGCCAATTAGTGCAAAAATTTTGGATGAACAGAATCTGGCCCGGAAGTCTTGGTTGGGTTCGCCTCTCTCAACAAGCGGAGAACTTGTGACTCAGTTACAGGAATTTCACCCAGACAAGAGCGCTCAGATACTCTTGAAGTTAAATCTCTGCATAGCGTATTTGTTTCGCGGACAAAGACGCTTGAGTACTGCTCACCAAGCACGCATGCCTTATCATAGTCGCTATAGGCATGGGTCCCATCTGCTCGAAGCAATGGTGGTATGGGCGAGTTTGCACCACAGCGTCATTTAACGTAAGCGAAGAATTTATTGGGATTTGTCGAGTCAGTATCAGCTAAGGCCTTTTCATACTGAAGTCGGGCCAATATAAGATGTAGCTTGCACTCATTTCGAACCAACCGATACTTGTCAAACGTGCTGTTCGATGGAGCTGTTCGATACGCTCGCCAGCATCTAGACCGCTTCTTTAGCAGGCTTTTACCCGCGGAATCTATCCACCTAGGCTGCGGTCTCGATTCCCTTCTTTTTACCAGTGGGATGTGAGGTGCAGAAATCTCGACAAGGTGAGCCTTAAGTTTTTTCCAGGCTATGTGAACAATGTCGGTCTCAGATATCACAAGCTCTATCCCGCATCACTTGGAAGTCTGCGGCCCAAATGTTCGGATACCAACTGGTTGTAGCTTGGCAAGGCCTGATAAGGGTACACTGGAAAGACAAGCAAACGTGATCGCTGGCACTAAGAGGCGAGTCGTAAGCAATGTCATTTACAAAGTCAAGTGACAGCAAAAATAAGATTTAAAAATGGACGACTGCTGATTTCTCATGCACCTAGTGGGGAGGTCCACGAACTGGTGTAGTGGTACCTGCAGCGTCAAGTCCAGCAGTTCCGCACCGAACGATCTCAGCGCCGAACTGGAAGATGGATTATCCCAACAACCCTTTGCGAGGTTGAAGTATCCCCGCACCGGACACTTGTTCGCAGAGTGAGTGCGTATAAACTTAATGATTCCATTAGAAGTGCTCATATGGATTCTGTACAACAACACGACCGTAACCTGAACCGAGGAAGTGCAAATCAAGACTGCGAGAGCCTCAAGATATTTGTCGAGAGATTGAAAAACGCTGGTCCTCAATATGTTAATGTGATAACTCACATAAAGAGCTACACCACCCGCTTGACGGCCAGTGGAGCGGTCAGCGCAGAATACTGCGTGTCCAGGCACATATACTTCGCCATCTGTGATTTTCTCGGACAGCCACGTTTCAGTGAAAGCAAGTATATCTGGAGGAGATTTGTCTAAGAGCAGACCCACTTTGCACATATTGTTCCTCAGGCTGCGCAGGTTACTAACTACTACTTGGAGGGCTTCGGCACGACCAGCCCTGGGTCGTGCGCAAGTAGAATAAGTTGTGACAGGACGGAAAAGGTCCGCCGACTGATCACCTGAAAACCCACTGGTCGGAGACCTTGCTCGCCAGCTGCACACCAAGCTTTTAGGTCCCTGATGGCTTCCTTTAACTTTAACGTATCCGCTAACGGAAGGCCTGGTTGCACAATAACATTGGTATCTTTGCGCTTGAAGACGAATCGCAGTAAGGCCCTGCACTCTTCTCGGGTGGAGAGAACCACCCTAATCAGACGGGGTCGAGGATTTGGTTGACCAACCGGGACCTACCCCAATGTGATGAGCTTCCTGACAGTAACGCCAGGGAAACCTGGTGGGGGAATGGTAAGTCTAGCCTCATACGTAGTCGAGGCCTAAACATAGCTTCCCCCGGGGCTTTTTCCGATGGACTCCAGCGGTGTGGTTCGGTGCGCGAATAGGAATCGGTCAAGTTCAGTGCGCAAAGAGCCATAACGTTACTTTAGGAGGCCGGCCTTCACGGTTTTTACCGCTATACCCTTTGACACTGGATGTTATGATGCGGAAGTCATGTGGTGGAAGTTGTCATGTTTCAAGTATTGTCTGAACGCCTCACTGGTGAACTGCGGACTGCTATCTGTGACCAATGCTTTCGGTATACTGTGCACGGATAAACTACAACGTAACACATTGCTTGTAGTTTCCGTAGTAGCGTTAGCGACGAAATGTACATTTATCCACTTGGCGTACGCATGCAGCAGGAGTAGCAACCTTTTCCCTTTAATTGGACCAATAGAGTCAGCGTGGACACGTTCCCGTGGACTGTCGTGCAGCCCCCAAGGGTGAATGGAACGGGTTGATTTGTCTTTTTGGTACTTCTGGCATGTTGTACATGTATTCAAGAGCGCTTCGATATCTCTATCGATCGCTGGCCACCAGCAGTATGACCTCGCCAGAGTTTTCTTGCCTACGATCCACGGGTGAGCATCGTGCAACTCCCTCAGTATAGCTGGTTTGAGTCCCGATGGAATAACGATACGAGATCTACGCAATATACATCCTTCGTTTAGGCTTAGTTCGAAGGGACAAGTGAATAACGGACGCAGATTCTCAGAGGATCGCGGTCCCCAACTCCGCAGCATCATACGTTTCACTTTCGATAGGACCGGATCGTGATCGGTACCTTTCCTAACCATATCACTGGATATTGGTGTAGTGTCTAGGTGTTGCACCAGTCGAACAAACGCGCATGGCGATCCAGTTTGTTCATCCTGTTGAGCAACATGTGGTAATCTACTGGGAGTGTCAGCAGCGTCATTGTGTGAGCCAGCGATGTATCGGATTTGCTAGTTGTAGGCATAAAGTAGAAGTGCTCAGCGTATCATTTAGGGCGCGGTTAGTTGCTTTACGCCTCCTACATCGAGGAGCGAGATCAACGGTTTATGATCGATCTGTATCTCGAACCGATTGCCCCACAAATATTGATGAAAGCGCTTGATACCCAAACCACTGGCAGTGCTACTCTGTCCAGTTGTGCATAGTTCTTCTCATCTGCCTGTAACGTGTGAGACGCGAAAGCAATAGGACGAATGGTTCCGTCGTGAACCTCATGCCCTAGAACTGCTCCAACCCCAAACGGTGAAACATAACACTGTAAGATAATAGGGTTATTTGGATCGTAATATACTAACTGGGGAAGGAGCAAGAAGAACTTTCGCTTTCTCAAGTGGTTGTTTCTCGCTCCCCATTACCACTTGGAGTTATTCTTTAATAAGTTTTGAAGTGATACTATAACGGAAGCAAGGTTAGATAGGAACCGACGATAAGGTGAGAACATTCTAAGAACGAACGTAGCTGTTCGTTACGTAGATCTGGTGCAGAAATAATGGGTGGTAATTTGTCTTTCCGTGCATGTAAACCATGTTTATCCAGCCGATAACCAAGCTAGTCAACGGAACCAACCATAAAAGCCCATTTGGTACGTTAGGTGCGCACGAGTGTTCGATTTACCACACACGATGTTGTCCACTATTCTTTGGGAGATAGCCCGGGGCTGAATTAATTCCAAAAGTAAGTCTGGTTTATACAAATAGGCCTAGATGTATACTAACCGTAGTAAGATGGCGAGAGGCTTCATCCAATTCCACCTGGGAGTAAGCATGGCTCAAAACCAGTTTGGCATACTTGACCCCACCAGATAAATTGACGTTCATATCACGGATTTAAGGTAGTGGATAACGATCTTTGATTGCACGGCGATTTTGACTTAATTTGTAATCTCCACAAATCCGTACGCTGCCATCGGGTTTAAGCACATCAGCTATTGATGCCGTCCATTCAGCTTGTTGAAGTAGTACACATTTATCTTCTCACTGGAGCCTTTTAACTATTCACCCACTTTGGGCAGTAGAGAGAAAAGCAGCTTTCTCGCCCTAAAGAATTTAAGTGTACTAGTCCGCCATCTGAATCATTGCTTTCAAATTGTTCAGTTTTTCTAACAGTTGTCCGTTGAAAAAGTCTGGATATCACTTAAGAAACGAGTCCACACTGTCTTCCTTATGGCATTGATAGTAGTTAATACTTGTGGTAACTGTTTGATCCAGTCACGAGCCAGTAGATTGACGGGAGCATGAGGCACATTATGAAGTACTAGGTTGTGCGATCCATCCTGATGTGTAACCCGTACCTGACGCTTCTCAAATGGGTCAATCACTACTCCTGTATTGGTTTTAAAAACGGTTTCACTCGGCTCCAGATTAGGCAATGATGAGAGCGAGTTTACACTACTCAGTGTCACCGCAGAATCGCTGTCTAATTCAAATAAAACTGGTTCGCCATTATCATGAAGCGTGACCCTATATGGAGCTACTCTCGTCCTATTAGAGCAATTTGCAATTTATGGTTCATAAAGTTAACTGAGAATCAGAGCACTCACTGTCGTCCTAGTTCAAGGAATTAATTGAAGCCTGTGACCGTGGAGAACGGCATACATATGCCAAGTGGCCAAAATTTCCGCCATTCTTGCACTTTGTGCGAATGTTGTACAACTAGTAAATACTAGTCCGAGACAGTGCGCGAAATTAAGCATGGATATCAGAAAACACTCGGGGTGGGACACAGCGGACTGATGAAGCGAGACAAGCGCAACAAGTTAGCGCGGGAAGTCACAAGACGATCAAGTGTCGAGCCGGATGTACATCAAGACGGACGTTATGTAAGGGAGCTTAAAACAAGAAAGAATAGTGTACAGTTGGTGATCAGCGAAATGGTACCCAAAAGATAATAGTTATCTTTAGGGGCACTACAGAGCTGCCCCCTAAAAGTTTAAACAAAAGAAACCTTCAAAGTCGAAAATGACGGGTGAATCGAAGTTGGTTGAGCAAAATCGTGCCGAGTGAGTGGGCGTTCGGGTCAAATGGAGGTTCGCCGGAAGTCGGAGTCCGCTGTGCCGTTTGTGATTTATTGTATATTGATTGCAGGGCAAGGTGCATTTCGGCGACGCGTTGGTGCGGACTTGTCAGACTACCAAAAACTGGCTAGCCCAGAAAAAGGCCAAAAGGACCTCAACCTCCGCTGCTGCCAAACAGTGCGCTTGGGAGTGGTCTCTTCCCCGCCGCACACCGCCCCGCGCCTAAACGACCCTAGTCCCATGGAGAAACGACCATCGTCCCACGAAAAAGCTACCATCGTCCCAAGAAGAAACGACTGTCGTCCCACGAAGAACCGACCCTCGTACCGAGAAGAAAACGGCGAGCGTTTGTGTCAGGATCCTCGTTGACTGTGCCGATCCTCGAAAACATTACTCGTGTGGGTCAGTCGGTCGAAGGGGAGGGTTGAGACATGTAGAGAAGAGAAAAGAGAAAAATGAGCATAGAAAACGCCAGAAAGAACAAACGAATGATCTGCGTGTTTAGCTTTTTAAATATTTGAATATTTTTCCTAAAAAGGTTTTTTGAAATTTTTGATTTTTTGTTGTTAAAACGTGAATCGATCTAAAACAGGGCAAATATATACAATATCTGCAAACTAAAAATATTTACACTGTACATAATCGGAAAAATGAACGTGCTTACACACCTCTCGACCACGACGATTGGTCGTGGGAGGCGGTGGGCTAGATTCGAAAGATGTCGGGATGGCTGATGCTTCTATACCATTTTCCATTGAAGTTGGACATGCGGGCAAAACATTTACGCCTGGGGGTCAACGGCGTTGCTCCTCCGGGGCAATCAAGTTGAGTCTTCGCTATGCGGAATAGAACCACTCACTGGCATGGTAGGGGCTGTTTCATTGGCCAAGCGCCTTCAGCAAATAGGACCTCAGACGCTTGGCCAATGAAACAGCACCTACCATGCCAGTGAGTGGTTCTATTCCGCATAGCGAAGACTCAACTTGATTGCCCCGGAGGAGCAACCCCGTTGACCCCCAGGCGTAAATGTTTTGCCCGAATGTCCAACTTCAATGGAAAATGGTATAGACCGGGATCGCTGTCTGATTGAACTACACTAAGGTGCTAAAAGTTGGTGCGATGAGTTGTGACTTCGCAGGAAGCACTACTAGACGAAGTAGGCGAGGTGATTTCCTCCATAAAGACAGGCTACAGATGGTCGATATTGACGACTTCGCATCCGCCGCCGCGGTCAATAGTATACGTCTTATTTGTACGATCTAGCACTTTGCAAGGTCCTATGTACGGTGACTGAAGAGGCTGACGAACATCGTCTGCGCGAAGAAGGACGTGTGAATATGTAGACAACTTCTCGGCTACGTACACTGGGGTCTTCTGCGATCGAGGAGGGGGTGGATGTAGCTCACGCAGCTGGTGGGCCGGTCGATCCGTGTAACTTCCGTAGTCAAAAGAGGAAGTAGACGGGCTGGTGCGACCAGTTATCCAGGCAGACGCAGCGTGCATCCGTAGAGTATTTCATCTAGCGTTTCGTCGAAGTCGGTTTTAACATTTTTTCCTAGGCCTAAGAGGACGAGAGGAAGATTTTCAGACCATGAAAGACCTGCGCGCGCACGTAGCTCAGTCTTCAATTAGCGGTGAAAACGCTCCACCATGCCGCTATCGGCCGGATGATACGCCGTCGTCTGTACGTGGCGAAAGACAATCCTTAAGCAACGTGACAAATGTCGACGATGAATCTGACCCTTGATTGGTGGCCACGATTGCGGGACAGCTGTATTGAGCTACACAGCGCTCCAGAAAAGCCTTCGCTACCTTTTCCGAGGAGCAATTAAGTATGGAAACAGCTTCCGGTCATCTAGTGAATCGACCGACACTAGTCAGTAGATATACAGGCCTTTCGAAGGCGGTAGAAGACCTACGAGGTCGACTTGCACGTGGTGAAAACCAGCATCTGAAGTGGGAAATGTTCCTAATGAGCTTATCATGTGCTTATGCACTTTCGCGCGTTGACACGGAAGGCAAGCAGCTGCCCAAGTAGGAACGTCACAATTAACATCGCGCCAGAGGAACCGTGTGGTTGCGCGTTTAACCGATGCTCGAACGTCAGAATGAGGCAAGCCGTGCAACTTGTCGAACACGGTCTGCCGGAACTCGCGTGGGACGACTGGGCGCGGAGTGCCCAGAGAAAAATCGCAACGTATAGTTCCGTCTGATGTTGTCAGCGGAACAGATCATATATCCATTGAGAGAGACCTGCGTATTATATCAACCTCGGAATCATTGAGTTGCGCTGCGGCCATTGCTCTCAAATCGATAGCGGTGCAGGCGTCCGCAGAGATCGCTTGAATTCGGGAAAGTGCATCAGTCACGGCGTTGTGCACGCCTGAGACATGCCGTATATCGGTCGTAAACTGAGCGAAATAGTCTAGGTGACGCGACTTTCTAGGACAGTATCGGTCGATAGTCGAGCTAGTCACGTGAGTCAAGGGTTTGTGGTCGGTGAAGACGGCAAAGGAGCGGCCTTTTAAGACATGTCGGAAATGACGTATGTATAAATAAATGGCTAATAGTTCTCCACCGAAAGTACTGTAACGAGATTCGACAGGCTGCAAATGTTTGGACAACGGCTGCCAAGCGTTACCTACCTTTGTTGTAAGACCGCCTTAAGTACTACGTCAGACGCGTCGGTACTGAGCGATATTGGGGCACTTAGGTCGGGATGCGCTATGGAAACTATGTTGACGATAGCTTCTTTCAAAGCCTGGAAGACGACGCGTGCTGCAGCGGGAAAATCCAACTTCTGAAGCTTCCCCCGGAATAGGTCTGTTTGGGGTTGCATCAGCGAAGCGCAACTAGGCATGAAAGGGTGAGAAAACTTGACGAGGCCATCAAAGCGTTCTAGCTGTTTGAAAGAGTGAGGCTCGGGGGTAGTCGGTGATGGCTTTACTTGTATCCTGCAGTGGCACGACACCTGCAGGAGAGATATGGTAATCAAGAAAAATGACCGATTCGAAATCAAACGAACACTTCTGCGTTGGTCGTCACCTCGTGCAGAGATAAATGAGCAACATCGTTCGGACATGGCGTAAGTGCTCCTCGCGTGAGGAGCTCGCGAGTAAGATGTCGTCGAGGTAGGCGTAAGTGAAGTCTAGGCCGCGACAAACTTGGTCGATGAAGCGCTGAAAAGTTTGCGTGGCATTATTTAGACCAAATGGCATGTGCAGAAATTCGAACGAAACAAATGGAGTCGTCACGGTAGTTTTAACTATGTCCGCTTTGGCTACCGGGATTTGGTTGTATGCGCGCACCAAGTCGATTTTACTGAAAATGTTTTTACCTGCCAGACTAGCGATGAGGTCCATGATATGTGAGATAGGATAGCGATCAGGCCTGGATACGTTCTTTAGAGATCGATAATTGCCACAAGGAAGCCAGTCCCCATGGTTTTCTTCGGAACCATGTGGAGAGGTGGCACCGATGGGCTGTTGGATGGTCTTATGATACCGAGCTGGAGCACGTGATTGAATTTAGCTCCTGAGTCACGTACTTCGTCGGAGGCTAGTCCTGTTGATCCGGCACTGTTTGGCGGACCGCGCGTGGCAATGTGATGAGTGACCTTTGTCGTGACAAGCGGAAGCTCTACAGCTGTTTCTGCCAGTCGCGAGTATTCAGATAGTAGGTTCGCATAATTTGTAGGTACATTGGCGATTCGGAAAACGGGATTGCTTATCGGGGCCTCCGTAAGAACGCCTGCAACCCCAAGTTTAGTACGGTCATCTTAAAGTCTGTGGCGACCAACATCTACAAGTAACCCAAAATGTCTAAGGAAGTCGATACTGATAATTGCGATGGGTACAGACACAACCATGAAAACCCACTGAAAATCCCGGAGATGACTGAGGTTCAGGTCCATGATGCGCCGACTTAACAAAGCTATCGGAGAACCGTTGACCGCACGCAGATTGTACGTAGACTTTGAGTGTTTGTCGTTCGCGTTCACAGGAATGACGCTGATTTCCGCTCCCGTGTTAATAGGGAACTTGATGGAAGAACGTCTATCCTTAACGCAAAAGAGACCATTTGTTTGCTTATTGACAGATGCGGTGGTCGTGCTAGTATGCGGGCTATTCGGTTTCCCTGAAGCAGTTGATCCATGCCTAATGCAGGGAAGCCGGCAAAGTCTAGCTCCTCCACCATACTGGCGATGATACCAACATAATTCTTCGACGGATCTGGTATTGTGGGACTGAGAACGTGAAGAGAAAATGCTGTGCTTTTCCCTCGAACGAGACGTACACGGTGCATGCACAGACGAGCCGCAGTGAATGGTAGCCAACACGTGGTCTGCATCTGACCGTGGCATACGTTGCTTCGAAGCCTTCATTGCTGCTACCCTGCTGCGTAGTAGCGCAATTTCCTCGTCTTTATGGTCAGATCGACCCGACGAGTTGGAGCAAGTATGAGACTCGGTTTTCATCGGTAAGAATAGGTCATCGGAGTTACTGGTCGTTTGCTGCGGAAGACATTCGAGCACGGCGTCTGCCTTGGTAGCTGATTCTTGCAGGGGTATATCCATAAACATGAACAGCATTACCGGCAGCGACTCTGGGAGACGTGCAAACCACAGTTCCTTTATCCGTTCTTCGTACAAGAATATGGGACTACCGACGCGCTGAATTTCGCGGAGCAACGTCGACAGCTTTCGATCTCCCAGCTTGAGACCATATAGCCGTTCAAATCGAGCCCGTGCACTTAGCTGTAACACTTTTAAACTCACTAGCTTTATCGTTTCATAATTTGCCTCATTCGATGGGCAGAGTAGAATATGCTCAACCAGAGTCACAACCGACGGAGAAAGGCGTGAGACGAGCTGATTATACCTTTGTGCCCTTATTTTCCAGTTCGATCTCGAACATCAGAAGCCAAACCTCTGGGCTGTGTTCCACTAAACTTGGAACACTCAGAGTAAGCATGTTTACGCTGTGAAACGACTTAGATGCCACTTTCGAAATGCCAATCGAAAAGAATGAACAAAAACACGACGAGGCTACTAAAATTACGCAAGGAACAAATGAATGCACGTATATAATCGAGACAAAGGAACGAACCCACAAAAGATACAAACGACGAAGAAAGTTTAAATTCACACGTAGGAATCGGGGTCAACAATTTGTAGGATTAATAAATATCAGTCCAAGACGGTGTGCGAAATTAAGCGTGGATATCAGAAAACACTTGGGGTGGGACACAGCGGACTGTATTCGATGGGCTACCAGAAGACGCGGGCTGATGAAGCGAAACAAGAGCAACACGTTAACGCGGGAAGTCACAAGACGATCAAGTGTCGAGCCGGATGTAGGCCAAGATGGACGTAATGTAAGGGAGCTTAAAACAAGAAAGAATAGTGTACAACTGGTCATCAGCGAAATGGTACCCAAAAGACAATAGTTATCTTTTGGGGCGCTACAATGTGTGGGCACTGGGTGGGAGAAGTGTGCAGGCTACCGCATCGGTAGCAGACGAACTTTCGTAACCTGTTTTCGGAAGAAAAGTTGGAGCCAGCTTGTTTACACACTCTGTAGGCTGAATAGGTTTGAAGGCAGATAACTGCGTTAGGAGATTTTGACGTACAAGGTTGCAAGATGTTTTCCTTGACAGGATTTTTTCCTCTTGTGATAGTAACTTTTCTGTCTAACCATCATCTACAACTCCACCGAAAGGGCACTGAACTTTCATGACTTCTTCGACACGTGTTGAGGGAATTGTATTGTCTCAGCATTCTGGTGTCGCTTGGTGAATGCGCGCAATGAAATCATTTACCCTTTCTCCGCGTTACTACTGTAATTTAAACAACTGGTAACGAGCAGCAAATACATTTTGCTGAATTCTCCAATGCTCCCCGAACAACTGGATCAGGTGTACGATACTTGTGTTAGTCATTACGTTCATGGCGTCAGAATGTCGTTATCCTTCTGAACCAAGTGCTTGGCGAAATAACATTATCCATTGGGCATCGGAAAACTCAATAAACGGGAACAACACGAAGAAAAGGGTCATTTGTTGTTGGTAAGATGCTTCCTACTGTAACCATAATTGTAAGGAGGTCTTTTCTGAACTATCGGGCACACACAATTGACAACCCCGCCAGAGGGTTCGGAATACTCATCGCCATCATGATAGGCATTGCTCAAGTACTCCTATTTCGTAGTCGGACACGTATTCCGGCACATACATCGAATGCGGAAAGGATAACCGGTGTAACAAATCAATCAGAACAAGAACAAAAAACCAATTGGTATCATCCATTTTGACAGTGCTGTTCGATCGATGACGTGGGTGTGTGTGGTTGTAAGAGTGACGTTAACACCTGCAGTCATAACATATGATAACCTAAAAACATCCAGGGTCAAGACGCCTATACTATGTCTACTATATACGGTCACAAACAGCTGGCCATCATTCAAAGATAAGGCCTCATCAACGAGGCAGCTCTATTGCGGTTTTCACTGCCCCACGTCATAATCAGCCTTTAACCTGTAGATACCTCAGCATCAAACACACTCTAAACAGTCATTCTGACTACGAAACGACAGCAGTCGCGCCATTGGTGTTGGCTGCGAGCCGTGTCCTCTAACGTCACAAATCAGGCACATGGCGGATCATGTGGACCCCAGCCTGAAAGGCGAGACTGGCCAACGGCACGAAGTTTGGTCGTCAGTGACTTCATTTCTCTCTACCGTTAACTTTTTCTCAGCTCGAGTCTTGCGCCACCCTACATTTGGCCGACAAAACAAAGCCCTTCTCGTTAAGCGGTGACCGGGAGTACATAGCACGTGCCTAAGGCAACGCAACTTATTCAGTGTTATATGCTGTTCTTAAGAACTAGCCTGATTATGACTACCTAGTACACGCTTGCGCAAGGTATCATAGCAAAGACGCTGGTACCATCTAACAACATCAATACTTCGTACACAACTATGATCAAAGACTTGAAGACACCTCAGGTCCTCAGACCGAAAGGGTTAATCCTCACTCCCATAGAATAAAACGGCTCTTACTCTGGCCTTGTAAGCGCAGCCTTTCAGTCCGAGAGAAACCACCTTCTGACATCACAGCTGTCGCAGACTGAAGATAACAGTTCTAGCTTTTGAAATACGGGAAAAGACCTCAGTGCTTATGCGCCCACCGTTGCTGACGCAACCCCAAGGGTAGGCGAAGTGACCAACTACCTCGAGTTCCTCACCACCAGTGGCAAAGGCGTGGCGGTCCTACAAAAACACCTTGCACTTTGAAGGTGCAAGACGAATGCCAAATGACGCAACCACTCTTGAGAGGTCATTTCGGTTTGACTGTGCCGTCCCAACGTAGTTAAACAGCAAGATAATATCGTCCGCATAATCAAGAGCAACTAGGTTACCATTAGGCAGCTCCCCAACGCGTGCATCGTGAGCTTCCGCAAAGGAACACTCCATGCTGGAGTCCAAGGCAAAGTTGAAACAAATAGGGAAATTGAGCAACTTTGACGAAAGCCACTTGTTGTCGTAAAGTCATCGGAAAAATCACCGTAGACCGTGAAGCAGCCTGTCGTGTCCGAGTACAGAGCACTTAAAATGTTCACCTATTTCATTGGAGCACCTCTATACACAAGTCTTTCGAACAGAATGGATCGATCGACTTAATCGAATCCACCCTTGAAATTGATGAACACAGCTATTGTCGGCCTGCAGTACGTGTGGCGGTGCTCTAGCACCAGCCCCATCCAGGGCGGAGACTTGTCTGCACTTTCTTTATCCGTGATACCCATTCCACAATGAGGCGACGAACGAGAAGGGAGACTAGTAGTTTTGTCACAACCCGTGTTAAGCTAATACCTCCATGGTTAGTGCAGTCGGCACCACTACCCTTCTTGTATAGTGCTACTAAAATCGATTTTCTCCCGTTAGCTGGCATTGCCTCTGTGTTCCAGATCTGTTCGGACAGGGAGATCCGTGCTTTGCAGAGGGACTCACCACCATCTATAAATAGTGCGGGTGCGACAGAATCGGGGCCAGTAGCACGAAACCGATTAAGGGCTGAGATCGGGTTTCGGACCCCCGCCTCCGAGGGAGTATCTTAACTAATCGGCCATGATTCAGTCTGTGGCACCTGGGTGGGGAGGGGTCCGGATACAGGCAGTCAACTGAACTGCTCTCAAAAGAGTTTCGCTAAACAAACCATACGGCATTCCTCATTGTGTATCAGAACACCCCCGCCATCACGGATTATCTCACTGAAACCTAGTTTATTTAGACCATTGGTACGTAGCAGTTGGACGAGCTTACGACAATTGCCTATTGCTCTTACCTTCACCATCCATTGGGCCTTACTGGTCCATCAGGCCTCCTTGTCAGCATATAGGTTCCGCTTTAGTTTTGCGTCTTAGAGTCCGCCTGGTCACACCGTGCTCACACCCAGCCGGGAGTTTGCTTACGGGTTCCAACAGTTTCACCGATCTTTCAGACATCTAGTGACTAGTGCGGTAATGATTGATAGTACCACAAACAGAGGCTACTGCAACATACATGGCGGTTGAGATGCTATTCCACTGAAGCTCAGTGTCATTAGGACGAGAGAGCGAAACTTCGGTACGCAGATCATCCTGACGGGTAGCTGAGCTAACTTCCTAATCGGCAATTGATGCGCTTGGTACGCCTCCAGTAGTTGATGGAATAACCACAGCGTACCAAAGCATGATTAGAGTCGAGGCAAGTATTCAAGAACCAGCTACAATCAACGACGGGACCACGCCACCTGGAACTTATGGCAACAAGATCTATCTGGGTCCATCGCTAGCTAACCATAAGTGGACGCCAAGAGGCACTTCGGCGCCCACTGTGTCTAAAATTCCTGCTAATAAAAAGCCGGTGCTGTGCGCACAGCTGTAACAGACGCTAGCCATTGTCCGTACGGTCGGAGTTATGCCCATAAGTACCACCTAGCTGAGCTTCTGAAGAGCTCGGGTGACCTACTTGTGCATTCATATCCACTGTAACTACTATGATCACTGTATAGGTAGCACTGCGTAGTAACACATTCTGCTCGTGATTAAATGAGTCCATGGTGGCATCAGAACTGCAGTCGGGGAGGGTATATGCAGAAACCACAAAAGCAGCGTCTAGTGCTACTTCGTTCATCAACCTTAGTTGATGTAAGCAAAAAAAACTGCACAAGAACGGCTGCTCACGGGTATCCAATCAAGCAACGAGGACTCAGCCTTAGAGCGGAGAACGGTGCTTACCCCAACTTGACCACTGCCTGCAGCTTCAGTGTCTCCGGATGCGTGCAACCAATAGCGAGAAAACAACTCGGGCGCAATTAATTCAAACATAGCAAAATCTCCTACCCATGAGTACACCATACTTCAAAAACTCCGCGAGGCTCATTGACTCTAGGTTCGAATACGCAGCACACGTCAATACCCACTAGGTCCAACGTATGTGCGAATTAAGCCTGTTGACCTATTTATCATGCAGTACGAAAGTTGAATGCTGTCAAGGAAACGGGACAGCGTTGCGTTAAAAGGGACTGTTGCCGATAGGCATCCAGTGTGTGGTAACGCATGGTGGCTGCAGATGGTTTGACTCCAGTGGCATTACGGCTGCTATCAAGTAAGCTGGGAAGTACAGAAGGAAGTTTAATAATGGGGGATGGGAAGGGACTAAGCGCAACAGGTGGAAGAGAAAATAAGGAGGCGCCAGCAGTAACTTGTTTCGTGTTATCCGCCTTGCTGTATGTAGCAGATAGGCGACCCTTGATAAGATGCGTGCCGGCCGATGCAGGACGTTGTTGAAGTTTGCATAGTCATGGTCGCAAGTGAGAATAGATACTCCTTAAGCTCACAGACCTGGACAGGAGAAGAATTAGGGTTTTCAAGCGAAGCCTTTGGTTCAAAAGCCTGTCCGCAGGCAGTGGATGTGGCGAAGATTTGGTTTTACAGAAATGGACGCCATTCCATTGCAAATCCCCAACATGAAGACCAGCAGGCTGAGTTCGTTTGGGCTCAAAGCATTGACCAATCTGGTAGGAGTAACTCTGAAGGGGCCCAAGGGAGTCACCCAGTATAACTCATTTGGCCGAAGAGATGCGCAAACCGTCACACCACTTGGAATTGTAGTCTCGTCAAAATGAACACACGGTGATTCTTTAACCTCTGTATCCATCGTTGTCAGAGGTTTGATGACGCGTTGGTGGAGGCATCAGTAGGGAGTTTTAGGTCGAATTTTTGCTAGATCTATCTGATGAATGAACGTAATTACAATGCCTGTGGTGAAGTGCAGTGTTGCCAGCGCGCAACACTTATCTGACTAACTTGGATAGAATTCTTGAACCCTTCCCTCGACTGTGCTAATTGCTTAGCGTATTGGCAATAATAGTTAACATTTCGAAATTAGCATGCAAATATTTGGTTCGCCAGTAGAATTAATTCCCACTACCTAGACATACCCACCTCCTTTGTTGGTACCCCATAATTCCGCCTGACTGTGTACACCAGGTACGTTGGCTTCGTGTGTCGCGAACGCCGTCCTTTAATACCCAACTTTTCAGTAATTATAGTACCATCACATGGAGTGGTCGGGACCCAACAGTTTGTGTGTGTGGTGGGGGGGTTGTGTGTGTGTGTGTGTGTAAAAGAACTCGCTTGGCTCAGTGCTTCTAACCTGGTAGTAGACCGCTTGACAGATATCCTATGGAAAGATGTGTGTGAAGAAGCTGTATTTATTTGCCATGATAAACCTACATGATGTAGATGCAATAGACGCGAGTAATTTGTAGCACACATCTGCCAATTTGTAGAGAAAGTTATCTTGGTATTATTCATACAATGTTACCGTTTAATAGTTTTTGATGAAAAGTGCTTCTCAAAAATGATGCTTCGATTATTTAAATAATACAATTGTAGGTTACTGAACTCGGGGCCAAAACTAAACGCCTGAACAAAGATGGTGGTTTCGCTGGATCAAAATGGTATTAAAAAAAGAACATTGTCTATTGCAACAGAGATCATTTTTAATGTATAGCGTTCAAACTTCACTGCATTCCTGTGACAGTTTGTAGGCTACAAAAGCCAATCGTCTGAAGTACACGATCGAACGTTCACAAAACTATAAAATTCTAGACGAGTGAATATGGGTAACAATGGGTAAATAGCACTCTCGCATCATTGCTGCACGTGTGGAATGGTAAATGGCCCGGAACACTGCCTTGGAGTACGTTACTTGTTGCCGGGCTGCGACGGGATATTTTAAACGCAATGAGGCTAGACTTTACCGTGGTGCGATGGTTTGTGTGCCTCAGCGATCCACTGAGCTATGCTGGGTGGTGCTTTCTTTTTGCACCTTCGGAGCCACTCATACCAGATTGATCAACGGTTAGAGGCCAGCCAAACTCAACCTCCTGGTCCTTCAGGTTGGGGACTGGAATGAGGGTGGCACCTTCCATGTGGCATTTGGTGTACTCGCTGTGTGGTTGGATTGCGACTCGCAATCTCTATTCAGACCTCAGTCCTAAGTGGACCTCGGTCATTACGATCACAAGGACCGTAACCGAATTGGTGGTTCGGTGTTGCTCCTCCCAACCCTGAGACCCTGGGGTCTCAGGGTTGGGAGGAGCAACACCGAACCACCAAAGGGTGGCACCTTATTCATTAAAACGGACTCCTTGTAGCCCAACGCCAAACCCGCTGCCTTGCGGTCAAGATTTTTTGAACCAAAGGCTTTGGTTGGGAACCCTAATCGTTCTCCTGTCTAGGCGTGGGCAACCTGACGGTATCCTGCCCACGCAATGCAATGAATCTCACTTCAAACAAATTTCTGATGTCCTGGCCACCGCGGAGGATAATCAACGGTGCCCTATCTGCTGCATCGAGCAGAGTGGAGGGGGTTTGGATGTTACTGCTCGAGCTTTGCCGTCTTCTTATTCCCCTCTTACGCTTTTTCACCCTTATCTTCCCGTTCCAACTTCACTTTTATCCCCCCAGTTTTAAACCCCCGATTCTTGGCCCTCACCTAACAGCTTTGCTAGGCATTTATCTTCTAATTTTAACACACATGTGAACGCGGAGCGTCACTCCTCTTCTGTCAACAGGCCCATGTCCAATCAAGCGGTCCATTCCAGTTCATCGGCTTCCATCTGGAGCCCTGGATTCTGCTTCAGATTGGCATGCCTCAATGTACGCACATTACTACAGATCGGTCAACAGGCAGCACTTTCCCGAACCTTGGAGACCCTCTCGATCGATATCTGCTGCTTATCAGAGACCAGCCTGCAAGACTCGAGCTCTGTGCTCACTCTGCGATCCCCTACAAGTGACGCCAGCATCGCATTCTCATGGCGCCTATCCATTGACGATGCAGCCTCGAACACTGGCCAAGCTAGTGTTGACATTGTCCTGAGTCCCCTAGCTGAAGCTACTCTGGTTGCTTGGATTCCAATCAGTAGCCGGATGTGTGCGGTCCAATTGGCTGGCTCGTTCAAAGCTTCGAAGTCGCGCGGGACTAATAGGTGTCTATTCATCATCGCTGCCTACGCGCCCACAAACTGTAGCGATGGTTTGGTAAAAGGCGGCTTCCATCGCCAACTGACCCAGCTCCCTCTCCACAGAAGAAGCACGGACACTGTTGTGCTGGCGGGGGATCTGAACGCACAAGTTGGAAAGTGGTCCACTGATGAAATGCATCTGGGCGGTCAGCACAATGTAGGCTCCCGTAATGATAATGATGAGCGGTTATTTCATTTGTGTGAAGATGCTCGCTTATTTCTTGCGATCACTAACTTCTGGCACAGCACCCGCCGGAGGGTGACTTGGCGTCCACCAGCCTCGAACCAGCTATGGACGCAAATGGATCACATTGCGATCAGTTACCGCTGGAGACGCTGCATCCAGAACTGTCGCTCGATTTGGAGCACATGTGTGGACACCGACCATGCACTGGTATGTACTGACATGCGGGTGCGTTTTAAAGGACGCTTACAACGACGCTGTGAGTGCATTGACACCAGCCTACTGACGAAGTCTCCTGTTCTGAATGCGTATCAAAGTACGCTGACATACGAGTAAAGTAAACGCTCACTGAATGCAATCGAAGTTTACTGTTCTCATATTCACCAGACCTTACTAGCAGCAGGAAAATCCTCAGGTGGTATGTCTAATCGCCAACATGAACATTAAGTCTCTTCGCCGTCTTTGGAACTTATCGATGCTCGCCGGCACATTCCGACTAGAAGCGAATACAATGAAATTCGCAAAGAGCTCCGGGCAAGACTCTGTGCTAGCCTAAAGAGAGACCACGAATTTTGGTGGTCTCATTGTGCTTCAGAGATGGAAATGTCCGCTGTCTTTGGTAACCAACGAAAGTTATTCCGTCTGTTATGGGAAACGGGAAGCAGGAGACCTGGTGTTAGTGAAATAATTTGTGGTGAGAATGGACAGCCCATCCACAACTTGAGCGTTGGGCTGAGCATTTTGAAAAGCAATTTAATCGGTCGGACTTGTTAGATTTCTCGCCGGCCAGTGATCGCCCTGCTCCCTGGGCTGTCCCTTTGGGTCCACCCTCTCGCTCAGAAGGCGAAGGTGAGATCGGAATGTTAAAGTTGAACAAAGCCGCGGGACCAGATGATCCCCATCCAGCCCTCTTTAAATTCAGGGGACCTGCTGTTGTGGATGATATACGAGTCACTATTGAAAAATATAAGAGCAGGAAGTTGTCCCAACCAACTGGAGCCACTCCGTCATAGTCCCAGTTACCAAGGAAGGCTCACGATCGGAATTCCACAACCATATTATTTGCGCATTATAAACGCGTAGTTCAGGCAAGCTGTTGTCCCCTTTTAATAACTCTAGCGGTGTAAGGCAAGGATGCCCACTGTCACCCTTCCTCTTCAACTTCGTTATTGGACGAAATCGTGGAAATAGCGTTTACAGGACACTACTTAGAAGGTGTGGATCTGCTCCCAGGAGAACTAATTATTAACTTGGTGTATGATGATGATATTGCTGTCATCTGTGACATTTCACAACCATGCCAAGCGGCATTGGATAGATTAGCACTGGCTGTCTGTCACTTCGGGCTTTGCTTTACACCATTGAAGTACAAAGCGTTCCTCAAAGATTGGCAGGGGTCTAATCCTGCGCTGACCCTTGGTGGGGATCAGCTAGAAGTCGTTCAAAAATTCAGCTACCTGGGAAATTGTAGCAGCATCCGTAGGATTGAAGATGAGATCACGAAAGATATAGCAAAAGCTCGAGGCGCCACTTATGATACTGGCGTGACATTACTCTCGCACTGAAGGGTAGAGTGTACAATTCAGCGGTGCTTTCAACTTTACTGTACGGTTGCTAAACCTGACCCCTTAGATCAGCGGACATATACAGGCTAGTTACGTTCGACCACCGGTGCCTCCGCAATCTAGCTCACATCTGGTGGGAAAACCGAGTAAGTAACGAGCGTGTTCAACGCCTTGTTTAAGGCACAGGAAAAGGAACTGAACCGCTCAGCACCGTCATTTCACGCACCAGGCTCCGATGGCTAGACCACGTGTTGCGCATGCCAGCCCACCGACTCCCGCGACATGCGTTGTTTGCTCACCGTGGATGTTTATGGAAGAAGAGGAGGGGTGGCCAAGCGATGAATCGGTCCAGGGGAATGAAGGCCCTCACTTCGGAGCTGGCCTCGGTAGGAGCTTCACGGCTCCCTGGTTGGGGACCGAAAACGATGAACACGTTTGGCTAGATGTACTTGTGACATGGCTAGGAGCCGATCTCAGTGGCGTTCGTGCTGTGAGTTTCTTTGTCCCGCCCTATCCCTCTTAGCCTCCCCTTCCAATCACGATTTCCCTATTTAGCCTTTTATTATTTTACATAGTAAATTATTTCTTCCGCCTCGTAGTAGCCGGCTGGTGGCTTACCGGAACGATGCCCATCCGTTAACGGTAGCTCAGCTGGCTTGCACGTGTTGCATTTTATTCCCTTTTTTCTTTCAGGGATTGCGGCACAGTAGCTGAGATTTTCCCACCTCTAGCTATCGTGTATAATGATGATGTATCAGTTGGACGGCCAGATACAAACCATTTGGTCACTCAGACTGACTTGGTGTGCGATTTTATTAACGTTAACTACTGATAAGTTAAGTCAGTTGGTGATAAGTTTGAATTATCATATTTCATTTCTTATTTAGGTAATCGCACCATTTTTTCTTGTTTACCCTAATTTCTTTGAATGAGCAAGCGCTAAATGGATCTTCTTGCCGTCCAGCTGCGCTGACAGCTCCAATAGACCATCATATCTTTCTCAGCTACCACCTAATAATCCTCCTTCTTAATTATTTACAAGGACGTTACCATTTTTATCTTTTTATGCATCACAAGTGACGTAAAACTATATCATGTATCATATTTAGGGACATCACATTGAGTTACAACAGTTGTGTGCAACATAGTGCGTTTCTTCATTTCGATTATCTAATCCTCCTCTGTAAACAAAGGCACGGGTAGCAGCTCCGTTTTAGCAATTACATGCAGTCTCAAACTTGACTAACCAAATTATGATTACTAACAGACAGCTAACAAAATACTGCAAATACTCTATTTTGATCTACAGGGGTGCCTGTCCTTCACGATGATGCGGATGAAGACTGAAGTCAAGGTTCAACTACCTCGAACGTTCCGCTTAAATTAAACCAATGCCTTCATCTTACATGTCCGCTTGACCCAGTATGCCCAAACTGGTAAACTCTCAATACTTGCACTACAACTTGTTTTTTATGGTCAACGGATTTGTTGGTGTTCCATTGTCAGGGGGCACATATTCTAAATCAGGTTAGCCAGAAGTGGTACTGGATATCAGAGCAACAAGATATTTTTGCTAGAACGGAAAGGAAGAGCATGCATCAAATAAGCACATAACCAACACGTAGTCTGGTTACATTAAGTATGAACAAAGGCTGAGACAAGCCAGAGAATTATGTTATATTACCCGATGGTTAGCTTAGATTTGTAAATAGAAAAGCGCGGGCTAATGAATAATTCCAGCAGGAAATTTTCATTGTACTTATAACCAGCAAGGGCTGACATAGTAGCTGCCCTAATACCTCAGATGAGAACTTCCTGGCTGCAAGCACAATTATGATCAATTTGGTGACCTAATGAACACCATATAGATTAACAGCAATTAAGCTTTATGGGAATTGTTATTCGAATTCAGCTGGCAACGTGACAAGGCACGTTATATAGTTGGTGGCATCCGGTTCCAGATTTGCTTGTCACTGCGTTCTCCACGAGCACAGCTACAGTGCGACTAGGGCTACAGAGGGACCATGGGTGGCTTGCGCTGCGCCACTCACACTTCCATCCGAACACCCCATATCCAATGTAAACCCGAAGGAATAATACCGGGAGGCATGCGGATGGGAGCCACGTTTCATCAACGGTGCCGACCCACACTCCTTCACAGGCAAACACAAGAACGCACACACAAGACGGTGGCTGGACTGTAGTCCGCTCTACACTGAGTGCATGGAACCACACTTTGAGCGTATCACGGCCACAAGGACCGTGCACCCTGTCCACTCCAGCAACGACCAACCCTCCCTTAGAGCCAGTGTGGACAAGATAGTGGGTACTAGACAGGTAGGCACCTTGTCAACATGCATATCAAGCGCAGCCACACCGGAGATATCAAGCAACAGCCAACAACTTGATATAACATTATCAAATAAAGTATATATGTTAAAGCATACGGCTATGCTGACATACCTTTTCGCTAAATGCGCAAATGAAGTAAGTTGGTTATCAACGAATAAGCGACAAGTACAAAACGTTCACAAGTTACTCGAAAAACGCTACAAACTCAATAAAGCGAACGAATGTAAGCGCAGTTAGCGTAAACGACGTGTTCTAGGTAATAGAAGATTATTCAGGTACACGGAATAAACCACTTAAAGTAGAGTAAAATTTATCCAGTTTAGCGTGCCCTAGTTTAAATGCAAGTTGGTTTAGCCCAAATACGGAGGGTAAGCATCACGAATACAACATCAACCTCAACATGCGGCACAACATCTGAGCATATGAAATAAATTGGTTGCTAAAAATCCGCTAAATATTTAATAGGTCAGAAATATATTTTAAGAAAATGTTCCAAACTCGAAAATGTTATAAAAGTTTAGTACAACTACCTAAGGCGACATGTGCAAGTTAATAAATAGAAAAGGGTGCAGGTAGAAAATAAGGAGACAACGTAACAAACGTAGTACCTGAACTAAAGAGATCCATCATGCAAGCAAAAGGTTAGTAAATGGAATGCAGCGTGCCTACAAACGTTGCGCCGGTTCTGTCTCCTTTCTCAGCAGCACCCGTCGTCGTTTCGGTGTTGACTTCGAGTGGCCTCGCTCATGGCTCACTAGACGTGCCTGACTCAGGCACTCGCGACCTCATGTGTTAGAGTACCTTGCGCTCGATGTCGATCGAGTACAACCCATCGGCACATGCCGCTTCTCCTCCGCATGCATGAGGTCTTTCTCCTGCACCTCGGTAACTGCCTCCGTGATCAGATCTCGCCATGCCGCCTTCGATTCCCATGACCTGCAATCAAGAGCTTGTATATATATATATATATATATATATATATATATATATATATATATATATATATATATATATATATATATATATATATATATATATATATATATATATATATATATATATATATATATATATATATATATATATATATATATATATATATATATATATATATATATAGGGTGTTGAGCAAAACTCCAAGATGCTTAATGCAGAATATGAAATGATATAGTTGCCGGCGCCAACACGGCAAGCTGGACTGCGAATTACCTCAGATATTGTGCAGCATTAGAACTAGTTAAGACAGACGAAAAAATTACACTTTCTCCAACAAAATAACAGACAAAATCCCAAGGACAATTATTGGGTTTCACTCGTCAGAAAACGCTGCAATCCAAGGCAGCTTTCGGACTTAATTGGCGTCTCCAGACGAACATTACAACTATCGAACCCCAGGACTATTGGGGCCTTATTCTAAACCTGTTCCTTTTTAACCGCTGTGTAACGGCCGACCGCCCTTGTCATAACGGTTGTTTACTAATTGGAAGGTCATTGAAGCGCTCGTTGAGTTCACAAATACGGCGTACAGTCTCAATGTGGACAGCAATTTTCAGTGGAGGGAACCATGTGAAAAACGTTGCCCGTCTCGACTCAACGGCTACAGCAGTACAAATTTCGCATAACATCCTTAGGGCTCCGATTTGGATGTCTGCTATGTCGACCTGATGGTACCACGTGGTTTGTTCGCTTCCGTCAACTAGGGCTCACTCAACAACCTGGTTCGTTCAATAAAATGGGACAACTTTTTTCTCCCTTCGTCTCCTCAACAAGCAACGGACTTGTTTTTATAGTATATTTGCATGGATCCAGCTGTGACGCTGTGCTCGCCAAATTAAATACAAATGCAAGCACAAAATATTTAAGGTAGTAAGCAAGCTTCATGAGATTCCAGAAGTACAAGAACATCGAAGAACTGATGTATCAATTAACAGAACTCTCATCCTAAAACAGTATAAACTTTGAATGGCCTGGCAAAACAACGGAACTCTCTACGCTAGTCCCTGCCCGGGTTTCACGCCGTAGCAACACTTTTATTTTTATCACCATGCCTGATAGAGCATAATTCGATGAATTAGGTAATATTTGTGAAGCTTTTAGCGTTTATTTAGCCAAAGTAACGGTTAATGAATCATCAGTCGCACCAATATTTATCATGCTGCACCACGGTGATTCTGTGCCCAGTGGAATTCACTATTGCGAAATCGCTGGTCAAGACTCTCGATTATGCCCCTCGACTTGCGCAGTGCTTGATAGAATCTCTCTCTGTTTACCAAAAAGAAGTGGGAGCGACTTGCCTCTGATTTTGCTCAACATCATTACACTATCTTTTAACAACGGAGTATATCCTACTCAATGGATAACTTCTGTCGTTATCACGAGACATAAAAACGAAGCCGCTCAAGAGGTTTAAAAATTTCGTCCCATCTATACCGCACCCATCGTATCTGGAATAATGGGGAGAAAAGTGAAAGATGAATAACTTACGTTTTTCATCAAGACTAAACTCATCAGCAATTGACAGCGTGGCTTTATGCAAGGTCTATCCTGCATAACATGCTAGACAGATTTCTTAAACCACACTATGGCTGCCATAGACATTGAAAACATTGTTCTAAGCTTGTTCCTAGATATGCAAAAACCCTTTGATAGCATGCAGCATTAAAGGTTAGCCAACAAATTGTAGGCCATAGGTATTGGAGAGCCGGTATTTTCTTGGCTATCTTCATATCTAATTGGTAAACAACAGGTGATGCGCATCGGTGACCATTTCTCGAAACCGAAAGCAGTCACCGGTGGAGTAATTTAAGTGAGTATTTTTGGTCCATTTCTTTTTCTCATATATGTTAACGATGTCTTCCAGAGAATAACACCTGCTTCTACTTTGCTATTTCTTGATAACTTTAATGTTGTCTACTCACAAAAACGTGCAGATACCCCGGCCGCCGTGCACCTCATTCATGATGACCTAGCTGCACTTGAAGTTTGGTGCCAACTGTGGCAGATGTCATTTGACGTGGTCAAGGGTGATATTCCGCCGTGCAATGCCAAGTAGAGCCAAACAGTCTATTACTGCAAGGTACCTACATCTCGCAATGCAGGGCAGTTTACGACTTGAAGCGCGACAATTTTTGTCTTTTTTGTAGATTGTGACTTCCACGTTCCGAAGACCATCAAAGCCATCAGACACACATGCCATCATTTTTATCTCACGGAACCTTGCATTTGATATTGTACGGAATATTGATCATTGGTTCCAATCGAATCTGCAAAAATCTGACCATTATGCTCTTGAGAGGGTTCAGCGACGCTTCACAGAAAAGCTATGCGGCTACTCCTCAAAGATGACATCCGAAAAAGGTTCTGCCTTCGAAGAATGAAGCCGAACCCGCTCTCTTTACAGAATAATAAACCGTCAAATGCACAGCCTTAATAATGTCGTTCACATGTCTTTAAACAGTAGATATCCAATCCGTAACAAAGAGATAAGGTCAAAACAACAAAATTTACTATTGGAATTACAGAACTTTTATCTAGTCCACTACTCAAAGATTTGAAAAAAAGTTCCAAAGGAAATCAGGACATGTTCCACACTGTGTCAATTTAAGTTGCGATCAATAGGCAGCCAACCATCCAAAACGCAAATAATATCCGAGATATCGCAATCCCTGGATAATACCCTCGAGAACGGTATCAATAACTCCTGACTAACTTACGAACAACATACATATAAAATTTTCTACTATAACCCCTTACATTTTATTCTATCTTTTTCCCGACCGAAAAAATCTTTCATCTAATTATGTAGAACCCTGATTCAGCGACAAAGCAACAGGACGATTTTGATTACTTTATGATACTTAATTTGAAGTTTGTGCCTATGTTTATTTTTGTATATTATTAATGCAATAGCATGCAAATAATGGAACAACTTTCTGCTCTGATCCTTTTAGGGAACAGCTACTCGAGTCTTCGAGGAATATACAGTTTAGTTATTAATTTATTTACATATGTTCTAAACGCGTCGTAAAGTGCGGCATTTTAGATCAAACAGTACCCAATATTTGTCAAGCTCATCATTTACGATCCCAATGATCTAATCGGCCAAAGCTTAGCAAAAAGCACCCTGAGATTGCTTGTCGCAATCTATTCACACAACGACTGCTTCAAAGGAACCCTCATTTAGCAGCTAATATTATGCTCTGTCTAATAGTAAGCATCGTGAGTGAGGTCGCAGTTGGCAGGTGAGGCCAAAAGGGAGCGCTAATAACAACGGAACTCACACAAACAACCGCACTGAGCCCGACTCCACGTCATACCAACCATTACCCCGTACCAAGCATGTTCTGCGTATTAAGACTAACAGCGCGGCAGTCGGTACGCACCAACCGAGACGAAGTTGTCAGTGAGATCCTTCATCCCTGTTAACCAATTCATCTATTGAGCACCCTTGCTTTTCTTACACCCAGACCCAGATCGCGTAAACAACGTACTTTACGGTAGACGGTGTGTTAGCATGCGTAAGATATAGCACAACAAACTTAGCCGGATACTTGAATTAACGGGACTGAAAGGTTTATCTGCTTTTTCTGGGCCGAAAACAAAGAGCCCAAAAGGCTTGTTGCTCACAAGGTGTACCCATCAGATAAGAACCAAACTACTCAGTCGTTGGTGCTCGCAAGCGGTAGGAATGTTTATGTCTGTCGATTTAATGAGACAAGATTCATAGTCGTACAGCAGGGTTGAACGGAAGGCTGTATTATAGACTCCGTCTTTCACAGATAATGACTTTGTGCCAGCGCCTTAAGTGACGAATTTGAAGAAAAGCGCCTAAAAATTTACCAGTTAGTATATTAATTCACCTTATGTTCCACATGCGCTGCTATAGTTGCTTGGGTACTTGCCTTACTGTACAGCCGTTGGTTGATCGAAATTAAGGGTCAGTGCAATGGGCGCTTCATGACGTTCCTAAAGAAAAACTTTGCATTTTCAGAGTGCAAGGTACAGATCGCCCTGACTAACAGTCCGTATTAACTTGTACATTGTTGCTTCGCAGCTTTGTGAGCTGTCAGAAATACATCATTACCATTATCATTAAACTTTGTCTACGGTGAGAAACACGTCGCCATTGCTGCCGTTATGCAAAAAAGGAGATATATCGAGAATGCGGTATTAAACGCTACAGAACACAAATAAAGACCAAAAACGTTGTATAATATTATTCACCGCGAATGAACTCATGATTTTAGGGGCAAAATAAAGGAGACGGCGATGGACAATGCAACTGTAGAAATAGTATATACTAGTCCGAGATGGTACGGTTGCACAGGTACGGATACCAAAAAACCAGAACATCGGACACACCGGAATGTGTTCGAGGAGAGTTACCGACGGAGGAAAACGAATGAGGCGACGAGAAAGAATGTTAGTGTCGTGACTCCCAGTGAACACAAGTCAAGAGTCGGACGTAGATGAAATGGACAGTATGGTCGACGTTAAAACAAAAACCAGTGACGCAGGATTGAGGAACAATTTATACATTAAAAGATAAGAAATAGCTTATGCGTTGTTCCAGCGCTTCCCCTTGAAAAGCTGAACGAGGAAGCCTTTGATAGCAAAGTGGATGTGAATCGAGGTTCTAAAAGTTCTTCGTAAACAAAGGGATATCTATCTGCGTTCGAAATGGACGTAGACGAAAATTAGAATCCGTTGGGCCATTTGTTTTTATTAGTTACTGCTTGCTGGATGGAGCGCATTTCGGTGAGCCGTTGGAGTGTGCTTGTCGGACTACAATAACCTGGCTAGCCCAGAAAATGGCCGATGACACCTCAACCTCCGCAGTTGCTAAACGGTGCGCTTGGGAGTGGCCCCTCCACAGCCACAACGTGCCCCGCACCAGAACGACCCTCGGCTAAAGAAGCTACTACCGTCCTCCCACCAAGAAACGGAACTCGTCCCACGGAGAAACTATCCGCGTTCGTGTCCGGCTTCTCGTTAACTGCCGCGATCCTCCGAAACTTTGAACGTGAGGAGCAGTCTATCGAAGGAAAGGGTTGAGGCATGTAGAGACAAGAAAGTAGAAATACGCCCGCAGAGCACGCAGGAAAGGAACTAATGATATGCGTGTAAAGGCGTTCAGAATTTTTCGTTTTTGGTCCTTTAAAAAAGGTTTTTCGGAAGTTTTTCGTTTTCAAAAGCTTTTGATTGTTTTTGTTTTTTAAACGTTCTTCTACCAAGAGATTGGAGTGTGTGTATACAATCGTTACAAACCTAAACGTTTTTACATTGTACATAGTTGGAAAAACGAACGGGCTTACGTACCTCACGACCACGCCAACTGACCGTGGAAGGCGACAGGCTCGCGGTAGCCGACATCGGAACGAACCCAGTTGGTGAACCTAAATCGGTACTCGCTGTAGGAATGTTACGTATTTGCAACCTAGGGCGATTGTTCGTAGCGTCACACGAAGCGTTCGAACTAGCCATGGGCTCAGCGGCCTCGTCGATTAAAGCCGGTTAGGGGCGATCGATGGTGACGACTTCGTGTCGGCCACCGCGGCCAATTGTATACGTATTATTCCTACGGTGTAGTACTTTGCAGGGTCCTATCTACGGCGATTGAAGAGGCTACTTACTACGAACTGCGCGGAGGAGGACGTGGGAACATGTAGACAGCTTCTCGGGCACAAACACTGGTGCTTTCTGCCATCGCGTAGTGGGGGGACATAGCTCACGCATCTGGTAAGCCAAACGGTCGGTGTAATTTCCGTAATCAAAGGAGGAAGTAGACGGCGCTGGTACCACCAGTTGTCCAGGCAAACGCAGCGTGCATTCGTAGAGTATCTGCTCTGGTGTTGCGTCGAAGTCGGTTTTAACAGTGTTTCTTATGCTTAGAAGCACTAGTGAAAGGGTTTCAGACCATGAAAGACCTGCGTGAGCATGTAGCGCTGCCTTCAACTGGCGGTGAAAACGCTCCACAATGCCGTTAACGGCCGGATGATACGTGATCGTCTGTACGTGGCGACAGCCTAGATCCTTAAACAAGGTAATAAAAGCGAACGATAAATGTGGCCTCGGTCAGTCGTCACGATGGCGGGACCGACTTATTGAGCTACTCAGCGCCCCAGAAAAGCTTTCGCTACCGTTTTCAAAGAGAAGTTAGTTATGGGAATAGCTTCCGGCCACATTGTGTATCGATCCACACAGATCAGTAGATGCACAGAGACTTTCGAAGGCGGCGGGGGATCTACGAGTTCAACGGGCACATGGTGAAAATGTGCATCCGACGTGAGTGCGGTTCTTACTGGGCCTTTCGTGTGCTTATGCACCTTCACATGTTGACACGAAAGCTAAACGGTAGACCAAGTACGCACATCACAGTTGACATTGCGCCAAACGAATCGTGCGGTTATCAGTGTAACCGATGCACAAACGCTTGGCTGGGATAACCCATGCAACACGCCGAACACTATCTCTTGGAATTCGCGGCGCGGCGTGCCCATCAATTGCTTGCAGAGAATAGTGCCGTCAAATGATGTTAACGGGACAGCACGTATATCAAGTGATGATGATCTACGTAACAGATGGGACTCGGGATCGTTTTGCTGCTCGGCTGCCATGACGGCTAGGTCAATAGCGGTTCCGGCGTCGGCTGAGGCCGCTGGAACACGAGACAGTGCGTTGGCGACAGCTTTGTACATACCTGAGACATGAGCGATATAGTCTAGGTGGCGGGATTCCCAAGTGGCGCTTCGGTCGGTTATCGGGCCGATTACGTACGTTAGTGACTAACGGTCAGTAAAGGCAGCGAACGTGCGACCTTCTAATACGTGTCGCATTTTGCGTATCGCTATGTGTATGACTAGTAGTTCTCTGCCGAACGTGCAGTAGCGAGATCCGATTAGTCGTAGGCGTTTAGAGAAAAACGCTAAGGGCTACCAGGTATTACCTATTGGTTGTTGCAAAACCGTCGAATATCACGTCCAAGGTTTCGGTACTCGGGAATAGTGGGGCTTCCGGGTCGTGATACACTATAGAAGTTATCTTGGCGATAGCCTCTTTCAGCGACTTAAAGGCAGCAGGTGCTAAGACAGAAAATCCGTTCGTGAGTTTCTCTCAAAAAGATCTGTGAATGGTTGTATCAGCGACGCGCAGTTTGGTACGAACCGTCGGCAAAAGTTAACAGGCCCACCAAAACGCCAACACTGTTTTCAAACATGAAGCTTGGGGTAGTCAATGATGGCTTGGATGTTATCCTGCATTGGTATAATGCCTTCAGAGGAGATACGATAGCCGAGGAAAGTTTTTGCGTTGATCGTCAATCCGTGTTGTGATAGGAGAGCAAACATGTCACAAGTGCCCTTCACGTGAAGAATTCGCAATTAAGATGTATTCAAGGTAAGCGTAAGCGAAGTCTAAGCCGCGATAAACTTGGTCGATGAAGCGTTGCAAAGTTTGCGCTGCATTGTTTAGACTAAATACCGTACGCAGGAATACGAACAAACCAAAGTGGGTCGTCAAGGCAGTTTTAGCGATGTCCGCTTCGGCTACAGGAATTCAGTTTTATGCGCGCACTAAGTCAATTTTATAGGAAGAAATTCATCACATCTAGGCTCACTCAGACTGCCGTCACACACCCGGAAAAGCACTGTGCGCGCGTTTCATCCTTTCGGGAATCGTCAGCAGTGCGCATTCCATCGGGCCCTGGTTGGGCTCGAACTCCCAATTCGACTGATAATGCCATAAGTTAATTGGCGGCTTAAGTTTAGTAAGCTCGTCGCTTGGTGAGGGAGCCACCCTGTCCTCCGCACGGAAGTAACGTGTAAGTCAGTGGATAGTGAGCGGCGCTATATCACATCTAGTAACTTATTCACGATGGTCGTTGCCGTCCCCCGTAGCTCAGTGGTCTCAACCACGGACTGGCAACAGTCGAGTTGCGGGTTCGATCCCAACCAGGGCCCGATGGAATGCGCACTGCTGACGATTCCCGAAAGGATGAAACGCGCGCACAGTGCTTTTCCGGGTGTGTGACGGCTGTCTGAGTGAGCCTAGATGTGATGAATTTCTTCCTATAACATTCAACTCTCCCTGCTACTCTTCTGCAATAAGTCAATTTTGCTAAACCGGTTTTTACATGCCGGACTGGCAGTGAGACACACAATGTGTGGAATCGGATAGCGATCGGGCGTGGTAACCGTATTCAAGGCACAATAGTCATCGCAAGGACGTCAGCTCCCCACGACCTTCTTCTGCACCATATGGAGAGTCGACGCCCAAAGGCTGTTGGATGGTCTGACTATTGTCAGCTGAAGCACATAATCGAATTCAACTCTTACTGCACGTAGTTTATCCGGAGCGAGCAGTCTTGGTCGTGCGCTAGCTGGTTGATCGCGCGTGTCTATGAGTGGGCGACGTCTGCCCTGACTGGTGGTAGCTCTGCTGCCGATCTAACCAGTCGCGGGTATTTGGAAAGGAGACTAAAGTAGTCGGAAGGTGCGCCTGCGATCCGAAAAGCAGGGCTGATTATCGGGACGTCTGAAAGGACGTCATCAACACCTAGTTTTGTATGGTCATCTAAAATTCCGTAACAACCCGCGTCGAAAAGCAATCCGACATGGCGAAGAGAATAGATGCCGACAATTGCGTGATACTGACTCAAACGTGAAAATCCAGTGAAAGCTGTGCGGAGATTTAAACCTAGGTTCATCATGCACTGACCTTAGAAAGCTATCGCTGAGCCGCTGGATATCCGTAGATTGTACGTAGGTTTCGAATGTTGGTCTTGCTCACGGGCAGTGAGGACGCTCACGTCTGCTCCTGTGTCAAAAAGGAAGGCGAAGTGGGAGTGCCTACCTTTGCCCTAAAACAGTTGGTCCGTTTTCTCGCTGTGGGACGTTTGGGTCGCATTCACGTGCCGGCAAACTAGTTTCTCTGAGCCACTAAACCACGCTTGGCGCAAGGTGAACAGCAACGTCGAGCGTTATCACCATACTGGCGTTGATACCAACACGGATCGTTCATTTAGATGGTGTATCTTCACGGCTGCGAGGAGTGCTATATTACTTCTGCAAGCTTACCTGGATCCGTACGGTGAAGGTCAGGACTGATAGACGCCGTGACGAATGGTCGCTATTTTGTGGTCGGCGTGCGGTCTCACTATGCGCAGTCTGTCTAATTGCATCGCTGCTACTTCACGACGAAGCGCAGGCATCTCTTCGTCCCGCGGGTCTGCTTATACGGATGCTTTCCTACTGATGTTTATATCATCTAAGGTTGTGGCGAAAATGTTACCGAATGCTTTGCTGCGCTGAGGGATTCTGTCCAATGTCACGTCTGCGGTTATGGGCAGCTTTTTACCTGATCTATCTGGGTGTGATACGAGCATTAAAGGAAGAAGATCAGGTATGCAGGTAAGCCACTGTTCGTTTAAATCCGTTCCACATGTATGGTGGACCAGCAATCTGTTGAATATCGCGGAGCAAGACCACACGTTTGCGATCACATAGCTTAGTGCCATTATTTAGTTGCTTCAATCGAGCACGAGCGCTGGGTTGTGACTCATTTAGGATCAATTGTTTCATGACTTCGTACTTACCAAACTTCGGTGGATGAAGCATAACGTCTTCAACCAGTGTCACCACGTGTTGTGCAAGACGTGGGACGAGTTGGTTGAAATAGTTTGATCGTCAGGGATCCATCTGTTTTCTAGTTCTATCTTAAAAATGGCAAACCAGACGATGGGCTTGTACGCCACAAGCTCCGGAATAGCTAAAGTGAGAATATCCACACTACCGGACGACTCAGGTTTTGCATCGGCATCAAAGGTGATAAACAATTAACACGAGAGATTCAAAGAAACGGAACGGTTGCTAATCCACCTTGGATTAGGAAAAAATGACAAAACGAATTCACCGAAAACGAACCGACCAAGAAAATTTTAAAACCGCGTGTGCGAATCGGGGTCACCAACTGTAGGAATTAGAATATTCTAGTTCCAGCTAGTACGATTGCACCGGTGCAGATACCAGAAAACCAGCCGATTGGACACACCGGAATGTGTTCGAGGAGGGCTACAGACGGAGGAAAATGAATGAGGCGACGATAGCGAACGTTAGTGTAGTGACTCCCAATGAACACATGTCATGAGTCGGACGTAGGTGAAATGGGCAGTATGGTCGACGTTAAAACAAAAAGCAAAAACACACGATTGAGGAACAATGTTATACATTTCTTTTAGGTTGCTACAAAACTCAACTTGCACGCCATTGTGATAGGCTCTTCACTATGTAAACAAGTGTAAAGCAACAAACCTTTTCATCCTTTTTAAGCTGCAAGCTGGGAGTCCGTTGGCAATAACTAAGGTAGCCAGATATTTTGCTGACTAAAGCGGGATGCTCAACCTACCCGCTCCCGGTGGCTTCAGCGTATGCTGACGTACAAACCATTGAAAAGTTTAATCTATACGTGTAATACTTCACTGCAATAGTAAGGAGTACTTACTTCATTAGGCAGTACCATAGCTGCGCTACTGAAGTTGATGTGCCGTGCTTGACAGCGTATCATCTGGAATCACAGTTGTAAACCAATACTTCTCAGCTGAGTGTATTTTCCGTAGTAGATCTGGGCGCTCCGTCAACATGCCGTGAAATCGGTCGCAGGGCGACCCGGTGCTCTTGTCCTCAACATTGCATTTCACCATAAACATTGCTTTTGGCGCTTTAACGGTATGCTGTCTTCTTGCATGTCCATACAGTGTTCATGTGTAAGAAGATTTTTTCGGTAAATGCATTATCACCAGGGAGACCGAGCACGTCCTATAATTTTTGGCATTTGTTCAAACGGAACCGATTTGGATTAGAATTGGGAATGCACGTATACCCACCACTTATTAACCCTTATTTAGCTACAGTTCTAATCGGAGGATTTGTCGGCTGATACAAATCTACACATGTTGTTAACTTCATCAAACAGCTCGTTTCCATTGATTTCCAGGTCTGGGAGTTTAGATCAAAGAAGACTGATGATTGAAAATTGGTTTTGCCAGCTCGAAAACACTGCACAGCTACGGGCGGGCGAAGCCCTATTTCCATCGGTTTCGGCTACGGTCCCAGTGATCGCAGTGTTCAAGGTTCACTTCAATGGGAATCGTGGTCCACATTGAGACTGCGCGTCGCAATCCAATCACACAACGTGTAACGCGAAATGACTTCCATCAGACTGACGCTAGCTTTAACTTTTTCCCAGGATGGTAGTTGTTTCAATGCCACCCAACTGAAGCCGCGCAGTTCTAGAGATCGCTTCATTCTTTCCTGTAGATAATTGGTGCGATTGTAGACGCTGGTGATAGTATTCGTCACATCTCATGTTCTGAGGAGACCCAGTTGTTCTGGTTTGTCAATTCTGACATTTACCTAGCTTGGAACAAACTGCTTCTGCTCCTGTCCCTGCAGTTCTACAGGAGTTCGTACTTTGCAGATGACATTACTATTGCTCAGGTATTTTGCCCTCAATTTTTAATGTAGTAGAGTAAGAATAGCAGAGATGTTGTGTATAAAGTAGAGGCACAGCTCATCGCAGGGATTTCCAAAAATAATTGTACTATTATAGGACACTTGTGTCCGGATAAGAAATAGGATTTCATCGCCGAAAAGTGTTTAGGATTCACTCTATTACTGGCATAAGTGAAAGCCTTCTGGTTTTCCCGTATCGTAGAATGCATTGTTGTTCTTCCATTGCGGTCACAGAATTGCTTTAGGTCTTTGACACGAACGGTGTAAATGTAAAAGCAATATTATATATTCACCAGAAGTGTTTCAACATCAATAAGAAGAGAGTCGGCTGCCGTTTACAATGTGTTGTTGACAATGTGGGCCACACAACCAATTCCCACAAGTTTTTGTTCAATCAAAGATACAATTTCACAATTACATTGTTTCGTCTTCATCCCTGAAAGCTACCGAGTTTCGTGTTGGCCTTGTCAGCACAAAATCCCAAATAATTTCTGGTCATAGGTTGTTTTCCAATACATTCTTTACAAATCCACAAATGGTGTTCGATGTCTCATCAGAAAGTGACTGTAAATCTAATAGCTACAGTTCAGTACCCGAAGACGGCACGAAATATCTCATAAGGAGTGAGTACACCTGTGCTACCCCGTGGTTTGAGGCGTCCGTGAATATGGACACGAATTTTTCATTTCTTCAATTTTCTCGAAGCTGGTCCCTGGCAAATGGGAACAGGATACTATTTTTTATTGCCCCACATTTTGTGCGGGCATAAGCGCACTTCAGCGCAAACAATTTTCCTACCAAATTGCTGGTGCAATTCACGCAGCGAAAACTGTGGTTATGAGATACGAGCTACTAAATGCAGGCACATTCTGCTGCTGCTAACTTAGCTTCTGTGTTTCCAACCTTGGCTGATCGGAAATAATTTAGTACGGAGGTAGATGCTGCCTCAAACACTGCTGGCTTATGGCGATCCCATTTTAGGTGCTTTGTGATGTATGATCTGCCACGGTAAGCAATAGAAATTAGGATTTGCATGTGCTACATAGAACATCCGAATAGTTACCGCGTGTTACCATCTTAATGCATGGAAAATCGCTCTTTAATTGAGTAGTTAGCTTACACATTCTTTTATACATGATTTTCCCACCAAACTGTACTTAATGCATGCGTCCTCAACTAAAGATATAAAAGCTTGCCGGTCGCTTTTATTCACTCTTTTTATTTTGTGAAATGCTCCTTGCCGCGTTGCCCATCCACGTAGTCGACTAGTACACCCAACTCATGGCCGCCCACTTATTTTGAACTTTCGAGGTGCACGCACCGCCATTGATTGCGTTTTTTGTCACCTACATTCTATACGTTCAAAGCTAGACATTCTGAGGTCTCTTACCTCCAAACGGGACATTAATGCGTCCCGCTCAGCATTTTATATTGTTGTGTACCGGAAAACACGCTCTTTCAGTAATTTGCAACGTTGGATGTTACCGTTGTTCTAGCCTTCAAAACGTTCACTTGTTTTACTGACGGCAATTCCAGTGTCACAGACTGCTTTGGTGAGTATCTTAATGCACCGTTTCTCGCTCTGGTTGATTCGCTTCCTATGTTTGTAGCCTCAACAATACACGTTGCGTTCATTCGCCTTCAACTTCTATACTGTCCCGTATTTGACAGGGCTCTTGCGTGTCATTGATTACTGACTAGTATCTCCGGCGCCACCCGATAACTAATGACCCCGGTTCAAAGCACGCCGTCCGCCAATTTGCATTTTGATTCTGGTGAGCTCGTTCCAGGGATTTTGTGATTAATTGCTTCTGATCATATTGTTTCCTCACCTACCACATTTTTGTTCGCTTTTTGCAATGGATTATGTAGAGGGTAATTCATCTCCAGACGCGGTTAGCGCCGTAGAGCCTGCCATGGTCAATACAGTTGCGCTAGCCCCCCCCCCCACCTTTTTGGGAGAATGATCCATCAATATGGTTTTCGCACCTAGAATCCATTCGTAAGATTTCTTCTGATTTTGCCATGTATAATCAGCTGATATCTCGCCCTCCTCAGGGTAAATCTTTGCAAGTGAGAGACAATATTTTTCCCCTCTTGTAACGAAATAAGAGACCATTAAACAGGCTGTTATTTAGCGAATCACGCCTTCTGACAAGCTCCATCTGCAGCAACTAGGAGATATGATGCCCGCAACTTTGTTGCGCGAAATGCAACAGCGCATCGGCACGTCCGACATGAACGTAGGGATTCTTCGCGAGCTGTGGATGCAAAGCCTTGTTGAAAGCACACAGGCCATCCTCGCCGTGGCAAACGCCCTGTCTCTCGCAGCTGTTGCAGAACTAGCAGACGGGGTCATCGGACGATATCAGCCAACGAACGAATCTAGAAAATTCACTGGACTGAGCCCCGTCGCAGCCCCAGTGACCTCCGCGACTAGAGAGCCGTCAGCAATCGACACCTTATCATCGCAAATAGCGTCACTAAAACAACAAGTCGAGCAACTCTCACTTGACCATAAGCAGCGCAGCCGCTCTAGCTCATCACCCCGTCGCACGAAGCGTAACAATGCAGGCTTTTGCTTTTACCACTCGCTTTTTGGTAACAAAGCCAGTAAGTGCGAACTACCATGCAGTTTCTGTGCCAAGAAGCAGGGAAACTGTCAGGCCGGCCCGTAATGGTGGCTAACGGTGTCACGAAAGCCCAAAGTAGTCTCATCTACATTAGAGATTATGATTCCGAGACCCAGTTCTTAGTTGATACCGGGGCGGAAGTCAGCGTCATTCTCCTTATGCCAGGTGAGCCTATCACTTCTTTGTCGACGAGCCTAAGCACCGCCAACGGCACTCCAACAGCTACCTACGGTCATCGGTCAATTACCATAGACCTGGGTCTTCGGCGCATGTTCTGCTGGGTATTCACCGTCGCTGCAGTCCCCTTTGCCATCATCGGCATCGATCTTTCCAGGCATTTCGACCTCTTGGTCGATGCCAAACGCCAGATGATAGTCGACACTACGACGAAACTAAGTGTACGTAGCAGCACCGCCATTATCGCATCTATAACATTAGTCTACACCTTCCCCAGACCTCGTCAGACTACGCCAACCACTTTTCCCAGTATTCCAAGCTCGTTTCGCCAATAAAGGTAACTTTACCCGTGGCAGCCCAAATCACGCACCACATACGGACGAATGGCCCACCCGTCTCATGCCGTACACGCCTACTATCGCCTGAGAAACTAAAGGTAGCCATAGCAGAGCTTGAACACATGCACGAACTAGGAATAATCCGCCCTTCCGACAGCCCTTGGTCCTCTCCCCTACAGATGGTCCCCAAGAAAACTAGTGACTGGCGCACTTGCGGTGATTACCGCGCACTCAATCGGCTAACCGTTCCAGATAGGTATCCTATCATACACATGCAGGACCTTACCGCATGCCTCACTGGTAAGACGATATTCAGCAAGATCGATCTGGTTCGCGCCTATCACCCGTTACCTGTAGAAGACAATGACATTTCTAAAACAGCCATTAGCACTCATTTCGGACTGTTTGAATATTTAAAACTGCCATTTGGACTGTGCAACGACGCACAAACCCTTCCAACGCTTCATCCACCGTCTCACTCTTGGCCTAGACTTCGCTTATTTCTACATCGATGATATTTTAATAGTCGGTTCATCGGAACAAGAACACCTCGACCACCTTCGAACTCTCTTCCAGCGCTTGACTTAACACGATGTCACAGTCAACCCGACTAAGTGCAAACTTGGCAAATAAACGGTAGAATTCCCAGGCCACCTGGTTTCCTCATCTGGCATCAAAGTTCTTACTGATAAGATGCATGCAATCAAGGATTTCGCAGCTCCGACTTCGTTCAAGCGCCTAAGTCGATTTTTTGGTTTGGTCAAATACATCGATGCTTCATTGTACGCTGCGCTCAAATCATGCAGCCTCTGACTGACCTACGCAGAGGTAATTAACAGAAGTTCGCTTTCCCTAATATAGCACAGATAGCCTTCGCCGAGCTCAAGGATACTATCTCCAACATATCCAACCTCGCTCATTCCAAATCGACTGCACCTCTTTGTATTACGACTGATGCCTCAGAGATCACGATAGGAGCCGCCCTGCAGAAACACGTTGGTGGGCAATGGCAACCCCTTGGGTTCTTCTCCAAGCGCATGCAGCCAGCAGAATCCCGCTACAGCACGTTTGCCAAAGAACTGCTCACCATTTACCTAGCCATTAGTCACTTCCGGAACACACTCAAAGGCCGCGCTTTCACAATCTACAGTGACCACAAGCCCCTCATCTTCGCCTTTAACTCTGCTTCCGACAAATATTCACCACGGGAAAAATGCACCTAAACTTTGACACGCAGTTCACTGCTGACATACGTCATGTTTCAGGTGTCCACAATCCCGTCGCCGACGCTCAGTCACCCGTCAACCAACTCGCCAGCCTTTGCCTGCTGTCGACCTTGCCACCATGGCATCGGCTCAGGCTCAAGATGAAGACGTACAAAGCACTCTGCAGTCCACTTCGCTGCATGTGCAACCTGTTCCTCTCCAAACCACGAAAGGAACCATTCTCTGCGACACTTTCAAATGTTGTCATAAACCCCAGGTGCCCATCTCCTTAAGACGCACAGTCTTCGACGCACTGCACTCACTATCACATGCCGGTATCCAGGCATCTTTGAATCTGGTCATCGAGCTCCTCGTCTGGCCACGCGTAGACAACGATGTTCGTACCTGGGCTCGCGCTTGCCTCCAAAGCCAGCGCTCCCAAATACATCGTCACACCCACAGTCCTCTGGGTGCATTTCCTGCCCCGGACTCTCGCTTCTCGCATGTACACTTAGACCTGGTAGATCCCTTGCCTCCGTCACGCGAATTCGCATACATTCTTACATGTGTCGACCGCTTCACCAGATAGCCAGAAGCCATTCTCGTAGCAGACTGCACAGCCTTCTTAGATCAGTGGGTCTCGCACTACGGATACCTATCCCACATTAAAACTGCCCGAGAAAAGCCTTTCGGATCTTCACAATTCGATACGTTCCGCAATTTTTTGGGCTGCCACCGCGTTCATACCACAGTGTATCACCCAGCAGCCAACGGGTTAGTTGAAAGCTTCCATAGACAGCTTAACGCCTGGCTCTGCGCCTCCTCCGACTATAGCTGGAGTGTAAACGTTTCGCTCGTACTCTTATGTATCCGCAACAGTATTAAAGCTGACTTGCAATGTGCACCAGCAGAGCTGGTTTACGGCACAACACTAAAGTTACCAGGAGTATGCGTTTCGCATACCGCATCGTTGGGTATGCCTCCGCCTAACTTTGCGGCCTCCCTAGTTCAAAGCATGCGTTCAATACGCTCGACTACATCCCCTGAGCAGACTAGAGATGTGTAAATCCACGGCGGCTTCTCTACCTGCCCTGCCGTTTTTCTCCGCACCGACGCAGTGCTGCGCCCTCTCCAGTCCCCATACACTGGCCTTTTCGGAGTCCTGCAACAGACTCCGAATTATTACACTTTGGATCAGAATGCTCACCGAACAACGGTGTCCATCGACCACAGCAGAGTAGCTTTCTTTGACAAACCACTTGCAACCCATCCGGATGCTCTCACACAAATACCCGCACCTGCGGTGACTTCCCGAGCACTGGATATCCCGAAACCCTCCATTCGCCTTGACTCTCAACCTACCCCGTTTTAACCCCAAGCAAGTGACTAACGCTCTAGATAGGTCAAACGTCCAGTCCATTTTACAGATTTTGTAAACGTTTGCTATTTCTATTAGGACGCCTTTTTCGTCTTTAGTGGTAATCGTGTGTCTCATACACAAACGTCATCAATGACACGTGACGTGTCAAATACGGGATTCTATAGAAGCTGAAGGCGAATGAACCCAATGTATATTGTGCAGGCTACAAAAATGGGAAGCGAGTCAACCAGAGCGAAAAACGGTGCAGCAAGGTACTCACCAAATTGGTTTGTGTCAACGGAAGTGTCGTCAGTAAAACAAATGGACGTTTGGAAGGTTAAAACAAGGGTAAAATCTAGTGTTGCAAAATACCGCAAGAACGTGTTTTTCGGTACACTACTATGTACAGCGGGACGACAGCTATAAATGTGGGACTGTCCCGCCTAAATCGGGACCTATGGACATATTCGTAATACAGAAGAGTAGTTCGAAGTGACGGCTATCCTTTTTCTTTACCACCTCATTGCTTGTTTTGATCTCCTCTTTTTCCATACAGACACCGGTCGCGAAAACAATGCAATGCGCACCTAATGACTAAGCTATCGGAGCCTGGCGTGTGTTGCGACAATGCTGATCAATCCACGTGTGCTTCCTGCATCAAATGCAAGGCGCGGATTAGGGCGTTATGGTTAGCGTATTCTGATTCTAGAAACGGACCGTGTGGAAGCATACCCACTTTTTCCATGCCGCGTTCATTTGACGCAACTTTCACAACTTCGTCAATGAAGTTTAAAAGGATACGTGACATCGGGCTTCATTATTTTACAACCTTGGAAATATTGAAGGACGGCAGCAGTATACTATAAGCCTTTACTGAACCCGAAATACATGTCTATAACGCCCGGAGGATGTTGACGTAATTCTTAGGCCTCTCTTCCATTGTAAAACACTCAAACTTCACATCGATCTACCGAATCGGTATCAAGGAACATGACTACAGTAGATCGCCATTATTAGTGGCGATGCTGCAGTAACTGGCCTAAAGCGAAGAGGCGGTCACTGGTCGGCAGTCAAGCTGATAATTTTGATTGGTTACTATGCTTTTCAAATTGTTTATCCCAATGCCTAAAGTGTTTTGACAAGCTATGCATTGGCTGTTAAGTCCCGTCACACACAGTTTTGTTGATATCCGGTCTGCTGCTGCTGCTTGTTTGCTGTATCATACGAAACAGATTCTGATGACTGTCAAAAGCAGTTGCCATTTACATCTCCGAAGCACGATGAGTCAGCAAGTTTTGCTATCCCTGCAGGTTGCAAGTAGTTTTACCCTAACGTGTCTGCCAGTCCCGATATGTCCGCTCCCAGCCGACGAACATCTTGGAGTTCCATAGTATGCGTAGAAATCCATTGTCCATACTGGCCTTCAGATTTGACCCACCTGATAAAATAAGTTCTGGCGAACATGCAACCACTTGTCTTCAAGTGTGTCCATTGAGGGGTTTCCTTACCCAAATGCCAGCGTACTTTGATGCGCATGCAAAACATTCGGCATGTGTATATGCACTCACAGCATTGTTGCGTACGTCTACTGAAATGCTCCGGAGATCGTCCCACACAAATACGTGGTTCGGGTCCACGCTTGTGAATCAAATCGGACAACGCAAATGACGCCTGTAGCGATCCATTGTCAATCAGCCTCGCGGTAGCGAAGTTAATGTGCTCTAATCTGTCTCAGACATTCTCTGCTACCTCCTCAGCTAGAGCAGCCATCACACGCTCATTCGCATCGGAGTAACCTCCCATATGCAGTGGAAACATTATTGCGGAACGGTTTCCTAAGGGCCGTGATTTGTGCAACCCAAACTGTTTTAGCCCACATGCTCATATCCAGACGTGCGACTCAGTTGGTTTTAACAAATTTCACTGATGCAAAACAATGCTCGGTAGAGGATTCTCTGTGTTATCTGGTGGTTCTAGAATTACGCTTTCAGGATAATTTATAAGGAACCTACGACTCAATGAGTAGCCTTCGATTGTAATCGCCTATGGCCAATACTTAGTCGCAGAATTCACCCACTACAAGCCAAAGTAAAAGGCTTAGCCGAACCCGTACTATTGTCGATCAATAAAGCAGCCAACCTGCGTGTGCTTGTGTCCTGCAAGTGATGCGATCCCTACGATGACGGACGACGACCGTGCGACTGGGACACAGAAGGTGACGATCACTCAATCTCTATCATACTTGACCGGTCAGATGCAGCGTTCGAATGCAACGACGACTGCAACTGAACATGCTTCCAGTTAGTGGTCAATGTTCTGAGCCGGAATTTGCACGAGGGATCGTGAGATGTGTAATCCGTCCTAATGGTGTCCATGCGTTCCACCCTAACTGCGGTGGTGTAAGTCAACTAATATCAAAGAGACAAATCAGCCCGACTGATGTGCTCCGGTTTTGTCAAGTATGCAGAGTCAATCTAACTGTCAATTTTCAGTTCTGCTCATGAAAATGTGTGAAAAACGGACTGAAACAGTCCAGCGGATGGCGAGTTCCAACTCTTTGCCAATGGATGATAACAAGACCGATATTGTTCATCAGCTAAGCCATCAGGCCAAAGTCCCTAAGTCGCAGAGTAAATCCAGTATTACTAACCGCCCCACGGCATCTGCGATACCTACTGCGACACTTACTAACTCTCTGATTGGGCAACGAATTGCTTTTAACTCATTCATAGACGCCACAACTAACGAATCGGTCAAGGCACCAGCAGCTCGACGACAATGATATATGCATCTGTCACTTCGATAAAAGCGCCAGAAACGACGCCCGTATATCCATTTACTGGACCAAGCACAAGCGATGCGACGCTGTTTTCAGGACATAATTTAGTGCCTGATAAGCAATCCAACTTATCATCCACAAGACTCAAACCGACATTTGCTAACCAGAACCATAATGTGTCAACTATTGTGTGCACTAAGGTGCCGGAGTCCACGAGTACAGTGACATGACTTAGCCTTGTTACAGTTGCTTTGTGATCAATTTACCCAGTGTGTCACTCCCTCGGAACGATAGAATCGGAGGGAGTGGTGGGGTGATTCGTCACTACAAAGTTAATCTCGGATGTAAACTCACCCAACCTTCTGGGCCCGTGATTCGCTTTGTTGCAGGTTATGGTTACGGAACAAGGACACATGTCTTCCAGTTGTAATAAACCTTCCATCAAAGTGGAATACAAACTAACCCAGGTTTTGAAAGTTGCACATTCTCTATACAGGTGACTTTATTGTGCATGACTTGGAAGCGCATGCAACTCTTGATGCTCAGTGCAAGGCTTTTTTCCAAGAGCGGCCGTCTGTGCAGCTATATCACCTCTGCTACCAGATTTCGGATTCCTAACTGGCCGTCGATACCCGATCATGTGTTCACCAACGAACTCATGGCCCACAGAATAGTTACAAGCAAACCATTGGTTCGCGGTGATGACGTTACTATACTGTTTGACTATACACGCGGAACGTACCAAAGAAAAGAAACATCGCGTCCATAATCTTGGCCCACTAACACGAAACACCTGGATCCCCTAAAGGAACTAAAGCGCAATGAGGAGATCATCCTGTGCAGACCAGACAATAGTGCCGGGATTTTGCTACTAGACACAAAAGCCTACATTAGATAAACTAACAGCAATAATGAGCATAGGGAAAATGAACCGGACTGAACCATTTGAAACACGGATAACTGAGAGCTTGCAAGAAGTTCAGCCTAAGGGGGGCATTTCAGATACTCTGTATGACAGCATTAAGCCTAGTGGTACAAACGTTCCAAGGCTTTACAGGTTGCCGAAATATTCACAAAGCTAACATTTTACTCCGTCCTTTTTCGTCAGCGGTCATCGCGCCATACCATGCGGTCACGCAGTGGCTTGTAGAAATTCTGGAACCGGTGCGACTACAGCTTGCAGCTTACAGCCTACGTGACAGCTTCCAGTTCGTAGAAAACATCACGGATGCCAAAACTGACGGGAAAGTGATGCTCCCTTTTAATGTCGTCACACCTTTTACCAACGTCCTGCTGATTGAGACAATAGATTACATTTACGACTATATAAGCCGGTCGGAAATACAAATGTGTAGATCGACCCGTGAGCTAAAAAACACCTACTGTTGCGCTGCACCTGGAAGTTACAGTTCCTATTTAACCCAAATAATACCGGTAGAAGGACGGTGTGGCCACTTGATCTCCCCTGGGTCCTCTATTGGTGCATATATTCATGGCAAAGGTGGCGAGAATCGAAATGTAGGCGAGCATAGTCACTTTTAACCGCAACAATCGCTACATGGACGATATATTCATTGTGATGGATGAGCATTTTCTCTTGGATGGAATTCTTAACCTTTTTAACCGTGTCTATGAAACTCTGCATTTTACTTGTGAAAAAGAAACCGAAATACAGATACCGTATCTTGATGTTCTGTAAAACAGGAGACCAAACGGCTCCATCCAGCGGCAAATCTACAGAAAGACAACGGATTGGCCAGTGTACGAATTGCTACAGCTTCGCCCCTCTGCGATATAAGCGCAACTTGATTCACTGTCTCACTTCGAGAACACATCGAATCTGATTGGATGACACCATAGACGCGGAACTGACGCTTATACAGAATATATTACGCAAAAACGGATACGACGACAGACTTATTTTAAGAAACCCTGAGGCAAATCCCAAACAGGTGCCAGTGTTAACAGCAGCAAAGAAAGAGCTATTCATATGACTACCTTTCAAAGGTGACGCTGTTACTGAGCGTCTAAGTCGAAGTCTTTCGGGGGCAATTAAGTTGACGTTCGTAGCAGTTGCGCTTAAGTGCGTGTTTTCAACAGAACCACTCGTCCGTTCACGAAACAAGGATAGGTTGCCCATGCTGACCGCCCTAACGGTTATTTATCTATTCGAGTGCGCCTGTAGCGCAACGTATATCGGTCGAACGGCGCGGCACTTTTCCACACGCGTGAATGAACGCTGCCCACATTGGTTGCAGCAAGGTGGCACTGAGGCCATTAGCAGCTCCATTTTTGTTCATGTCGTCGACAGTGGGCGTCAGATGAATCTTCAGTTACCACAGTGCGGTCGCAAAAATACTGTCCTCCTGCGTTATTCGCCTCCAAATCTTTGGATTTATTCTCACAGAGACCTACGTGCCATCATTCGATTTGGCTCCGCGAGCTCCTCCTATCACTGTTCCTCTATTGGTTCTATCATTCACGGATCACCAACAAACTGTGATCTTGGAACTTCGAAGTCAACCGTATTTGAAGCTTATCGGATGTTTTATTTTTCCTCTCGTCGCATAAGAACTCTTGTGGTCTTATTTTAAAGATCTTTTTGAGAGTCACCCGATCAGCTTACTACCATTCCTTCAAGTCGCTCTACAAAGCGATAGTCGTCAATTTGATCTGCATTTGGAACTGCCACTGTCGTCACTAGACAGCATTTTCCAAGTCACCTTGCTTTGCCTCAGTCGCTTTGTCTCGCATCGCTGTCTACCCGTCTGGATCGATAGCACGCACATCGCCTGGACCTGCTGACCTCAAACCAGTGCCGATCGCCACGCAGCGGTGCGTCAGTATCTCCATCCACTTCCTACCCCTACTGAGAACATGTCTCGTATGAAAAGCAAATGCGAATCATGTGCCAAAGCGGTAAAAATTGGTCTGGTGTGTACCATGTGCTTGAAAACCTATCACACTACCTGCCTTGGGAAGAGTTCGACGGAAGCAAACACCGCAGAGTCGCCTTGGTTCTGCCAAGTATGTAAGTCTATTCCATTTGTTAGCTGTCTATCTGTGCTACTGAAGAGGTGTGAAAGACTAACCGAAGCGGTCGAGCAACTGGTGAGCGCTAGAGTTACACCCATGGGAGGAAACGGACCTGCACTTGTGAGTGAAAATAACACCCCGAACTACCTAGTCAGGCCGAAGAAGAGAGCCAGGCGTCCCAACCGAACCCCAACGACTCAGCCTCCAGCAGTATCAACTCCATTCTCCCTCCCTCCTATAAATCAAAACAGTGCCTGCAGCGTGCCTGCCTCAACTTCTGTACTGTGTGCTGCACCTAGTAGTCTGTTCACTACACTCGAGACTGTAAGCTACAGTCAACCAGCCATAGTGAACAACCCGGCAACGTACGCATCGGTTGCCGCCAAGCAAACACCGGAAAGAGCACCGGTAACCTTTGTGCCCGGACTAGAGAAAACAAAACTGCCGCAGCATGGATGGCACACATCAGTGCCGTTCACAAATTCAACAAAAACACCGGATACTAAGCCTCCAAATCCAAAACCAGTAGCCACCAGGCGCAACCATGTTGTCCTAAACATTGTATGCACAAATGTCCCCGAATCCAAATCCAATACAATTAAGGGTAAGTTGACGGACGATCGAAATCAGTGGGGTTCCATCTGTACGTCGATCGGAGTCCATGCTAATCCCACGACATTAAAAATAATCTCGCGCCACCCAAACGCGTTGCACTACGGCGAACCCCGGTTACTTCGGGTAACACTAAACTCGACGGACGAGACTGAGGCCGTTCTGCTGTCTGCGAATCGTCTCCGCAACGACGCAAGTGGGGTGCGCATACTACCCGAAATCCCGTGGAAAGAACGTTCAGGGGATCCCGCTAACAAAGATAGGTACAGAATAAGTCAAGATAAGAAAACAGTGATTGCTCACGGTGTTCCTGAACTTACTGACTCCTCTTCCGATGATGCTCAGATGCATGACCGCGAGCAATGGCACTACATCCGGGAGGCTCTTTCTCTCGAAAATGTGGTGGTCACCTCGTTGACAAGGATCCCCATATCACCAAACTATAAAGGATGCGGTCCCAGGCTCTTAAAACTTGTTACAGTCAGAACAAATGGCACAAACCCTACTAGCGAACTGGATTAAATCCCGTTGCAGATTGCCAACTGAAATTCGTCTGAAAGCAGCAAGAACACCATCACCTTTTAACGACAATTCAGTAGAGGCACAACTCTTAGTGAAAACGCCAACTGCAGGACCCGACTCGGGGGCGGTTTCAAGAGTAGCCATACTATCCGGAGGGGCAGAGCAGAGCACGAGCAAACACCGGGATTCGGGGCAACTGATACCTGCTTATATATCAAATACTTCTCGAGAGTATGCAACTCATCCAAAAAACGACTAGTCGCCGACCCTTTAATGGTCGGCGTAAACTCATTTGCTTCATCCACCCATCCAGTCGCCGGCCACTCACTGGTCGGCGAAACTTCACGTATGAGTTGTACAACTTTTGAAACATTGATTAAATCTGCGAAACTTTCATATATGTACACCAACGCCCAAGGGCTGCTCGGTAAAATTAACGAACTTCGACTACGTCAGGTTGCGAATGCTTGGGATCTAATTTCTATTACCGAAACTTGGTTACATCAAGAGGTGACTGATGCTGAGGTTGAGATAGCCGGAATGTCACTCATCCGGAACGACCGCCCCAGCAGAGGAGGTGGGGTCCTACTCTACTACCGCAACGATCTACAATGTACAATAGTTGAGGACCTGGAAACGCACGTTACCGACTCACTCTGGTGCCGTCTCCGACTGAGACACAACGATACATGTCTCATAGCTATCGTTTACCGCCCCCCAACGTCCACTCTGGAAATGAATTCCTGCTTGATCCGTGGCCTAAACAGAGTAACACGCACTAGGTACAGCCACACTCTCATCTCCGGGGCCTTCAATCTACACAATCTGGAGGTTTCGGCATCGCCCAGTGAGCAGTTCAAAGCAGACTTGCAGGAACTGATCGCTAATATCCCTTTGTACAATTATGTCACCACGCCCACTAGATTCAGGACAGCAAACAAACCGTCCATATTGGACCTTGTGCTCACAAATGAAGAGCTCATGATTGACAAGTTATTGATGAATAGTCCATTAGGTCTCAGTGACCACGTAGTAATAACTTTTGGCTATGTGTGTTATACCGAGTATCCATCTGAACACTCGGAACTAACTCATACAATCACACGCTACCACGTATTGAAAGAACTCGCCGACGCAGCTGCTTGGGAATTCTCAAACAAAAGTCCCCTTGACAACGCTTGGGCAGAGTTCGTTAATAAGCTCAGCGACATCGTCAACAAAGCATCAGAGACCAAACCCCTTCGTCCCGCGAAAATGCCTTCAATTATAAGGAGTAGGACTCGCAAATGCCTGGCGATAAGGGATGCAGCATGGCGTGCCTACAAGATTAGCCCCGACTCAGAGAATTGGGGAAATTTCCTGGCCCATCGCAACCATTGCACCGCACTTGTCCGTGAGGACAAAATAACTTATCAACAGTGCCTAGCCAAAAAGTTCATGGCAAACAACAAACTGCTGTATAAGCATGTCAATAAGCTTCGCAAAGTGAAGCATGGAATACCCCCACTATTCACGACAGGCGGTAGAGTACAAAGCGCCGAAGAAGCAGCTAATACCCTGCGGCTGCAATACGCCTCAATTTTCGAACTCGCAACATCTACCTGTCCCATAATATCAAGCTCATTACCGACACCTTTGTTTACAAATGTTATTTTCAACCCATCAATTGTGCTAAGGAAGTTACTCTCACTGCGTGAGCATAGTTCTCCAGGAGCAGACAACATCCGCCCGAAGGCACTGAAGGCTGTGGCCACCAAGCTAGCTGAACCACTGTCACAGTTCTTTCAAAGGTGCTTTGCTGAACAACAAGTCCCCACTATGTGGAAGTGTGGCATTATAACCCCTATTTTTAAAGGCGGTAGCCGTTCCGATCATGCTAACTATCGTCCAGTGACTCTCCTCCCTGTGCTCGCGAACGTGATGGAAGCAGTCGTTGCTGAGGGTTTAATGGACTACCTGGAAAAATGCAACATCTTGGTACCGGAACAGCATGGCTTCCGTCAACACCGGTCATGCACCACCAACATACTTATTGCACGAGGTAGTTGGACGGAAGTGGCCGATGATGAGATCGGAGTCGACGTCATCTATCTGGACTTCTCCAAAGCTTTCGACCGCCTTGATCACCGCATCCTACTTCAAAGACTACAAAGTTATTTGGTTGGATTGGCAACTTCCTTTACCAACGAAAGCTCCAAGTACGTGTTAGGGGATCACTTTCTAACCCAATTGAGGTGGAATGTGGTGTCCCACAAGGCTCAGTGCTGGGACCGCGTTTATTTCTGGTGTTTATCAACGACCTGGCAAGAGTCATCTCCTCAAACTTCCTGCTTTTCGCCGATGACGTCAAGATATGGCGGGCGATTAGTAACAAGACAGATCAGGATCTGCTCCAACATGACCTAGATTGCATTTACGAATGGTCAAAGAGGAACAAGTTTTAATTGAACATGGCTAAGTGCAAAGTGATGCATCTGCGTCACCAGCCGGTGAGCGCTTATAAGATTGGAGACCACACCTTGGCGAAGGTTTCTCAGGAGCGTGACCTGGGTGTATTGGTGCAGGAAGATCTCGAGTGTTCAAAACAAGCAGAGAAGGCGAGGAGAACCGGAAATCAACACTTCGGCCTTCTTCGCAGAGCCTTCGGTCGGTTTGAACCATCAATATTTCCCCAAATGCTTAACGCCTACGTGCGACCTCACGTGGAATATGCTATTCAGGTGTGGCAGCCATGGCAGAAACAGGATCTCATTGCTCTCGAGACTCCTCAACGAAGGGCAACCAAGAATGTCAGGAGCCTCTTTCATCTTCCCTATCAGCTTAGACTGAAATCTCTAAGAATGTACAGCAGTCGATATCGGCTTTTGCGTGGGGATCTCATAATGGTTTACCAGATTCTCAAGAACCCAAACCACATTTGTCGTCCGCTGCTGGAATTAAACCACAACACTAAACTAAGAGGCCACCCTCTGAAACTGACAATTCATTATAGCCGGATTGAATACCGTAAAAATTTCTTTTCTCTCCGCGTGTGCCAGCCTTGGAACGCCCTCTCTAATTATGTCGTCTCTGCTCCCAATCTGGCGATATTTAGAAAACGTGTTGACGATGTATTGTCTCACTTACATTTCATTTTATGACTTGTTAGCCAGGGGCTACAAAACGCAATCAAACGGTTTCTTGCCAAACGCCTAACCAATGGATTTATGGATTTATACGTTTAATATGCGAACATCTCCGCTATTCCACATAAGTCTATGGTGAGTTCACAAAAACGCTTTTCACTTTATTATGCATTTGATTTTCGCAATAATTTCCATCCCACGGGACTTGTTAAGCGATGCTTTTTTTACCCGTAATAAACCATTGTTCCATTGTAAAGCGTGCCTTTAGACAAGTGTCCATGGTTCCACCACCCCGATCGAAAGGTCAACGCCTTCGTATACTTGTGACAGCCGAAGCAATTTGCATTCCATTAGTTCAGCCATCCTTATGACCGCAAAAAAGGCTAGTCCACTCTGTTCAGCTTCCCTGGCTCACAAAAGCGGAGGATACTGAAGTCAACGACCTGAAGTCAAACTGCGTAAAATACAATTAACGCGGTTCGATTTTTCATCTGTTAATTGTACTAACTGGATCGATTTTTTCTCTTTTTTGACCCTATTTATGATTGTAATGGTCTGAGAACGAATTACTGAAAGCACGTACTCACCAAACGGTCTTGTTGTTCTCATTAAATTGTGTATTGTGAAGCACTTTGACGTGTTATCCGCTCGTGTTAGGGAAACTCATTAGACTTTCCTAAATCAATACCCCCATCATTTACCTTAGAAATGTTTACAAATTCGTTTAGCGCACTGGCAGCGTACACATCAGAACAGAAATGCCTCCACCGTGAAAGCAAATCAAGTCATTTCTAAAGAGTAGAACATCCCAACATAATTCCCTGGGGAATTTGGCATAGCGAGGTCACAAGGGGTGTATGAATGTCGAAACCAGGACCGCATGCGTGACACAGCGTAAATTTTGTGTGCAATTGATTAAGGAGGACAAGATGACGCATTTGCTGGGGCTGATGGAGCGATTATGCACCAACCGCAAATTTTTGTACAGGCATGTTAATGGCTTTCGTAAGTTGCAGCGGAGAGTCCCAGCACTGGTCACGATTAATGGGTACGCGCGATCAACAATGTAAGCAGCTGAGCTCTTACGGTTCCATTACTCAAATGCGTTTCAGAGAATAACGGGTCATTGAATATCCCTGTTTCTATTGTCCTCTGTTAGGTTCACCGAATATCACTTTCACTACAGCAAATGGTGGTAATGAAGCCGCTGTTCCTGCATAGCCACAGCACTCTTGGTGTCGAAAACATTCGGCTAAAGCCTCTGCATTTAGCAGTCAGTGATCTGGCAGAATGTCTGGCTATTTCTATCAGCGCTGTCTAGAGGAGAACCAAATTCCATCAATATAGAAGTGTGAGGTCATCACTTCTATAAAGTTGCTCTGACCCTGCCAATTACCTTCTAATAACGTTGCTTCTAGTTATTTCTAAAGTCAGAGAATCAGTCATCGCAGATTCACCGATGTGGTATTTGGAATACCACAGCAAAAAAGCTTCCGCCAAAACAGCTAGTGTACTACGAGCTAGTTAATTGCACGCAATAGTTGGATGGGATAAGATTGTGGTGGAGCAGGGTCGATATCATTTACCAGAATCTTGCAAATCGTTTGATCCATTATACCACAGAAGCCTCTTCTATAAACTTCGGTACTTTGGCATTTGTGCCCCGCTCCTGTGTTGGATAAGCAATTTTGTACTCAAACCTTGGTTGGAGATTACCGTCTGGAAATCCCTGTCCGACGCAGTGCTAAAGCCCGCCAATTATTGGTATTCACAAACGATCTAGCGACGGTACTTTATTCCATGTTCATGTTCTTCGCTGATGATAGCAAGGTTTGGCGAACGACCAGACGGCCGGACGTCCATGAGCAGCTCCAGCGCGATAGTAGCACGAACTCAACCTGATCAGTTTAGCATATCCTACCATTCAATCTGAAAATATGTCGCGCTGTTCACTTACGTCAAATGCATAACAACATGTATTGGCTTGAGTCAAACATTGTTACAAACCAATTCCCAGGAACGCGAGCTTGATGTGCTCAAAGGAAATGAATACAACTTTCCAAAACAGTCTGATGCAGCTGCAAAAAGAGGGAATCAGCGCCTCGGTCTGCTGCGTAGGGCATTCGGGAGTTTTAGCTAATCCATCTTCCCGATGATGCACATCTCCTACGTTCACCCTCACGTTGAATACGCTATCCAAGCTTGGCATTCTTGATTGATGCGCGACCTGGATGGGTTGGGAGACATCACAAAGCAGGCCAGCAAAGAACATCAAGGGTCTAAGCAATCTCTCTTACTAGCGAAGCTTGCCATTACTGGGAGTTTCCGGCTAAGCGGTGACCTCACCTTAGTGTACCAAATATTGAGTGACCATAATCACGTATGCCGTCACTGCTGAAACTCAGCCAAAACACGAACTTCAGAATTTAATGATCGAAACCGGGTAAACCATACAGCAGTACAGAATGGCAACGTAATTAAATTTCTTTTGGTTTGCCATCCTTGGAACACTCCCAAAATTAGTAGTCCATCCCCAGCAATAACTTTCCAAAAAATGTATGGATGCCATCCGTGGCCCACAAAAGTTCGTAACAGAAGTTGCGCTACGTTGCAATATATAATTGGTACATCCAAATCAGATTCATGAGACACATGGGCTTAAGCAATGGCACGTGAACGAGTCTTGCATATTACATGATTTCTAAGGGAGTACATCAGCCATAACAGATAAATGTTGTTTATATTTTTGCATTAATTTATTTTTTCACACCACTGTTATTCAGCAGTGGATTTTCTGGATAGCTGCTTAAAAAGGAAACAAAGCTATGGAAATATTTCGGTGTTGCTCCTCCCAACACTGGCACATCAAGAATGCGCTTTCGTCTTGGGTTGGACTCATCAGGTGGAGATAGTCTGAGCTGCGACGGAACTCAGTGCCTAGTAGTTCACGACTGACGCCCTGAGCGTTGCGCTACTGAGATCCGCGAGCAATGCTTGGCAGAGCGGAAAGGAATTCAAAGTTGAATTTGGGTTATTCGCAGCGTACTTGCATTGCGACACGTAACCTCTATTGAGACTTCGGTTTACTTTGAGGTAAATTTCAATACTTCCTATCTCGAGGATCATATCCGAAATAGCAATATTTCGGTGTTGGTCCCTCAAAAATTGGGACCCCACGTCCGCGGCTTTGAGCTGGTCTAATCTCTTTAGGTAGCTATAGCCTGAGCTGGGGTGGAACAGAGTTTGTATTTCACGGCTAAAGCCCGAAACACTACGATACTGAGATCCGCGAGCAACGCTTGGTGCAGCGAAAAAGAATTCAAAGTTTATACTTGGTATCATGCTGTGTCGTTTATTTCCGACAATCAACCTCTATTGAGAACTTGTTGGCATTGGTGTAAACTTCGGTCACTCCGATCTCGAGGACCGCATCCGAAATGAAAATTTTTTAGCGCTGATAGTCCCAACACTGGCACGCAATGACCGCGGTTTCGTCGTGTTTTGAACTCATCGGGTGCAGATATCCTGCTTTGGAGTGGAACTCAGTGCCTAGTAGTTCACGGCTGACACTATGAGTACAACGCTACTCAGATCCGCGAACAACGCTTGGCACAGCAGTAAGGTATTCAAAGTTCAATCTTTGTAAATTGCCAGTTGTTTACTCTGAGGCAAACAACCTCTGTTGAGACCTCAATACACGTTGAGCTAAACGTCGAACAATCCGATCGCGAGCGCCGTAGCCGAAATGGAAATAGTTCGCTGTTGTTCCTCTTAAACTGGAACAACACCTCTGCGGTTTTGTCCTCGTTTGGAGTTCCATTTTGGAGAAGGATTGAGGCGGAGTGAAACTCCGAACAGAGTAGTTCACGGCTTACGCCCTGAACACTACGCTACTGAGACACGCGAGCAGCGATTGGTACAGCGGAAAGGAATTCAAAGTGGAATTTAGGGGACCCGATGTGAGGTTGGGTTGCAACACGCAACCCTTATTGATACCTCGGTTCAGTTTGAGGTAAACCTCGGTCATTTCGATTGCGAGGACCTTACCGAAACGGAAAAGTTTAAGTGTTGCATCTCCCAAGGCTGATGCACTACGACCGCAATTTTGTTCTGGTTTAAAATCATCAGGTAGCAACAGCCCGCGTTGCGTTGGAACTCAGAACCTAGTAGTTCACGGATGAGGACCTGAAATTTACGCTACTGAAATCCGCGAGCAACGCTTATCAGCGCGAAAAGGAATGTAACCATATTATGCAATAATCCCGGCGTGGATCTGTTGCGACACGCAACTTTCATATTGAACTAAATTCACTTTAAGGTAAACTTTGGTTTTCCGATCTCGAAGATCGTACCCTGAATGGAAATAGTCGGGTGTTGATCTTCCCAACACTGGCACACCACGACTGCGGTTTCCTCCTGGTTTGGACTCCTCAAGTGGAGATAGCCTGAGCTGGGTTGGAACTAGAAGTTTTGTAGTTTATTGCTGACGACCTGAACACTATGCCACTGAGATCCGCGAGCAACGCTTGTCATAGCGGAAAGTAATTCAAAGCTGAATTTAGAGAGCACGCTGGGTGGCTGGGTTGCGACTCGCAACCTCTATTGAGACCTCGGTTCACTTTGACGTAAACCTTTGTCATTCCGATGTCGAGGATCGTATCCTTAATGAAAATATTTTAGTGTCACTCTTCCCAACACTGGCACACCACAACCGCAGTTTCATCTTGGTTTGGACTCATCATGTGGCGAGAGCCTTAGCTGGGATGGAACCCAGATGTTAGTAGGTAACGGCTGTAGCAACTGACACTGCGCTATTGAGATCTGTGAGAAACAGTTGGCTCAGTGGTATGTAATTTAACGTTAACTTTGGTGAATTCGCTGTTTGGTTGGGTTGCGACACGCAACCTCTATTGTTACCTCTGTACACTTTGGGTAAATTTTGGTCATTCCGCTCGAGACGACCGTGCGTGAAATAGAAGTATTTTCGGGTTGCTTCTCCCAAATCTTCAGCAACACGACCGCGGCTCTACCTAGTTTGGTTTCATCAGTTGGCTATAACTGGAAACTTGGTGTAACTTTGCGCCTAATACTTTATGGCTGGCGCCCTTAACACTACGATACTAAGATCCGCGAGCAACGCTCGGCACTGGGAATAGGAATTCAAGTTTGAATGTTCAAACCCCGCTGTGAAATTAGGCTGTGACACGCAATCACTATTGAGACCTCAGTTCACTTTGACGTTAACTTCGGTCATTCCAATCGCGAGGAGCGTATCCGATATGGAAATATTTCGGTGTCGTTCCTCGCAACACTGGCGCGACACGACCGCGTTTTCGTCCTGCTTTGGACACATTAGGAGACGATTGCCTGAGCTAGGGTGGTATTCAGATCCTTGTAGTTCACGGCTGGCGCACGAAAGCTTCGCTTCTTTGATCCACGAGCAACGTTTCGCTGAGCGGAAAGTGAATTCAAGGTTGAATTTCGAAACACCTTGTGGTTGAATTGCGACACGCAACTTCTATTGAGACCTCGTTTCACTTGGAGGTTAACCTCGGTCATTCCGATCGCGAGGACCGTATCCGATATGGAAATATTTCGGTGCTGCTCCTTCCAACGCTAGCACACCACGATAGCGGTTTTGTCCTGGTTTTGTCTCACCAGGTGGTGATAGCATGAGCTGGGGTGGAACTCAAAACCAACAGTTCACGGCGGACGCCCTGAACACTACGCCACTGAGATCCGCGAGCAATGCTTTGCAAGGCGGAAAGGAATACAAAGTTGAATTTGGGGAATCCGCTGTGCGGTTGTGTTGCGACAAGCAACCTCTATTGAGACCTCGGTTCACTCTGAGGTAAACCTCGGTCATTCCGATCTCGAGGACCGTATCCGAAATGGAAATATTTCGGTGTTGCTCCTCCCAACGGCGGCACACCACCACCACGATTTCGTCCTGGTTTGCACTTATCAGGTGGCGATAGTCTTAGGTTGATTTTCGTAGTGCCAGCCGGGTGGTTCGGATTTACCTCGTTCCAGCAAATATTTAAACGGCAGTGTTTCAGACATGTTGCGTTTTTGCTTGGCAATCTTTTTCTCTAATAAAAGGCACAAATATCTGCTTAACAGCAAAGTGACTTGGCTTTCGGTACTCGCCACTAACTAAAGTCACCCCTTGCTTATCCGGACAACGGCTTCAAGCCCACAAACATGAAGCATCTTATATCATTGGCGACACGATTAAAAGTGCAGGAAAGCATTGACAAATTCCATAAACAGGGTTAAACAGGCCTACATGCCCTCATACATACATTTACATATCAACGTAAGTGACAACCCTATTGTTACATATTAATTTAACAGAACACATTTTTCTACTGTTACCATGATCATGCTTGGGAAGGCTTGCCTCGCGTAGTCGAGAATAAAAATTTAGTTCTTTATTTACTTATTCACATTTATAGTTCCTATACTGTGTACACTACGCAAAGCTGAATCCAAATTATCGTCATCCACTGACGACAATATTCCTCATTAATACTTCATCGCTTTCCGCAACGACTACAAATTTCGGCTACCGCCGAGTACAAATAATGCAGCGTGTCTATTGTGAAAAATGACTGCTTGTAAATTGTGATAATGCCTGTTTGGTAAGACACGATAAATTCGAGAATAAAACATTTCTTTATGTATACATTTATTTATCAAGCACTTCAAAGCTGACGCCCTGAACACTACGCTACTGAAATCCGCGAGCAATATTTGGCACAGTAGAATGGAATTCAAAGTTGAATTTGAGGCGCCTGCTGTGTGGTTAGGTTGCGGCTCATCAGGTGGCGATAGGCTGAGCTGGGGTGGAACTCAAAACTACTAGTTCACGGCTGACGCACCAAAGTTACGCAACTAAGACTGCGAGCAAATGTTGGTACTGCAGAATGGAACTCAAAGTTCAATCTGGGGAACCCGCTGTGTGGATGGGTTGCGACACACAATCTCTATTGAGACCTATTTTCACTTTGAGGTAAACCTCGGTCAAGCTGATCGCGAGGACCATATCGGAAATGGGAATATTTCAGTGTTGGTCTTGCCAACACTGGCACTCTACGAGCGCGGTTTCCTCTTGGTTTGGACTCATCAGATGGCAATAGTCTGAGGTGAGCTAGAACTCAGAGCCAAGATGTTCACGGCTGACCCCCTGAGCACTACGCTACTGAGATCCGCGAGCGATGCTTGACACAGAGGAACGAAATTCAGAGTTGAATTTAGGGAACTTTGCTTTATGGTTTGGCTGCGATACGCGACCTCTACTGGCACCTCGGTTCACTACAAGGTAAACCTCGGTCATTCCGATCGGGACAACGATATCCGAAATGGAATTATTTCGGTGTTGTTCCTCTCAGCACTGACACCCCAGGACCGCGGATTCGTACTGGTTTGGACTTATTAGGTGGCGATAGCTTGACCTTGGTGAAACTCAGAGCATAGTAGTTTGCGCCTGACAACCTGAACACTACACTACTGAGATCCGCAAGCAACGCTTAGCACAGCGAAAAAGAATTCAAAGTTGAATTTAGGGAACTCGCTGTGTGGTTGGGTTGCGACACGCAACCTCTATTGAGACTTTGGTTCACTTTGAAATAAATGTCAGTCATTCTGATCGCGTGGACTGTATGCGAAATGGAAATATTTTTGTGATGTTTCTCACTACACTGGCACACCACGACGGTGGTACTCAGTAAAGCAGTTTGTGTAAACGTAAGTGCCGTCAGTAAAACAAGTGGATCTTTTGAAGGTTAGCACAACAGTAAAATCTAACGTTGCAAAATACTGAAAGATTATGTTTTTAGGTTCACCACACAATCCTCTGTCTTGTACGCCGTGCAGAGGGCAGTGTAGTCCCAGCACTCAGCGAAGAAATTATTTAGTCTCCATTTGCCTTATTTGACAATAGTCAGAAACTATCAATTAGGCTTAATCCTCTAAAATTTGTCGTTCTACGCTATTATTTCAATACATGTTGCCTCAAGTTACAAATACGTCAGAGCTCCATTAGTGACTGAGGCGTATATTTGCGGACTCCAAACTCCATCTACAATCTACCAAGCAACTAGAAGTACGACTCTATGTAATTAGAATGGGCAGACTAGTTTTATCTAACAGCGTTGTTCACATCTGTCCGCAACAATCTGGTTAAATAATAAATAATTTCTTCACCAGAATGATATAGAACATCGGATGCTAGTATAGAAATCAGATGGGCTAGGGGTCACTTGATTTTGTTCAGTCATAGAGTGTATTCACGTTTGACGGATTAAGTTTGCAAGCGACCAACAGTTTCGCGATCTCGGAATCAGATATTCCCCTACCTTTACAGTTTCTGAACAGGTTGAGTAGCAGATAGCACGAACCGGACAATCCGTGACCAATATTTATCACAAGATATCTACCGCAAGTTTATAAAACCCCTACTGGTCCTACATTGAAGTATCGAATCATAGTTAGTGACTACATGAGGAAACCTAACAAGACAGTTATACAAAGCTTACCTGGGTCTTTTACCAAACGAACATCACGCAAAACATCTAACAAGAAATTTGCGGCGGTGCCAGCAACAGCTTCTAGATCCGCACCGGCTGTGAAGATTATAGCGTTACTTGACACTGCAGTACAATCTAACCGGTGGCAACGTGGATTTGCATTCTACCTACATTGATATTGCAGCAAAGTTAAAGTTGGGACCTTCCTAACAAACAGATAGTAAACGACAAATTTGTTTGGGGCTCGAGTGACATGTAAAAACTCCCGGGTCCAACCAA
>OX104066.1:99571657-99601400 GCA_944474145.2 Dicrocoelium dendriticum
ACACAGACTGTGAGTTCGATTCCACGCCCTCATTTTCTTGGGAAACGTTCTCTAGATGGCAGTAATTTCTCTTTTCCCACGACATTGCAAGCCTTGCAACTGTTAATACCAATTAACAGATGTCGGAAGTTGTGCTCACAGAAAACTCTCGCTTCATATTTGAACCCCATATCGTTACGTTTGACGTGCTGCTTCGGACACGGGAAAAACATAACCTATGCGCGATGGTTTCTCACCGCCTGTCTCAAAGCAGCCGATCTACGGTGACGAAGGCGCAGAACTTCATAACTTTTGCCTAAGTTTCACAGTGCTCAAAGTTGCGTTCTTTGCAACCCAAAAATAAATGTTCGATTTTCTGACTGTTAAATGTTGCGTCTAACAAACCTGTAGTAACTCCCAGTGGGACTGTACAGTTTCGCCGTCTAGCTAGACTTGCCCCCCCCCGGGAGTGCTGCAACGAAGTCTCGGAGTGGGGTACTTCAAAGCAAATAATTACATCGTAGGTCGATGTATTGTGCTCCTCTAAATAAATCTGCTTACCTCGCTGCTCTTTCTTTTTCACTTCGTAAACTAAGTTATTTTAATCAGAAATGGACCATTGATGACCTCATTGCCGGTACCAACACGGAGACTGTGTCCTGAACCAATGGCCTTTGTCAAACGGGTTTCAGCAAAGGAATTGCGTTTCTTGTCACCGATGATGTCAACTCCAAAGCTTACAGTATTCTTGCTGTTGTAGTCACTCTCATCACGCATTCGGAAACGGTTCTTGACTGGAAGCCAGTGGACAGCTTTAGATACGCTAACGATATCCAACCATCATCCGTGTCAATATACAGCGGCAAAAAGTATAGTCCAGTTGTTTTTACGCCTTGCCTACCCACTTAACGTAACCAATAAGCCACCTGACCTGTTAGCGGCTCTGCTCTTTTATGTTATGTTCAAACTTACGGACAACGTGACTTTTGCTATTAACGTGAATGCTCAAGTTAATGGTTTCTCAATGTATGGGCATCGCGTCCGATGTCGTTTTGAACTTTGTGCATGTCGTACTGAAGATGATGGTCGCTTTTTGAAAAATGCAATAACCACTAGTTCATTACCCGTAGCACAAATTCCCAGCACAAGTGTTCACACTGAACAGCATGCAAGCCATCGAACAACCGGCCGCTCTGTGCTCATATTGCTGCGGATGTCAACTGCATGTGAGCTTAGCACCCACTAGTTTGACGAAGAGTTCTTGCTCATCATTTGTGTTCGAGTTCAAAGAAGCAGCGACCCGTTGTCACTGATGATAAAGCTGGATGAACCGAACGCAAAATGCACACTACTGCAATGTGCTATTTAGAAAGCACTCGATAATGCTTGTTTAATAAGTTGAGTGCTATATATATATATATATATATATATATATATATATATGATTGGCGGCATCCGGTTTCGGATTTGCCTGTCACTGTGACCAGCCACAGGACGCCTGCGCCTACAGACAGACCATGGATGGCTTGCGCTGCACCACCCACAGCTCCATGCACACACCCCATATCCAGTGTATATATATGCATATACATATATATGCATATATATAGTGTTTATGAGTAGGGTATTTAGATGTAATTAATTGGGACTTTGTCGCACCAGCTTCCAAAACAGATATTCCTCCACGTACCGGGAGAAGCACTAGACTGTATTTTAAACCTGTTGAGTACAATCAGTGGTGCGCATCCATCGGATCCCTCAGGATTCGAGCTCCTGATAACCAGAAGCTTGAGCAGCAGTTAGCCTGTAAATCATGACGGACCGCAGCTGTCCGCCGTGGCTTAGACGCATAACCCGCGGACTGGCGCTTCAAACCGCTGGTGGTTATTACGTCGAGTCTTTATGGTTCCGATATATACCCAACAGTTTGAAAACGCAGTCTAGTGCTTTTCCAGGCATATGGGGAACGATCTGATTTAGAAGCTGGTGAGACGAGCTCTAAATTAATGTAGCTAATAACTGGATATCTGCCATGACTCGGTTGCCCAAACTGAGCCGGCTGAAATGATTCGGTCCGGACTTTAGTTTGATCGTGATCGAAGTAACAAAACGCCGCTTGAGTTTGGCTCTCAGAACAGACCGGGGGCGTTGGTGGATAACTAGTGCTAGTTCAAGTTAATCGAAGCACGAATTCAAAAGCGGTCCGCTAACTAAACAGTAGCTCAAAAACTGGTTAGATGGTTCACTCTCGACTAGGCCGCTGACTGGACACTTTGAATAGCAGTTTGGTCCATCTAGTTTATCAAACTTGTCAGTCCGGTAACCTGAATCCTCATGACACATTGATGTAACAAGGTCTGACATCGGTGCAGTCCGATAAGATTTGGCAGCCCAACTCAAATCAGTCTCAATTATCGTCGCCAAAGGACGGCAGTAACTCAGTGACAACTGTCCTGGGTACTTTTTCCCCACTTTTTTGCGTGGTGGGTAAGCATTCGCCAAGTGGCGGCTGTGAAGCGTGATTTTTCTACATCCTTTGCGCCTCTTGGCAATCCCACCTTGATATTAGTTGTCTCCAACGTACCAACATGAATCACACTATGACGATTTGGTGTATGTCGTGTGAGTTATGAGTGAAAAGCAGGCTCGCTTATGTCTAGGTAAATTGCATTTGCATACTTCGACAGGCCCTTCAACATTATCATACCTTTAAATCGTCTGCGGGATTGATGTTAACTTGGAGGCCACCTTTAATTCGGACATTCGTGCCTATTTATGCTTTTTTATATGTATAACGGTTGTAGCTGGAAACTCTCTTCTTAATCTAAAATCAAGTAACCTCAGCTTTAGGGACCACGAAGACGTTTGCGAGAAGTGTTTTCCGTAGCTCAGCATAATAATTCGGTTCTCCATGGTTCCCTATTTGTTCCTTCTTCTTCGTGTTTGTGACAAATCTAATCTTGTGTGGTTCACTCAGCCCGCTCTCAATTTCGCTAGTGATATGGGCTCTGTTTTTAGACCAGACCGGAGTACGCGGGAGACAGCTGTGTTTTGTCTAAGGCCTCTGCTATGCGAGAAGTAGAGCTACGACATTAGGTGCATGATTTGCGATCTGGAACGCAAAGCACTGTTTCCCTCAACTGCAATCAGAAAGCACGGCGATATATCAAGTTGAGGTTTTCGTGCAACTGGAGAGTAACAATAGGCAACGAAAAGCGGGTGGATTACGCTCGGAAATAAGTGAGCTGAATTGACTAAGTGCGCAGACACTTCATGAGCCGGTGGCCTTGGTGGACCAACCGGCGAGCCGTAAAGTCCGCACACCAAATTCACCTAGTTATGGTACATTACTTTGCATATCCGACTCTTCTGAAGTTGTCATTCACACCCAAATACCTGAGCTTTTTCTATCAGTTTATCTATGTGGGTAGTTGTATCCCCTGTGACGGTTATAGCATTGAGGACATTGCTGCACAAATTTCCAAGACACGCTTTTGGCTTTTTAAACGCTCTCTTACATCTCGAGACTGCGTGGATTACGTGTCGTGCTTGTGGATAGATTTCGCGAACTGCATTGCTGCCTGTTTCACATGGATCAGAATCCTAACCGCTGGAGACTGATCATATGTGCTCTTTTTGGCTAGAGCACACTGTGAATGCTACAGAGGTACTTTCTCACATGCTTGAAAACAGACGTACCGATGTCGCATGGGGAAGTGTGTAGAGTTCGAGTCGTTTTCGTAGTGTCTATACTGCGGTCCACATGTCTGGTTTCCATCTACCCCCTATGTATTGATTTCCAAATACTGCGCTTGGTTTGATAAGTCCGAATGGTTCCCGTGGATTTCTCGAATGGGTCCTTGTTCTCGACTAAATCGGAACTTGGTTATTTCACCAAATTTGGCTAGGTCACGGCTCTAGTGGCGTTTTTGCATTATCCTGGTTATTTCTGACTTTTATTAATTTAGCTCATTTATCCTGACTTATGGTTCCAGTCACGACGAGAGTAAAGAAAGCCGGGTGCCCCGTTTATTGTTGTACAAAAGACAGCCGACTGTGAGAGTGATATGTAAAATAATGTCGCTGACGGAGTTGACGGTACCTGATATAGAATGCGCGTCATTTGTAAATGGCTCAATGCAATCTAGGCGTCCGGTTCGCCGTCTTGAATATTTGTCCAAGTAATGGGTTTAAGCGTAGTAGACGGTCAAGTCAATGTAGATGGTGTAAATGTGCCTGTTTGAATGAAGTGGTCGAGTTTGCTGTGGCGGGATTCCAGTGGTTTTGGCTGTATTATGGATAGACCAAGGGATTACAGCTGCTTACATACTTGTTATTGAAGTACTGATCCTATCCTAAGGTCTGAAACATCGGTTGCAAGATACAGAGGAGCGGTGGATTTCAGGTGATAAAGGATAGGTTTTGGAGGTGACGTCGTCGAGCTTAGTTAAAGTGGTGTATACTCACTCAGGGAAAATGGACGTCAGCTCGTCTCCTCCAAGTAGATAAATCTACGGCTGCACGACCTGGGTACAGCGAGGGATGATGCGTCGGAATCAACGAGATTGCTTGAAGGAATTCGGGTCTGGTTTGTCTTCGATGGTCTATACTCTTCCCAGAATAACTGTAATGCCAAATGAAGCTACCTAATGGTCTTGGAATTCCGTCGCTAACTTGCCAAGTTTGCAGTCCCTCGTACCAACTATGACCACGTGCTGGGGCAGCTGCTGAAGGCACCATCGAAGCTAAAGGGGCGATTTCCCCAAGATGATTGACCAAGAGTAATTCTTCTTGGCAATGGCACTGGAAGCCTAAACCGCGGGTGACATCGTGGATGAAGCGTTGAAAAACTGCGCAAACTTATGTTGTCATAAAGGCATAAATGAATATCGAGCAAATCAAATGGCGTGGTGCGATGAAGTAATGGAACAATGGTTTATGACGGGTATGAAAGTGAATGCTGGACATGTCCCGTAGGATGGATACGGTGAAAATCACAATATTAAAAAAGCGTGTCAGTAAAAAAACGTGTGAGCTACATGACTCCCCAAGGGGTTTGGAGTAGCATATGCGCGAGCATTCCTGCCTGCATTTTAAGAGGTTAGGGCGCTATCCACTATTTTTTGTGCACTACTACCGTCATCGGATGGTCGCGGGAAATATCGCGATGGATAAATATGTCAAAGTATCGGCAAGGCGTCTTTTGAAATGGGATAAAGTGGAGGCATTGCTTACATGCACCGAGAGGTGGTTCCAAGGCTGTAACCCGCGGAGGGAGAAAAAGTTTCTTCGACATTCCAGTCAGCTGTACTGCGTGATTAGCTTAAACTGAGAACCTCTTAGAGAGGTGTTTTCATTGCATTTCAGAAGATAAAGATATGTGCGTTTGGAATAGACCCTAGATACTGATAAGTTCCGCCGTACCTTTTGAGGGTTTTCAGCCTGAGTGGAGGGCAGGCAGGATGAACCTCTAACCTTCTCTGTCGCTCTTCGTTGTGCAGTATCGAGCGCGGTCAAATGTTACTTCTGCTACTATTGCCAAGTATCTAGCGTGCAGCCTCACGTACGCGCCATGTATTTTCAGAAAAATTTGTATCGTCGGACTTTCCAAAACTTATACGAATTAGACCGAAGTGCTGGATTGCTTTCTCTGATGCCCTTTCAGTCTGCTTCAAACACCCATGGTCCGCTTGCGCAAGCACGCCAAGTTCATACTCATGAGAAACCCGCTGTGGATTTTGCAACCCTAGGCGGTAGTTGTGAGTATTTTGATGGCATATGCTCAGAACTTTGCATTTGGCAAAGTTGAGCTGCAGTATTTTCTCGACGGACCTTGTGCACCCTTTGTTCAGGTCATCCTGTATGGCCGTGGGAGCCTCCACTAAAGTGAGACCACGCCTTATCTTTAGATCATCTGATACTAACAGAGAGTTTGAAGACAACACCCTTGCAAGATCATTTATGATGACCAGGCACAGAAGTGACCCGAGTACCGAGCTCTGAGTTACGCCGCACTGAACTTCGGTTGGTTACGACAGAGTGCTGCTAACCCTCACATTCAGGTGACATTGAACGCGAAAGTCGCCTATTCAGCCCGGAATGTGATCTCCGCTACCATAATGCTGGAGTTTTTGCAGTAGAATGAATTGGCCCCGGAGCTTGAATGCTGTTGAGAAGTTCAGGTAGTCTGCATCTACTCCTACACCAGTATCCATAGCTTCCTTCCAGCTTGCGCGAGCTATCAACCGATTAGTGTTGGAAGACTGCTTTTTGCGAAATGAGTGCTGTTCCGGAACGAGGATTTCGTCATTTTCGCGGTACTCCATGAGCGCCTCAGCTAAAATGGACTCCATGATTTTGGAGATCACCAGAAGTAGTATCGGGCGATATTTCGCTGATTCTCCAAGGCTATCACTTTTGAATGGAGTGATGATGTTGTCTTCCACCTCGTGGTGGCGTGCATCTCGTTAAGATATCGCTGCGTGTTGCTAATGCTTAGGCTAAACTCATAGCAGCAATTTTCAACGCCTTCAGGCGAATGCCGTCCGCACCCTGGGAGCTGTATTCGCGCGAGGACATCGGTCGCTTCAATACAGCTGTGGCTGCAAAAGAAATGTGGTTAAGGCCAGTTGACGACATGAGCTGCGTAGGCATAGTGTAGGATGATTGCACACTTTGGTAAGTATATCCAAATTGTTGTCCAAAAACGTTGGCCGACTTTGTACCGTTTATGCTAAACCCCATGAAGTGTGCAGAGCAGGGGCTCAGCGCTTGACCCGGCGGCGTTTGTTCACTTGTCTGTATATCAGTTTTGGGTTGAGGAAAAATTTTACCACAAATGTATATGGAAAACTTCACGCTACTACGTGATAATGACATTGAATGTGTTTTCCTCCTAAGAGATCTAATGCACGGAGCGGACATGAGTGATTTTCTTATAGATCTCCTTGTGTGATGCTCTACGCACCTGCCTTGCGCCGTTACTTTGCTGACTGCTCGGTAGTCACCAAAAGAAAGCGAGTTATTACATTACTTCACTATGAAGTACATCGGGACTACCGTCATCATAGGTAACCAAGTACATCATTAAGTTGAAATGAAAGTTCTCCGCCGTTGCGTCTTGTTGATCTATAGATTGAGGAATAATAAGACGAAAGCAAACTGGCGAGTGTCAAATATAAATGTCATAAGCAAACTTGTGTAGAAAATATGAGATCACAAGAAACTGGATATCGTACAGTGAGAAAGCAGCATCGGCGAAGTGGCAATGTTGCAGCTTTCACTGGCGCCTATTATCAGTTGGCGTTACTTCCCAGGTGGCTCAGTATCAAAGAAAATTTAAGCGGGAGATCCGACTAGAAGACATTAACAAGCACGACATTGGTATTGGTTGCAACCCATGTCCTAAGATGTTTGAGTGAAGCACAACGTGAGTTACGTAGACTCCAGCCTCCAGGCTGAAGTCTACGTGACGGAACGACAGAATCCAGCCAAATTTTCTATACACGACAATGCGATGGTACAATGGAACAATGGAACAATGGTATATGACGGGTAAAAAAGCATACACTTAACGAGTCCCGCAGGTTGGCAATAGAAATACTAACAAATTGGCAAAACCACATAAGTGGTTGAAGTAAGGAGCGTCAGTGAGATAAAAGGTAGAAGTATAACAGTTTTAGGGGATAAAGTGGTACGACGCAAAACTGGCTAAGAAATTGTTATCGTTGGTGATGGTAGCAAATAAAAATGGAGTACTCACCGGTTCGCACAGATTAACGACCGTGAATTTGGGGTATAAATCCAAAGAGGCTGGTCAGCCTAAATATATACAAGCGTTTTCGTTCATAAAACAAAGTGCAGGGCGCTCAGTGCGACGTCCAATCGTTTTTTAAACGTATCTAATGTGGGGGCACAAACAACTGAGTTTGGAAGGGCGTTCCAGGTCCCGCAGACCCGGAGGGAGAAATAGGTTCTCCGACAGTCTAGATGACTGTACTGTTGGCTCAGCTTTAAACTGTTACCGCGAAGGTTAGTGTTCGGGCTGAGCTTCAAGAGGTGGCGGCATACGTGACTGGGATCGCTCAATATCTGGTACACTAGTATGAGGTCTCCACGAAGTCGCCGGTACCGTCCGCTGAACACTCCGAGTATCTCCAGTCGTTCCTGGTAAGGAGTGTGGCGCAAGCCCTTGACGATTTTCGTTGCTCGACGCTGTGGGGTCTCAAGCGCTGCAAGGTCATGTTTTAGCCAGGGTTGCCAGGCCTGGATTGCATATTCGACGTGAGGACGCACGTAGGCATTCAGCATCAAAGAGAAGATGGATGGATCCAAAATTCCGAATGCTCTTCGCAGGAGTCCAACGTGCTGGTTGCCCCTTTTAGAAGCGGAATCTGACTGTTTGGAACACCCGAGGTCTTCCTGTACCAGCACCCCCAAGTCGCGATCCATGGATTTGATAGAGTTTAGTATAACAGTTGTCACGCTGGTTCATTTAGGAGTGCACGTATGGAAATATCTTCCGGTTAGCCCATCAGCACTATTAAAAGAGCAATAGAAAACATCAGATACCAACACAAAATGGTGCTTCATCTTGAACACAGTGCGTCTTTAATCGCTGTAACGATCGCCGCCTGATGTTTAGTGGCGTAGTTGTGGTAGCCTCAGTCGAGAGTTTCATGTCGTAATGCTGACATCTCTATCTGTCAAACGAAGACGATTACAAAACCGCTGAGAAAGCGCAGTGTTGAATGCGTGTGACACCTACATTTTGCCATATACTAGTTATTAAATTGGCTGAGGTGTTCACGAAATATGCTCGCTCTTCCACCAGTCGAGATTTCTATTCACTACAACTCGCTGGCAAGGATGCAGCTGCCGGATGGGGTATGAGTGTAAATATAAGATTGCGTTACCAGTAAATTCGCAAAATAGTTCCCCCAAATGACATGTTCTACTCTGCATTATGTCTGCATCCCAGTGCCAAAGGAACTAACTGACCAGGTTGAATGTGATTCGAGCGGAATGACGAAAGGGGATAACTGTACCGAAACAAATATGTAGTTGTTTCTAAGTAAGCGGTCAGGTTAGTGGATGCATGCAAGAAATCCAACTGATATATATATATGGGATCAGTGAACCGTGAGTTGAGAACACAATTAGCCCACGAATTTCTGCCTAGCAGAGCGAAAGTTTATACTGAAACCTTGAAGTAGCCCCGTATACCCAAACACAGATAAACGGCGCTCAAAAAAGGCTAGGACTTGGTAAAATCTTGAAATTAGCATAGAAGGTATGAATAATCGATAAGATGAAAATAGCTTAGATTTTAGGTGATTATCATTAGGCAAATGTTTTCAGTGGTTGGATGAGGGATCGAAGGGTCTTGGTGTTTTGGCTTCGGAACGTAACATGCTCCAGTATTCGGGGCAGAAATATTCAAAGCCGATGAGATGTCGACAGAAATAAGACCCGGGAGATGGTCCACTTTTGCAACGCAATGCATCTTACAGATATGGGGTGATGTGGATCCGGGAAGGAATGAAGAAGGGTAACGGGCGCAGTGCAATCAGGGAATTGGATTTTGACTTATGTCAATTGGTTCCGAGGGGCCTATCATGCAGTGATCTACCATTAAAGAAGGAGCATAATTTTCCAAAGAGATTTGGATACCATCGCTCGCTGGGCCATAAATACAACGCCGAAATAGACGATGAGTAAAGCATTAGGCAATACTTATGGATGGCGGTTTTCCCAAACGGAAGCTACAGGAAGTGTTCAGTGAACGCTCATGACGTAACGATATAGGATGGCAGGGAATTCGTGCATCGAAGAAGCCTCAGAGAGAATTCAGAATATGCTAAGCGTGGGAATATAAGCGGGTTATTCTGTTAGAACAGGAAGTTAATTTCAGCGCCAGTATATTTTATGGACCTTCTTCCCACAGATAGGATAACCAACGGAGTCTATAAAGCTAGATAAAATGTTGTGCAGATATGCGCATAGATTAACCTGCGAGACAACTGCACACACTAATTTCAGAACACAAAAACTCAAATCACGGGTGTAAATGGAAAGCTTCATTGAATGACCCAATCGTGGCGTTGCATGCGCTAGACACTGGGCACCGCATCGATTAGGTTACAGGTGAAAGCATAAGGTGGGATCTCCAATCAATGCGCCAGAGGATTAACAGCGCAAGGAAGAGACGCAGCTTGATAAGTGCTAACTTTTTGGATTGTCTCAATGGTGTCCACATAAGAACTAAGAAATCTGTACATAAGTGTACTATTGTATAAACAGGCTTGTCAATTTCATAGTTTTGCCCGGTCATGTTTGCATCAGGACCACGGTCATCGCAAGTGGACATTTAGTTGCCGTTTGACGTACGCAGGCGGTTTAAACCGGCCTATCTAGAGGACCTTGCTTAATCATAAAAGGTGTAAATTTGTATGATGCAGCAAAATTTGAAATTTACACAGATGGTTGTCCTCAGTAAGTTGGAAAGTGCAAATGGCATTCGAAGATCTGCAGATGCTTGCATTCCATATCGTCTCTTCAGTGCCAATAACGATAACTGGGAATTAGACGTGAAATTTTGAGGCTGTAAACATACACACAGACAAATGCGAGAGAACACGGATGTTGTGACACTACATCCAAGGCAGGCTGAGGCTGACCGATAATTACTTCTGGACACAGCACTGGTTTAATCCGATTTATGACGACCGCGTCAGCGAACCATAGGAATCGGGTTTTGGTATGGTGCACCAAGAACGACTTGTTCACCACACTCTGGTTACCCGAGGTCCACAAGTGTATATAAATCAGAGATGCGTAAACTTGGATCACATCTTGGTTTTGCTTCGATCTTCTCGAAGTATCGAGGAAGAGATAAACGCATTCAATTAAGTCCATCCAGCAATAAGGTTCACCTGCAAAGTTGAAGAAAACAGTCGCCTTCATTTCCTCGATATTACTATGAAAAGACTTGATGGGGATGCGATGCAGCGTTGCATATACAGCAGGGGTACGTAGGAGGGGCAGCACACAAACTTCCAAAGCTTTGTGCCACTTGGGTTTAAACGAAACTTCATACGTACCCTGGCGAGTCGAGCTGAACGCATCGGTTCTGAATACATGCTTCCAAAGGAATTGGAGTGTTTTGCTTAGTGTTTAGGGAGAATGATTATCCAGAGAGTTGGATCAGAGCCAATATGGAACATAAGAAGAAATACCCTGTAGTTTTGATAGTAGAACCTAAGCCAGTAATCCTACGACTGTCATACGAGGGCGAAGTTGCGACGGAATTTCAGTCTCACCTATTTTTGTTTGCACTCAGACGTCATTTTCCAGAAATGGAACAATGGTTTTGTAGGGTAAAAGAGCTAATGCTTAAGTGGTCCCGTAAGATGGTTATGGTGAAACTTAAAAATACAAAGTGTTAGCAAAACTTGGGTTTACACCGGTGAAATCACTGAAGTATACTTAGTCTAAACTGTAAATCCTAGGTAAATTGATTAGGAATGACACTAAATGGGTGGTTGATTAAAATCGTGTCACCTCCCGGTGTACACATACAAGAGGTGAAAATTGGAAATGAAATCTGGGACCGCCAATGCAATCTCTTTCAGACACTTGCGTTTATCTATGGGTAATCGGTCGTGTAAAATGGTGCAGCGAAATAAGTGTACGGTCAACTCGGGTTTCGAACTTTGCCAATGTAGAAGCACATAGAACAGATTCCAGAAGTGCATTCCATATACGGCAAACGCGTCCAGAAAGGAAATTCCCATGGCATTCCAAACGACTGTGCTGCTCTGCCAGCTAGAGATAGTGGACTTTCAAACTGATGTTGTGGCTGAGCTCTAGCAACTGGCGGCATGTGCGGTCGAGATCTCCCAAAATCTGGTAAGTCAAAATGAGGTCCCCGCGCAATCGCTGATACTATCCGCTGAATACCCCGAGCAATTAAAGCCTACGTTCATATGGCAAATTATACAGAATGATATCTTTAATTAGCCCCGCGTTGGGGTTTCTCCAAGACGATGAATTCTCTCCTCAGGCATGACTGCCAGTCCTGTATTGCGCATTCCACATGTGGAAAATCGAAGGGTCAAATCGTCCGAATGCAAGCTTCAGGAATTCCACGTGTTCGATGCCATTTCTTGACACCGTTTCAAATTTATTCGAACATACAAGGTCTACCTGGACCAAAACTCACAGATCCTTCTCGCAAGAAGATGTTCGAAGCTCCCGGTTGTTGAGTTGGCAGGAGTACACCAACTGGTGACGTAAGTGCAGCACTCTACATTAGTCCACATTGAAACGAAGTTGATTCTGGATTGACCTCCTGTACCCTATCCAGATCAGTTTGAAGTACTGTGCTATAAGCTTGTGTATTGATCGCCTTTCATACCTTGCTGTTGTCGGCATAAAGAAAGCCGTTAGAGTTTATGAGGCATTTGATATGGTTTATATACGTCAAAAATATTCGCGGTCCAAGTACCGATGTTTGTGGTACATTGCATTCAACTCGGATGGGATCTGATAGCGATCCACTCATCCGTACTTCCGGGCGTCAGTGTAGAAGAAAGCTTCTGATCCATCCTAGTAGACGATCACCCATACCAAAGTTCAGGATGTTGAATTACAGAATGCCGTGATCTAACCAGTGAAGGCGTTTAAGTAGTTGATAAATACCACATCAACTCCTGTACCAGAGTCTACTGCTTTAGTTCAGCTGGAACATGCTTGTAGTAGATTTGTAGTGCACGATCAATTTTGTCGGAAGCTATGTTGTTCCAGTGCGAGGTAGTTAAATTCTTCTAAGTAGGCCGTTAGCGCGTCAGAAATAATAGCTTTCATGACCTTTGAAATAACCGGTAGTAAGATTATGGGGAGATAGTTGACTTGGTTTGAACGACTACCTCCACTCTGAATAGGATTAATCATCCGGTGTTTCCACATATCGGGCACGTAGATTTCTTCAAAAAAGTGTTAAAAAATCGAGCTAAAGGCTCAGCTAAACTCTAGGCTGCTGCCGCTACGATTTCGTATGCAAATTATCAACTCCAGGGGAGCTGTGTATACTCAACAGCTTTCTTATTACAGCTTCTGCAGTGAAGGATATGTGCGTACTTTTTGGGGGGTAACACAGCCATCTCCAGTAGGGTAGGTGGCCAGTGATCGCACTGAAATGTGGCAGCGTAGTGTAGGTGCAGGGTAATGACCGCCTACTTCGATGTAAGTGGTTCCGTCCGCTGTTTGAATTCACCGTTTTACTTTACGTAGACTGTTGACGTGTTGATACAGAAGCCTGTGATTTGAGGCCAAACGCACTGCTAACTTCTGCTGGTACACCATTCTACTCTCGCGAACAAGCTGAGCACAGTGGTTACATTGAGTGGTCTAGTCCATCTAGTTCTCACTGCATGGGGAGAGTTTGTAAATATGCCAGGTTGATTTTCGCATCGCTATACAATTGAGTGTACCGTTTCGCAGAAAAAACACTATGTTTCTCGGGCGGAAGGTCTTAGTCACTGACGCTTCGACAACCAGACATCTAAACTGGCTGCCGAAATGTTCCCAAGCACTAGCTGGTGAATCGTCTTCCAGAAAGGTTTAGTTGGCTGTCTCACTTAGTCGAGCTAATATGTCATAACGTAAAATCGTTTTTGTTGCGTCGCTAATTTCAACGGGATATTCTGTATAGCAAATGTATTCGAAGGGTAGGACTACATTATCGCTGCGGCCCAAGTGGAAGTCAACGACCACTCGCTAGACCATTAGTTCCTCCTTGGTGAACATCCGATCCAGTACTGAAGACCTACCTTTTTCTCGGCATCGAGTGTGTTGATGTGGCCATACAGCGGGTAACTGGAGACAAACACTTGTGGATCGGCCTTAAACTGTTCTCCGGGAGCTGTTTTGGATTCCAGAACGTGGATGTTGAAATCGCCAATAATGAGAGTGTGCCTGTAAGGAGAACAGCTAGTAGACATTCATTTATTGTGAACAAGCTTGATAGCCATTCTTTACTCTTCCCATTTTCTATTTCTTGATTGTTGTTTAAACTCTCTACTAGGTTAGCCCGATTGGTACATCCACGTCATTGTTAATGGACGCTCATCGTCATGTCCTTATCAGCAGCGGCATTTGCAAGAACATATTCTATTGGTTTTTTCTTCTCATCACTGTTCTACTTGGTTATGTTAAAAATATTTGGTTGTCACACAAGTATTGTGCTAGTTTTCAACTTTGGGTCTGCATTCCTTATTCTCGTTTGTTTCGTGACTTTTGTTTAAACGTTTCATTTCGTCATTCTGATTAACCAGTGCCCGTCACTGTAAATGGACGTTCGCTTTACGCTTGGAGTCCAATGATGCTATTTTTAAGGACATACGCGATTCGCTATTGAGTACACGGTTGCTTATTCGCCATTGCATTTGACGTTTTTCCTTCAGTTGTTTGGCTCAAGTGTACTTTAGTAGCTTCCCTTCATTTTGTCTTCAAACTATATAAGCAACTGTGATTTCATGTATACAAATCTCCTTCTGGCTCGTCTTGGACGTATTCTTGCGGTCGTGGGTTGTGGGCGGCGACGCAACAGCTTGTAAGCTGTGTTTATCACCCTCCTTATTGTGGATGACAGATATAAGTCCATTTCAGAGTGGAAGAAAGGAGGACAGTAACTGATCGCCACTAACCAAGTGCTGTCGCCTTTTAAACGTAGACGGCACCGGAGGTTATCCTGTACCGTGTTGACCGGATCCTCTATGAGCTCACATCGGAGTTCGTTGCGGAACTACAGAACCACCCCTCCACCTTCGCTGCGTCGGTCGTGCCGATCAATGGACATGTCTGGCAGCACGACCTCCATGTCACTTATGTCAACGTTTAACCACGTCTACGTTATAGCGATGAGTTCGCAAGTTTTTGATACTTGATGCAGCCGGATTTCGGAAAGTGTACCCAGTAAGCCTTGAGCTCTAGTGTACATACAGGAAAGCTTCTCTGATGTTGATTAGGAAGATATGAATGATATGGATTTGTGCCGGCACTTTATCGTTTTTCGGGTGCATTGCCAAATCTAGATCGGAATGCAATTTATTTTTGGTACACCTGCACCTGCGGTACGTAGTCCAACTGCAGCCTTCTCGATAGTTTCGGGTCTTAGCGCACATGTTTCTGCATCGTTGTTGTGGTTATGTTGAGTCGCGGATGGTGTCGTTTCCCCGAAAACAGCGAGTGGCTGCGGCTCTCCAAATGCTGTCTACAGTCGTAGTTCTAACGGATGTGTATTACGTAGTAATTGTAGTAAGTTTACAGCCATCTCTTTTGACTGTACAGTTGTTTCAATATCCTAGGGCCACTGCCTCTGTAGTTTGGCTACACTGGTAAGCGTGTAATCGACAGAAGTATGACGTCGCCTGCACAGAGCTTCACGGACGTAACGCCATTGTTCCAGGTCATGAGTGTGGGCTTCTTCGTTGCTGGTTGTCGGTAGCTCGGTCACACCATGAACGAGAGTATTTGTTTTGCTACACTCCGTGTGGTGATCGATTGCATTATTTTTGTCGTGTGTAACAAAGTAATCCCGAAGCAACTGTTGAATTGTGCAAGGTAATCCAAAAATCTGCGGCGTCCGGGCGTATATCTAAATTGCAAATCCAGTTCACTGGTACTCCGATGGTGACACCACACTCGAAGGATAATAGACATTTCCACACAAACCTTACGTGTACTTGCTCATTTTTATGTTCCTGCGAGGCGGAATACATTGGTCATATGGCAAGGCTCCTACCTGAGCGTGAAAGAATACCACCCGATCGGGCTTTGAACTGGAAACAGAAAAATAGTCAAATCTTCATTTGCCGCGCAAATACCCGACACATGTTACGCCACAGAGTCAGCTGATTCTTTCAAAATTATCAGGATCTGACGAATCGAACTAACTGCGTCTGCAACCGACTACTAAAAGCCGCTGGGGCAATTGCGATGCGGCTGTATGAGCCGTTAATGTGTTCGGAAGAAGCTAACTAGAGGGTTGGGACTCCTTGGGCCCAAATGGCTACTAACCCTTGACCCGCGAAGTCATAGCTAGTCAGTTGCCATAACTTAACAGACAGCAATGTCAGCATCCAAGGAACCAGCTCTAGTAGTATTGACTTGTAACGTCTGTCTGCCTTGTAATGTCTGACATTGTATAAGCCTACGGATGCATTATCGAAGACAAATGTTCGCTTGGTTTGAATTCGGATAATAATATGTGCTCATTTGATTGCAGTTTTACTCCATTGTTTGCAGTATTACTATAATGTGGTCAGTTCCGTTTGCAGCTGCCGAATTTGCAGCAGTAATCACGAGGGTACTTGTAAATACATCGCTGACGGGCTTTATGATCACGAAGTCAAGTGGTCACGATTAATCGTAGACTTGAGTTATCCTTGAGAAATTGTACAACCAAATGTCTGGAGACGTGGACTGAGTAGATCTCAGTTAGACCAAATCCGTCTGACACTAATCAATCCCAAACATATTGCTGCAGGTTTATGTTTTCTCTGTCTTAGCCACTACGAAATTAAATTCCGAAACGATGAAACGAACGAAAATGAACGTCAAATATTTTGAGTAAACATGGTCTGAAGTAGCACCTACAGTCGTTATTTGGTATGGGTAGGAGGAACGAACAAAAAGCACAATACTTACACCACAGAACTCAAGGGTTAAACATAATCAACATGATTACTAGTGACCAATTTTATCGATGGCCGTTTTCTAGATAAGTGGTTATTTGTATGGCTAAGCAAATCTGTTTTCACTTCTCTTATGCTAGCATTATCCAGGTAACAAACCTTACGCAATCACCAGAAGTTAGTAAACCTCCTCATACGACACGTAGCGTACCGTGCGTTTTACAAACATTTCATGTAAGTGACTTACCAAGTGCTTTCAGTTCAGATTCAAAAGACATTTCGGTTTATCTCCGAGAAATCTTGACCAAGCATGAAGCTTCGAAAGCAACAAACCGTCTTCGTTCCGTATCAGCTCAATGTGATATTATCGACCATTATTGCGTAAAGTAGATACAGTCGAATTGCTAGTATCAGATATGTCATACCACTTATACACGCATCAGTATGAGGCATAAATAACTAAATAACTAATCGATATCAGAAGAGTAGTAGGGGGAGTTGAATGGTATAGGTAGAATTTCGTCACATCTAGGCTCACTCAGACAGCCGCCACAAGCCCGGAAAAGCACTGTACGCGCGTTCCATCCTTTCGGGAATCATCAGCAGTGCGCATTCCATCGGCCCCTTGGTAGGGCTCGAAACCGCAACTCGACTGTTGCCAGTCCGTGGTTGAGACCACTGAGCTACGGGGGACGGCAACGACCATCGTGAATAAGTTACTAGATGTGATATAGCGCCGCTCACTATCCACTGACTTACACGTTACTGCCGTGCAGAGGACAGGGTAGCCCCCTCAGCAAGCGACGAGCTTAACAAACTTAAGCCGCCAATTATCTTATGGCATTATAAGCAGTTTGTTCTGTGTACTGATTACATCTAATAACTTATTCACGATGGTCGTTGCAGTCCCCCGTAGCTCAGTGGTCTCAACCACGGACTGGCAACAGTCGAGTTGCGGTTTCGAGCCCTACCAAGGGGCCGATGGAATGTGCACTGCTGATGATTCCCGAAAGGCTGAAACGCGCGTACAGTGCTTTTCCGGGCTTGTGGCGGCTGTCTGAGTGAGCCTAGATGTGACGAAATTCTACCTATAACTAATCGATATATTTCGCTACTATGCAAGGCGCAAACAGACAATGTTGTCCTGTCACTACGTGCAACATAATTGGAGAGCAGAGAAACTTTTTCGAGTTTTGCAAAGTAGTTTCCAGAGGAATTTCTGGTTGTGTTCTATCTATTTAAAGTATCGAAAATACTGAAGTAGGGAACGGGGATAGATGCGGTCATATTCGTGAATTAAGATAAAGTAATAAGACCACGTGTTGAACCGTCTCTTGGGGACCCGATTCCATACAGAGTTATCCCTCGAGTGGTTTCATACTCCCTTCCACGTCACATCTGGCAACGGGCTGATGTGGTTTAAAAGTAAGTATGCTGCCATAATATGGAAGCAATTTCTATTGGCCGCTCTTATATGGAGGTAGACCCTCATTTCGCCGATATTGTTGAAGAGAAAATAGGCCAACACCGTATAAAGGCATTTCTGGGACTGTTTTTAGAAATAAATAAATAAACAAATGGTCTATTTTCCGGCGATACCAGGTGCAGTCCAACTATGTGGTCTGATCAATGTGTACAGCAGAATCGCAAAAATATGCAATTGTGCACGCTTTATATAATGGATACCAAACGGATATTAAAGTTTTTGGCAGGTTTAAGATACTAAAAATATTGAAAAGTCGGGAACAATAACCGATATAGATTTAAACAAATGTTCAGGTAAAGTAATACAGCCAGCCGTGGAACCGTCCCCAAGGGACCTGCTTTCATGCCGGGTATTCCTTCGAAAGGTTTCGCCCACACTTCCATGCTATACCTGGCCGCGTGCCGGTGTGGCATAGTAGCATACGAGCCATCACCTGTTCATCATATTGTGCTCTTTTTAAGGCTGCTTTTATGTGCACATTATGAGTGATGGAGCCTCAGCCCGGTCCGTCATGCGGACTATTCAATTATGGCACTTTTTATATGCCAGTCAGTTGATGGCAATGTGTCTTACATGGATATAGTCTGTAATAGTCTGGAAGTTTCACTCCGTCACTTCATGTGATCAGCTCATTGGTGGCTAACAATGACATGGAAGGCTGTAAAATAAGAAAAGTTGAGTGCAAGAAGAGTACTATAGTTAATGCCAAACATAAGCGGATATAATATACAACAGCGTAAAAATGGATCGCGCCGGTCATACCATCAAACTGCATGATGTGACAGCCGAAGACAGATAACTGCACGGGTCGTCCATAGGCAAAATATTAACTAGGGAATCCGAGGTCGCCAAGCACTGAAACTGGGCATATGTTTCTGAACTGGTATCTCCAGAAAAAAGGGAAGTGTTTGGCATTACAGAACAAATGTAGCGAAGGGACTGCCAGAACAAGTATTACGAATTAGTCAGTCTGAGGGGAAGCATTACAAAGATTGTTCCTGGCCCCACACACAGCTAGACGCCCCAGTTATTATGTCCTTTCTAACAACTAACTCATTTGAGTCCAGCAGACTTTTATCGCCAGTGGGTTTTTGGCAATTTGCATTGCATGGGTGTACTTACTTAGTTTTGAAACCTCTTTCAATCATATCAGATGATATGTTCAGTCGTGATCAACCATGGGATAGAAAAATATATAAACTGAATGAAATCCACAATGATTACGTGTTATATGCTCTGGAATGTGCTATAGGATGACAGTCGTCGGATTCATTTTGTATGGGCAATCGTAGAAAACAAGTAAGCGTTCGAAGTATTTATAATTTGTGAGCTCCTGGAAGCTTTTCTGGTGTTTGCATCAGGTGAAGCCAATCCAAACGAAGCGAAACGAAAGTGGAAATAGATTTCGTGGAGTACGCAAGACTGCGGCGTATACCTTAGTTGTGACCAGCAGAAAAGGATAGAAAGGAGTAGCGCAGACAGAATGTGAAGAAATAAAAATAGCCCGACAACAATTTTTCGCTTGCTTATGCTTTGGTGTAATGGTAAGTAGAAAATTCTCGTCGTTCGACCTAAGAAAGTATTGCCAATGTTAATCTTGGGGGAACCAATCAAGTCAGGCTTAAAATAGGTATCCGGGCTTGCAGATCATTTATATCTTGATCTGGTTTATTAAAATAGTCAAGTGCCATTTTGATTCTCACTATAAAGAAAGCAGTTTCCTCGTTGAGAATTAGACGTAATGTCCTTCAACCCTTATCCATGACTACTTTGCACATATTTCACATAGAATTCTATTCCATAATACAGAGTATAGGTCAAGGAAAAGGTTGTTTGACTGTTTCATTTTTGATCTCTTCACTATCACGTTCTTGTTGTCCTTTCTAAGGGAAACTTTCCCTGTGCTGCTAGCAGTATCACTGCAGTTGTAGAATGTATATTTTTAGTAAGAGTCACAAAGAACAGGAGGGGGTTAAGTTTTATCCGACGCAGCCAAAAGTGATCTAGTTGTAAAGCATTCCATCAAGCCATACTTGACAATTTGGTGGGATAAGAGAAGTTTAGTGATTGAACGTTGCACTCACTCTAATGATAAAGGATCAATCATTCTAGGATTGAAATAGATTAGAAAGCCATAAACTAGTAATGGACGTTTTGCATTTCGTAAGTGGCTTTGGACAGGGTATGTTTCCTTGAACGGCCAACGTGAAGTTCCTTTCCTCAACGATTAAGGAAAGAAGATTTGCACGTTTACTAACAATGGACATTGTCATATAAATGGCAAGCTGGATGCGATATGAACATAAAGAAAAGAGAAAGAAAATCCTGCATTTTCTATGGTTCTTCAGATATCTGGAATACAATATAGTACACGCAGTGACGAAATAGACGTCATCAGTCGTATGAAACGGAGAGGAAAAGCAGTAGGGTAGGATATTGCTTAGGTACGCCTAACATTTTATCAAAATACATGAGTAAAAAGCGCAAAATGTGTTAGGATAAGGAAAAAAGCGTGGAAAACACCCCAGCAAAAACAAAAGAACAGCATCCACAACTCATGACTCAAAAAAGGAAGGCCAAAATCGCCAAAGGAAACAAAAATCTGTCTTCTATAACTGTCCTCCATACATGCAATCATGTATGTACAATAAGTCAATCAGGGATCCGGAAAGACGGACAATGCGCAGGAAAGTAGCTTAAGAAGTATATATGCATCAGCTTATGAAAACTCACAGAAATTAGAAATACATGCTGGAACAAAGTATCGGTTAATATCCAAATGAACACATATCTAAATGAAACCTGATCAGGGAAAATCGCTCAGAACTCACAGCTGGCAAGAGAAGTTAGTCCCCCGCATACCAAGTGGTCTCGAAGATGGTTAGGTAGTTCACTTCCGATCGTTAAGTCCACTACGTTATGCAGTCCAGCACCGGCCATTTGCTTGAAATCGGTTTCTCTAAGTACCGCACTCATGGGCTGAAGGAAATGAACGTTCCTTTTACTCTCTCCATCCCTCGGGTCATACCCAGTTCGCTTTATAGCTTCGATTTGCGAGTTATGCCAATCTGGAGATGGCCACGATTTAATATCGACTGTCTGCCGGTAAGTTTAAACTGAGTTTATCTGCTTGGATGATTAGTTGTAAGAGCTCCTGTGCTCATTATTCAAACCTACACAGTTTCGCAAATTTGGTTCAAGGCGCAATATCCTACTTCATTCAAATTTTCCATTTGTTGATAACCATCTGAAGTTTCCAAGTCACTCCATGTGCGCCAAGCAGATGGAAGTCGAAATTTAATGCAGTCTGTTGAACCTAAGGCTGTCGTTACCAAGATTTTAAATAGAAAACATTGGCGACGATTTCCTAGCAACAAAGCGCGCATCTAACATTTAGTGCTGTTAGAGGAGTACTAGTCTCGTAAATCCCTCCGATCTGTGTTTTCCAATCTTCGTGCACGAACTACCAGTTCCTCATCAGCACCGAACTGTCCGCCCCATCGAAGCGATCTGCATGTGGCGTATCCTTAGGTTCGCAAGGAACTTGACAGGTTCGATCTATACACGACAATCTACGCTTATGTCGATTCCCCACGCCAACGCATATGCCGTCTGTCAACTTTATATCATACTGACACTTTCTCAGCCGTCACGTGAATCGAAAATCATTGGCGTTCACGTGTTCAGGCGATCATTCACACCGCTTGAGAATATTTGTGGGTCGCGCTTTCCTGTGTTTTTGGTCCTTATTCTCCTGACATTAAAAATACAACGAGTATGCTTAGAATAAGAGAACAGGCCACATAGTTTATTCCACTGCCGATGTTGGCTGGCATGGTAACAACAGATAGACACGGTGTTCACGTTCATTAGTTCCTACCGTTGCATATGAAGTGGCTTCAGTATCGCGGGTAAAAGAGCATTACTTCGAGCAGATGCTCACGTCTTTGGCTAATTTTTGTGTACAGTAGCGAGTAACTGAACACGGCTCAAGCACCTAGGATGCATGAGCTCAAGGAATGTGCCAGTCCATGATAGAGGTATTGACGATGCCACTTGCTCGATCGCAAATCCATTCGTTTGTTAAATAAAACCCTTCGGAGGGAAGTAGACGGAAGCCTGTACGATTCTCATAATCAGTTCAATAGTATAATTGCTTTTAACAATCTACTGCGGCTATCCCACCGGGTACCCACAACTGGCATCGATAAGATTTGTTTGGTAATTCAAATGCTCTGTCATCCATGTTCGACGACAATGTGTGCAGACTTGTATTGTGATGCGTAGAACTTTACAAATCAGTGATGTGGGCACGGCAAGTGTGAGACAGAAAGGAGCATTCAAATCAACCACTGACTCTGACTGACCGGGCAAAAAATAGAGTAATGAGTCTCCATCCCGAGAAATGATTGCAATTCGGGAATGTTTCACGGTGTCGGTGCAGCGAGAACGGTTTGAATTTTCTTACGTAATCGATGTAACCCATGTCTGTCCAAACGTAACACCTAGGTACTCAACGCTATGGGAGAGAAAGACATACTTGGATTCTTTGAGCTTAGCTCCGCTCTCTTGGATGCGTTCTAAAACTGTAGTTAGTGCCGTCAGATGCCCGTAATTGGTACCGCCAGTAACCAAGTTATCGTCCAAGTAATTACACACTCCAGCTATACCTTTCACCAAATTGTCTACAATTCTCTGGAAAATCGCCGACGCAGAGTGTATCCCGCACGGTAACCGGTAACAGTGAAACAACCCAAGTGTATATTGATAGTCGTAACTCTTTTAGCGGATTCGTGAAGTTGCACTTAAGAAGAAGCCTGGCTTAGATCAAGCTTGAAGAATCCTGTCCACGCGACAAGGTTGCATAGAAGTCATCTATTCGTGGAATAGGGTAGAGTTCCGTAGTCGTCTCTCAATTAGTCGTCAGTTTTTAGTCATCACAAATGCGAATGGAACCATCTGCCAGTTGCACCAGAACGATCGGTGCAGCCAAGGATGAGTGGCGTACAGGGGAGATTATCCCGTCTTTTTGAAGGCGCTCCAGCTCCGACACTATTTTTGGACGGATCACATAAGGTAAACTACGTGCTTCGAGAAATTTCGGGTGCGTACCTGGCATGATGTTGAAGCAAGCTTGGAAACTACATAATTTCCCGGTCAGTTTTGCGTCAAAAATAGTAGTAAAAGCTTTCAAAAATGGTAAGCAAATCTGGAGTGCGATCCATCTTTTTGACCTTTCGAAGTATTTCCGGCATGTGTTTCAATCAATTCCTCCCAAGCAGGTTCGGGCCGTCGATGTTAACCACAATTAATGGAAGAGTCAGCGTCTCGATACCATGATTTACTTCCACATTACATACATCCAATACATCTAGTGCTTCTCCCGGGTAAGAGCTTAACGTAGACTGACTCGGTGTCAGAATCGGATCAGGCAATGTCCGCTTGTGGATCAAGGGAACTGATGCTCCGATGTCAATTTCCAAGCGCACTGGATGTCCAATTCCACAGTATATGGGGGTATCCTCATGATATGAGTTCCGGTAGGGTATAAGATTAAATACGATATGGACTCGTCAGAGTCTTCCACGGAATGAACAGCATTTTGTGCAGATCAGGGTACCGATCGCTGGTAAATCATCAAAAAGCATACGCTTGCAGGATGTTCAACTTTGCCGCATTTGTGACAAGTAGATTACTTGTGTTTACAGTCAGCAGCGTTTCCATGCCTTTCACTGCATCCGTAACAAGTATAAGAACGTTTAACTGTATGTTAAAAAAGCGGTTTAACCGTGTGAAATGCGTCGGGAAGAGAATCGTTCCGATAGTGAACCAATTAATGCACCAAGTTCTCGCGTTGTCTGAACAGCGGGTATGCTGTCTCCCAATTAAGTTTTCCTCGTCTTCCGAAGAAAGACGTTGCATCGCTTTATCGTCCCGGATACCAACCAACAAACACCGGATGGTCATTGGTTCTTAAAACCTGGTGGATGGAATTTCATTATAATGGCAGTCTAGAAGGGATTGCTGCATACGGCTGATGAAGTAATTAACACTGTCTTCCTCTCGCTGTCGTAGCTTGGAAAAATGCAAGTGGGCCTTGAAGACATGCTGCCGCGGCCCCCAAAGGCAATCGAGTACATTAAGACTGTCGAACAAAGATGCGTTTTCGTACAAACGTAGTGCATCAAAATGGCTTTGACCTTCTGCATCAGGACGTTAAAAGTAATAGCAGTGGGTTCTCCTCCAGCGAATCGAAAATGCTAAAGTTAGCTTACAAGATGAATCCTTTCAAAAAGGTTCAGGTGCAGTGGACTGTCTCAAAGTAAAGATACCCAGAATTGATCATCGTCCGCCCGTACTGAACCCCAACACTTAGTAGAACGCAGTATTCAGATCGTAGAGTACGAAAGTAGAACACGTCAGTTTCCGTAATACACTGAATGTTTTGTGTCGCCACAAAGACAACGCTTCGCATAAGTTCAGACAGTCTAATCAATGGTTAGGTGGAGTTAACGGGCGCACTCACTGACTTCGGTGGATGCAATCAATAGGAACAGTCTAATCGTTGGACTGACACACTGCGTGGTTGTCACCTTAGGTGGTCACAGTTATCTTGATGTCGAACTGGCGTCAAAGTTTTGGAGTACCAGCTCTCACGAATCGTTCGTCATTCGCTCCATACACTTGTTTTGTGATCTAAATAAGCGGGCCCGTGGCCGAAAGCCAAAGTATCTGCACTCATCCCGGAGGTGGCGGGCTCGAGCCAGCCTCCGGGACCAGGCAAGCCTTGCACTATCCTTAGCCCATGCGCCAATGGCGGTGGTCACATGGCAACGAAACAGCGTTACGGCTTACCTGTGTACAACTGATGCCATTGTTCTCTAGCTTGACTGAGGCCTGAAACTCGGGATACCATGGACATGGATTGCTTGTAGGCCATTTATTTATGGAAGTAAAACGGACTTTGTAGGCATTTTTGAAGTTTGGTCCAAAGAACGTCCGGAAAACTACAAAAACTGCACGTGTGTCGTAACGCTCTCGGTTGGATACGGCGCGTTTGGTCGGAACAAAAGTTCGGCTCCAGTACAGGCAAAAGTGAACCAATGGTATAATACGCATGAAAAGCTAAGGCTTGAGAAGTCACGCGGGATGGTTTGTGGGAATAAGGTAAGTTCCATTTAGTTACCTAAAGGAGAAAAATACATATGTAGACCTACCATATTATCCACATTCACACAAAGGTATATCCGTCTACCCCGATTTCGTGGGGTTGGTGAGCACAATATTTATCTGCGCCTTGTCGTCACGCAGTGAATAGAAATCAAATCAAGCAATGTACGTAGTGTAAAGCATCGTATGGTCTTTGAAAAAGGGGTAGCATAAGCGCAGAAATGACAAGGGTCGAAAGAGCGTTCCACGGTTGACAAACACAAAGGGAAAAATAATTCCGGCTGCACTCAAGCCGACTGTGTTGGGTGGCATGTTTCGATTTATGAACCTTCAATTCCGTGTTGCGGCTAAGCTACAAGCGATGGCGGAAGACGTGAGTATGGTTTTTTAAGTTCCGGAACGCCAGAATGAAGTCAACACGTACACAGCGATATCTTCTTTTGTACACTCCCAGGGATTTCAGTCGCCTATGGTATTGCAAGTGGGACAACCACTACAAATTTTTGTTGCCGTACGCAGGGTGGTCTCCAGGGCAACCTGGTCGAAACATAACTAGAGTTGTCAAGCCTGGACACGGTACTCTAAGTGGGCTCTCACACATATGCATTGAGCATTTGGTGGAAGACGGTGGGATCGAACCTCCAGAACACACTTCGCAATAGACCAACCTGTTGACACGCGGTATTAGATGCCTTCAAGGACTGCGCCGAACAGTCGTGATAGTCTTGAATCATCACCCGAAGTTCTAGCTCTTTGAGGCGATTTTTAGCATGTCGTCTTCAATCCTCATATGCGTACGTGGGCTTGTGGCGGACATGCACGTTTTGCACTTGTCCGTGTTAAACGGAAGTAGATTTGCCTTTGACAATTCAAAGGGGTGGTCTAAGATTCCTTGGGGCATATCGTGATCCTCCTGGCAGTCAATTGTCCGCCATATATATTGATGTCATCGGCAAAATACAGGAAGTTTGACGGCAGAAGACTTGCAAGGTCGCTTATGAACAACGGACATACCTGCGGCCCCAACACCGACCATTGTGTAACACCGCAGTCCACATCAACATGATCAGAAAATGAACCTCGAACTCGAACCTGAAGGTGCTGCGGATAGAAGTTTTCGATTCGTCCATGAACAAAGTTCCCAACTCCGTACGCTTAAAGCTGTTGGAGAAGAGTGAAGTGATTTATGCGGTCAATGGCTTTAGAAAAGTCTAGGTAGATGACATTAATGTCGGTCCCATTGTCATCGATCGCGGTCCAACTGCCACAGGCAATAAGTAGATTGGCAGTAAATGACCGATGCTGACGTAATCCGTATTGCTCCGGTGCTATGATGGTAGACCTTTCGAAGTAGCTCATCACAACCTCACCTATGGTCGACTCCATCACGTTTGAGAGCGCTTGGAGAGGAATCACTGAGCGATAGTTGGTGGGCTCTGGGCGGGTACCACTCTTGAAAATCGAGGTACGAATGCCTTGCTCGCACCAGTTAAGAAGCTGCTGTTGGCCATGGTATCTGTGGAAAAATCAAGCTACTGGTTCATCTATCCTCGAACCAGCCATCTGCAGCGCTTTCTTAGCATGTTGGAAGCTCCGGAGAAATTATGCGCGCGCAACGGCTGCAGTTTCCTCATTATGGTCGCCGAACCAAACGTGACATGTGTGTAAAATTTGGCATCTGGTAGAATGAGACAGATACGATACACATGCTGGTAGCACATCGGAAAATTGAAGCAGACTGTAGCCATAGAAATTTGGCTGAATCCTCGGCGGATTGTGAACATCCATCCGCTGATATTAATGGGGGAACCCACATTTCACATTCCGGAGGCTGTGCGCTTCCCTGTGCACAAGCCTTTTGTTACCACAAAACTTGTCCGCTAGACTCTGCTGATGTACTAATTTGTCCTCGCGCACAAGATGGCACCGTGATTATGATGCACAATATAGTTACTCCATTTGTCAGGGTTAGGGTTGGCTCTATGCACATGCAACGCTACGTCCCTTAATGTTATGTGTTTTCTGGTTCTGCTCGGAATGAATGATTGTGTCCTAGCAGAACGAAGGGGATTGTTAACCGATTCAAGTTTAATCAGATCACTGAACTTGTCAACAAACTACATCCAAGCACTTCCAATGGAACAGTCGTCCGAAAACTCGCAAATGGCATCACCCACAAGTTCTGCCAGTATGTCCTACTGGGTGATTGTTCCAAACAAATCACAATGTTCTTGTGGATAGTCCACAAACCACACACAGTCATACATTATGGTTACGTGGTCACTCCGCCCCAGAGGGCTCTGCAGTCTTGGTTTCGCAACCATGAGTTCTTTTTCGTGAGCACTAAATCAAGCAAGTGCTTTATTTCCTGCTCTGAATTAGCTAAGCAAACTGACACGACAGAAGATCGGAATGCTTGCAATATACGTTTGCAAATCTGCCTTAAACCACTCGTTTGGTAAGGCCGGCACGTACAACTCGTGCACGTCGAAGTCGCTTAAGATGAAAACGTGGCTGTATCGTCCTCGTAGGACCCTTCCCAAGTATAATATCAAGCGGGAATACATCTGTGGGGTGGACATTGTGCCTTGGTGTAAATGCAGAAATCTATTCCTGACAACGAATCATGGGATACCTGTGTTGCATAAAATGTTGTACCAACCAGTGGAAGGTCGGCCACCAATCGCTTTCTGGGTGGGATGATGATAAACTCATCTGTGTCCAATCCATGGAATCCACCATCATCTCCTTGCATCTCACTTTGTATGTAACGCATGGGGTGTGCTTGCTAGTTTCTTTGCGTAGCCGATAGAAGTCATCCGAGCTGTTGTCTGTTAGTGGGCTGAAAACAGAGCAGCTATCAGGTGTTTGCATTGCAGATGCTGCTTTGACCCGGAGCTCGAAAGAAAGGCTGATGCGGCCCCCATACCATTCCTCCACTACCGTTTCTGACATTTGTCTAGATTGAAGGACCACTTTCACAATCCTCGAACCACATATTTTGTTGTATGGTGATCGGCGCAGCCTCGAGATTGATTAATCTATGATGTTTACCAGGGAAACGGTCTCGCGAATGTACCGCCATTGTTACTAGTTGTGTGTGATCCCTCCTAGCCTCGAGCGCCGTGTACAACCATGGTTCTGGCTACAGATGCCTTTGGGTTTTCGTCCTAGTATTGTTTCACCTGTCTGCGCTCGCTCCACAGAATATCCTGGAGTGGACACGTGGAACACGACCCATTCCGGAGGCGAGCAGTCGAGAACAGATGACCTTCTGCCTCATTGGAGGAAGTCAACAAAACTCGGAGATGTTGTGGTTCACCGTAGTGCTGTGAGATAGGAGAACGGGTGTCAAATTGATGGCCTTAATTACAACACCTATAGTATCACATTTGGAATTCCACTGGTTCAAGTCACCGAGTTGTTTTCCTTTTAACGAATCTGACATCGATTCTGTAACGTTAGTGCAGATTACCGCTGGTAGTTTACGTGCAAATCGGGTTAACGTTAAACGATCAGCTGGTAAGCATACAGCCGATACAGTCTGAATGGGTACAGCTTCCTCTTCATCATTTACTATGGGCCAAGTGGGAGTGACCGAAGGAATAGGTTTTCGGTCATTTTTAACAGCAAACAAGTTCCAAGCACAACTGGTGTCGAAACCCTTCTGAATTTTCGGAACCGTTTGGAGAGTGGACAAGGCTCTGACCGTGCTCATTGCAATCGGACTGGCGGTGGTTATTTCAGGCATATTTTAGTAACTGGCAGTATTGGCGTTTAATGCCAAATCTAGTGCAATTTTAGCGCAGTGCCAAGCATTCTTCCTCAGGTTTGATACGGGGCCTGATGCAAATGACTGGGATTTACACTCCGACACATTTTCTTCGAATGAATCGCTTTTGGTGTTCCATGTTTGTTCAATAATTGCCACCAGACTTTCGTACTTTCGCGATAGTTCATGTACAGTCTTTACCAGTGGGATGACTATACATACTGAACAGAACCACAATGAATCTGGTTTATTTTGTGTAGCTTCCACTGGTTCACTGTGAACTTGGAATATTTGCGATGGAACTTGCCTTGGCAACTGCTACACTGGATTCCAGTCCGTACATTTTTATGGCATGTAGGAAGGCCACAAATTACTGTCAATCTGGATGCGGTAACTTAGGCTTTTGATTGTTCGCCACAATCTATTGCGTTGATCGATGCCATTCCGATCAGGGTCCGAGTACTTATGGTTTTCTGCTAAACGCGTGTGCGCTGAATTGTCTGCATGTTCATGGTCGCCGTGTTCTGTGTGTCTGGCCCAGACGGGGCAGGTTTAAGCGGCTAGGTCGTTCACGCAGCAAACAGATTGACCGAGCGATACGGAGACGAAGTGCATGATGGCTACTTGATGAACGGTCCA
>OX104066.1:99601897-99619781 GCA_944474145.2 Dicrocoelium dendriticum
CAGTAAGACTAACCACGGATACCACGTACACAGAAGTGAATTTTGCCGACCTCAAGGGGTATTGTAAGAGCTACAAAGAACTGGAAGTCAATTGGCAAAGCACGGAGCAATGGACCGCATGACTCACAACGAAATCAAAAGTGAAAACCAATTACCATCAGTAAAACAAATGGACGATCAGAAGATACGAGCAGGAACAAAAGCAGTTGTTGCAAAATAATGAAAGCCAAAATTTTTTCACCATCACTACTGGGGTCTTCCCTTAGATGGCTGATGGAGGGAAGCCTTCGATAAATGTCAGGTGGGAGGAGAATGTGGAGAATGGGGAGTCAAGTACAGATAGAAGGCGCATGCATGTAGAAACGGAGCGCGTGGAGTTCGCTCGGTCCGGTATTCTTTGTTATTTATTATGTATTATTTGTGTGTGAACAGGACTGCATCTGTGCGAGCAGGTCGGACTACAAAAATACTGGCTAGTCCCGAAAATGGGCTGACAGGACATTTCCGATGCAGACCCGACAGTGCGCTTGGGAGGTGTCGCTCGCACACCGCAACCCGGTCCACGGTCAAAACGGTCCACGTCCCACGAAGAATTCCAGACATCGCCGCGTGAGAATTGTATTCAAGCGCTTGAGAGCCAGACTAGCCGTTGTAAGAATCTGCAGGGTGGCTGTGGTATTCTCTTGAATGAAGGAGATGGGGTCTTTGATTCGAGTATCTGGGCCAGGTGCCTCGTTGTTTCAGGGGACTTGGGTTCTGGAATATAAAACTTGGGGAAGGTGGGGCGTGGTCGATACAGACGGCGTGATGCCATATGGTAAACGAAGCAAGTATATGGAGCAGTATTAGCGTACTTTTTGTTTTTTTATGGTTCTGGCATTTTGCAAGGCGTTTGTAAGTAAAATACACGATCACCACGAAGGTAAAAGATGTGCATGTTAAGGAAAATTACAAACGTCGACAAAATATGGAAAGCTAACTTGCCGTCTGATATGTCTACCCCGTCGGTCAGTTGCCTGAGCTTGGGGCTGGGTTGGCGGAGGGTTAGGGTACCGGAAGGGTCTGGAGTAATTGGTGTGACACTCGCAGCTGCAGGTAAGTGCGCCCGTCCGGTTGCACCCGTGAGCTTGGGAACGGGTCTTCAAAGAAGGCCACCTTGAGACAATTGATGGACACCGTTGTTCGGTGACCATTATGGCCTAAGGTAAAGTGCTTCGGAGTTTGTTGAAGTACTCTAAAGGGGCCGGTGTAAGGAAACTGAAGAGGACGACGCACTGCACCCGTGCGAACAAAATCGTGAGTGCAGCTAGAGAGTACACTGCGCACTTGCACATCTTTGTGTCGCTCACGAGGAGGCGTCGGGCGCCGCATGCGCATGCGTTGCAAAAAAGAAGATGCGAAATTGGACACGGGAATGCATGATGACTAGGGGGCAAAATGAGCTCTCCTGAAAGCTTAAGTGTGTAGTGCCAAAGACTAATTCTGCTGGTGTTCATTGCAGGTCAGCTTGATACTGCTGCGAAAACCTAAATACACAGTCGAAATCTTTTCGTTCCAGTCAGGTTTAGATTTGACACAGGTAGATGCCTTAAGCTCTTGGTGAAAGCGTTCCACTGAGCCATTAGCTGCCGGGTGATATGACGTCGTGTGAATCCGGCGACCACCCAAGAATGAACATGACGGGTCGAAATATGAGAATTCAAAAGGCGTCCCACGGTCCGTTTTGATGGTGGATAGGCATTCGGAGTGAGGCACCTACCAGGCTAAGAAGGCACGCACAACGGTTTCTACCGAGCAGTCTAGTACATGAATTGTTTATAGCTATCTAGTAAAGCGGTCGATACTTGTCAATATGTATAGGGATCAGTGAGAAGGAGGTAAGGGTCCTACCAAGTCTAAGTGTACGTGTGAGAACCGCGAATTCAGAGCAACGAATGAGCCTAGAAGACTGAGTGTGTGCCGGTGTAGCTTGGAGCGCTGTCATTGGATACAAGCTCGAGCCCATCTATTAACATCTTTATTCACCCTTGGCCAAACAAAAGGCTTGGTGACCATTTTCTAAGATGCATGAATACCAGGGTGAGCTAGTGAATGGGCAACGTCGAAGATTGCACGTCTGAAAGAGGCAGGCACGATGGGTTTTGGACAACCAGTGGAAAGTTCACAAAGGATAGTTTCGTCCGTGCTTTGGAAGAAAAGTGGTCGCATATGCAGTGCAATGGACTGCAGGATGCGTTGGAAGTCTTCGTCTTGAGCCTGGGCCGATGCCATAGCGGCAAGGTCGACAGTAGGCAAAGAGTGAAGAGTGAGGTTAACGCAAGAGAGAGCATCAGCGACGGTGTTGGCGACCCCGGAGAAATGACGTATGCAAGCAGTGAATTGCGTGACGAAGTATTGGTGTCTGGTTTATCGTGGTGAATAGTTGTCAGACGATGTTAAAGGCGAAAATGGGACGCTTATGACAAGTGTAGATCGTGAAAGTCCGGTCTTATAATGTGTATCGGAAGGGACGAACAACTGCGTAGATGGCAAGCAGTTATCTACCAAAAGTGCTGTAATGTGGTGCTGCTGGTTGCACGCTGACTTAGTCCCAGCAGACAGAGAGAAACTCAACTCTGCGATGATTGAACTAAAGTGATGCACGGACGATGGAGAAAACGATCTCCGTATTGAAAATTTTTGGGTAGTAACCCGGATTCCTCCGCGAATCCGGATCAACGGGTTTCTGATGCTTTAGGCTCGCCCACCGGTTCCTAACGCGGCCTGCGACTAGACTTCACTAAGGTCTGCAGTCTGATGAACAAGTGCGATGAGCCCTACTACTTTATAACTTCTCAGTGACCAGACGTATTAGGTCTTACTGAGACACGGTTAAACCGACGTAACCGCCAAAGAAGTGAAAATCAGCGGCTACTCATGCTTCCGCTGTGATAGACCATCAAATGATCGCGGCGGCGTTCTGTTTTACATAAAGTCTTCTTTGTGTGGGAGACTAGTGAGCGCCTACCGAAGCGCTGATGGTCTGTGTGAGTACTTATGATGTTCGATTCACCTCAGAAGCTGCGAGATGCTCATGGGCGTGGTATATAGCAGTCCACTGAGCCGCTGCTTGAACTGGTTGCCGCGTGTCCGCAACCCCATGAGTCGTCAGCTGCTCCTACTCATGGGCGATTTCAACTTACTCCGAATACAGTGGCCTGAAACTGAACTTCTTCCCGGCCATTATGAAGTCGAGAGGAAGTTTACGGAATTGATATTTGAAACCGGGGCCACACAGCACATCAACTAACCGACACGCATAACTGCGCGGGCGACTCCATTGTGCTTAGACCTACTTTTGACCAGCTGTGAGCAACGTGTGCATGATATGCAAGTCTTAGAGCCTCTGGGAGCGAGTGACCACTCGAAGATCATGGCCAGCTTGGAAATGCCGCTGCCGTATTCTCCACCGCTAGAGCCAGCCTTCAACTACTGGAAGGCGGACTTTAATGGCCTCGCTCGAGCAACGAGCCAGATGGACTGGTCTTCACGGGAGGATTCGTCTATTGAAACCAGTCCGACCATCATTAAAGAGGGAGCGAAGTAGTTGTGTGCCCGATTTGTACCCCTCAAATCTCGGAAAGCTGGGCCAGTCAAACCACATTGGTTCGAAAAGGAGAACAGCAAACTGACCCGACGACGACGCCGACTATGGAATAAATTCGTGTTATGTGGTTCTGATGAGGACTACAAGGCGTACAAGGTACAGCGCAATCTCTGCAACAAAGCGAAAACAAAAAACGCAGAAGCTTTGAAGAACAGCCTGCAACCGCCGCAAAAAGCTGCTCCCAAGAGGAGTTTCGCCTACGTGAAGCGGCACCTGTGGCCTGTAAGCAATGTTCCAGTGTTGAAAGGCTCAGATGGACAGCCCCTAACCTCGAGCACAGATCGTGCGTCCGCATTGACAGCACACTTCGCCTCCGTATTTACAAGTCACCAGGTGTCTGTAACGAGTTCGACGAGTACCGCTCCTGCTGAACTAGACAGCCTGGAATGCAATATTGAGGATGTACGCAAGCTTCTAGCAAATCTGGACGGGATGAAGCCTGCTGGACCAGATGGTATCCACCCACTGATCTTCAAGTCCCTATCGACCATCATCTCGCCTTCTGTAACTGAGCTGTTCAACAGCTCACTATCCACTGGAATATTATGGCGCGACTGGAAATGCTCAGTCCTAAAGCCAATACCGAAAGGTGGCAACCCAAACAAAGTGGATAACTACCGGCAGATTTACCTGACTGCTGTTTAGGCAGAGACGCTCGAGAAGATCGTGGAGAAGAGCCTTCTGCAACTTCTAGAGTCGAAAAGCTTCTTGACGCCCGCACAGCATGGTTTCCTGAAAGGTCGCTCGTGCATCACTAACCTACTGTTGACGAGGCACGAATGGTTACAAACGCTGAACCAAGGCAAATCGGTCGACATCATTTACGTTGACTTCAGTAAAATTTTTGACAAGCTAAATCATGCAGTGTTTTTCGACAGGTTGAGGATGTGTGGTGTTGGTGGCTCTTTGCACCATTGGAACAGGAATTTCCTTGTTGATTGAAAGTGGAGGGTCCATGTGGACAACCATTTAACCGACTGGTATCCATCGAGCAGTGGCATGTCCCAAGGTACTGTACTGGGGCCGATTTTGTTTCTCATCCATGTAAACGATGTGCCTCAGCTACTCCAATCACCTTGTGGGTTGAGAGGATTGTCCTGTTCTCCGAGCCTGGCTCGGAGAACAGGACAATCCTCTCATCCACACCCCGAGCTACAGGTATTCTCAAAAATTTCCAACCTTGTGCGTTGTTCGCAGATGAATTGAAGGTGTGGAGAGTAATCCACACACCCAATGCTTGTGACCTGCTTCAGTAGGAGCTCAACCGCCTCTCCACCTAGTCTGCAGAGGTCATCCTTCCGATCAACCCGGTCAAGTCGCAGTTCATGAGGCTGGGTAAGTGTAAGCACTGTCGAACCTACACGGTGGCTGGTCAGCCGTTGCATCCCGCGCCTTTTGTGCGCGACCTCGGTGTACTCTCACGCTACGATCTAAAGTCCAGGGACAACACAAATAGGCTTTACCAAAACTACCTTCGTATGCTTTGGGCGCTGAGGCGTAGCTTCAGCACTTGGTCCGAAGAGATTATTACTCGCCTCTTCGTCTCAATAATACGACCAATGCTAGAGTATGGCTTTCCCACGTATTATCCTATCACCCGGGGCGAGGTAGAAAAGTTTGCGCGAGCACCGCATGTAGCCACCAGGCAGATTCCCAACTTGCGAGGTGTGACGTACGAAGGCCGATGTAAGATACTAGGGCTGTTCACCCTAGCTTATCGTCGAATGCGGGTTGACCTCATCATGACGCACCGGATATTACATCTGGGAGACTACCCCATCTTGAGACCACTGGTACACCTGCGCACACCAAGCAGCACAAGAGGACACCGGTACAAGCTTGTCGTACCGGATTTGAAGCGGGTAGCTCACCAACTCTTTTTCGAACGGCGAGTAGTGAACGTATGGAACGACCTGAGGCAGCACTTAGTTAAGGCAAAGTCGGTGTCGGAATTTAAGAATTTCCTGGACAAACACTTAGCCGTCGCATAATATATTCAGCGCAACACAACATAACGGGTCTTTGTCCCTGAGTGACATTAGATGCAGCTACACAAAGCAACTCTACTTGCTGATCCCAACCAGTAATCAGTAATTAGTAAACCAAGAGGCTGCCGCTACCCACCAACGTGTCGTTGGAGAACAGCTCATACCGCAACGTCTGAGGCTTCAGTTAAAAGAGAAAGAGGAGCATACGGCTCGGAGTGAGCAAAAGGAGCTATGTCGGAGATAGCATCCTTGATTTCGGTGAAAGCTGTATGTGCTATATCGGAGAAAGCAAACTTACGTCCGTTTCCTCTGAGGATGTCAGTCAGAGGCTGTATGAGTTGAGCGCCGTGGGGGATGAAGAAGCTATAGCAGTTGACTAGACCACAAAATCGACGTAGGTGCTTAAATGAGGTCGGGGCTGGGAAGTCTTCGATGGATTGGACCTCTTTCGCATTGACCACCATACCAGGTGATGAGACGAAGTTGTCAAGGATTTATACCGCAGACTCGTTACGTTCGCACTTAGTCGGATTTACGGTGACGCCATGTTGGATCAACCGCTGAAAGAGAGACTGAGGTTGAGCTAAGTGCTCTTCGTCGGATGAACTGGCCACTAGAATGTCATCGTGGTAGGGACAGGCAAAGTCTAGGCCACGAGTGACCTCGTGGGTAAAGCGCTGAAATGTTTGTGCAGCATGGCACAATCCTAAAGACATCTTCAAACCGATTAGGGTAATTACGGTTGTTTTAAGTACGTCTTTTTCCTCGACAGGTATTTGGTGATGGGCTAGAAAAATATCGAACTCCCTGAAGAACGTCTTACCTGCGGGACATTCAGTGGGGTCCTGCATATGTAGGTTAGGTTACCTGCTGGGACAATACGCTCGTTTAGTGCCCGGTATTCACTGCATGGTTGTCAGTCGCCAGATTTATTTGGGACCATCTGGAGTGGAGAGCACCAAGAGCTATCCGAAGAGCGGATTATTCCAAGTTCGAGCAGGTGCTCAAATTATGCCCTAGCTAGTTTCTACGGCGAAACTCGGCGCAAGCTTGAAGTGACTGGTAGGCCGGTGGTACGCAAATGTTGCGTGACCTCATGTGCCAAGGAAAGAGCTGCGTATATTGTCAGGATGAGCTTAGGGTACTGAGAGAATAGTTAGTCATAGTCGGAGGAAGTCTGTGGGTAAAACTAAACTAGCATAATAGCTGCAATGGCGGCGTTTATGCCAGTGATGCTGAGCGTCGTTGCTGGCTAGACTATCCTCTATTATTTCGCATCGACCAGAGGATGAAATATCTGAGGAAGTTTATGCCGATGATAGCAAGTGTGACGGCAGCGATAATGAACACCCAGCTAAACGTTCTACGGAGACCCAACTTAAGGGTTAAAGAGCGTTGGCCGTAAGTTGGGATTTGTGTACCGTTGGCGGTACCAAGACTGAGGGTGATCGGCTGCGTCGTATTCCCAAGTGCGGGAAGTACCACGCTAACTTCAGCCCCGGTATGGACCAGGAACGCGGTCCCAACTTTGAAGTCTTTAACATGAGGAAGGCGGCTGCCGTTGGGTGGACCATTGACTCTACTCGCCTTTATTTCGTGGCCCAAGAGTTTACCTGTTGATTCGTATGGAAGGTGCAGGGTGTGGTACAACGCTTGGCTTGTGCACCAAATCCTCTGTGGTACCAGCAGTACTGATTACCGCCTGTAGAGCAGTTACGGTTATGCGATTTCCTAAGTGAGCGACGTTCGTTCTTTTTAGACCTGTTAGTCAAGTCACTTCGTAAGGCAGCTAACCACTAAAGTAGTGATGTATTACTGTGAAGTATGGGCAGACTGCGTGAGGTGTGAACAACAAGGAACAGGAACGCTATTATGAGTACAAAGTAACTGTGGTAATAGGGGATTGACAAAATCGAGCTGAGGCCGAAGATGACCAACTAGTTTGTCAGGCATTTGTGGGGCATCACTTGGCGATTGAAGTTGAATCGCGGAAAGAATACCTTGGGTTGTTTCTAGTAAACGCTTTAACCAGGGTTCGCACAATAGTGATTCTTCCATGGACGACGTACCGAGCAGTTGGTGCATCTCGCTCAGTAGCGTTGAGGGTTTCTTGTCATTCAATTGTAGACCTTGAACTAATTGCTGATTACGGGTCCGCTCGGCTCCTGTAATTCTGTTAATGTCGATCTGCTCAAGAGTGTCGGAACATTGCGTAGAAACATGTTGCATTAAAAGGTCCCTGAGTTGCAAAGTTACGCTGATGGGCAGGCAAGCTAGTAGCGGGCTACAGCTTGTTGAACCGAAGGTGCTCCTATGATGAATGAACTCAGACTCTAAAAATACAAACCAAAACTGTGGGTCGCTGCTAATAAACGGCATGACGGGAAAGGTGAGAGCATTGAAAGCAGGATCAGGAAGTTTACTGTCCCTATCAGATATGATAAAACGATGATAAACGATGCAAAATGGAAAAGTAAACAAAAACGATAAGCACGGAACGAAGACGAAGGCTGGTTGATGCGTGCATCTACCAGCCTTCGTCTACTTTCCGTGCTTTTCAAATTTTTGAAGAAAACTAACTGCTTAAAAACGATAAGCTTTGGTTTCAAATGCTATGATGGAGTTCGCAACTTGGGTCACCAATTGTAGAGCCGGGAACAGTAAAATTAGAGATACTTCACTACGGCCAACTCTCAGTCAGCAGGCTTTGGCTAGTCTGGTAAAACGCCAGACACCAGTTTTGCGACATCCTGGGTCTTGTCAGTGGTGCGCCTTCCAGCGGACCCCTGCCGGGTTATACCACACGATTTCCGGATGCCAGCAGCTAGTGTGACTTAGCCATGAGCGACAGTCGCGGACCAGCATACTTGAAAGTTAACTATGATATAGCTCGGCACACCTTCCACTGCCGTGATAGTTACGAAGTGTGCAGAGGACAACAGCTAGCCACACGAGCTAGGACTTTCCGCATAACGCCTTGGTAGAATGCAGGAACTTAGAAGCTATACGGACTAGGCTAGCCAAAGCCTGCCGACTGAGAGTCGCTCGTGATGAACTATCTCTTATCATACTTACTCATCACTGCTCATTAGTAATTACCGATAAGACCAACCATGGATACTGAGTATTCAGAAGTGAAGGTTGACGACCTCACGGAATATTGTACGAGCTACAACGAAATGGAAGTCAACTAGCGAAGCACGGAGCGCTGGGCCACACGACTCGCAGCGAAGTGCAAAGTGAACGCAATTTACCATCAGTAAAACACATGGACCATCAGAAAATAGAAAAATGAACAAAATCCATTGTCGAGAAATAATGAAAGCATAAATGTTTCACCTTCACTAAAAGGTAAAGTAGAAGCTGTAGTATTAATGGCCTGCAATTTGACTGAAGTCGGTTGCAAGTGCCAGGGATTATGAAGGAAAACACCGAGCACTTTTAGATTCTTATATACAGAATCTGCGATCCGATTTCCGAGCAGTCAATTGACTATAACCCAACATACTGAGCTCAGCGATTTATTGATTAAACCTGATAAGAGGCTTCAACAAAGAACCGTCGGAGGACTATCATCACCAGCGTCCGAAGGAAAGGGCAGATTTATTGCGAATTTAGAGCGGTACTTAACGAGGTAACTAAGCGTGTAGAAGTGTATCTCGACTGTTCTTACCATGAGGCAGAGATCTCAAGCTCCATGGTTTATGAAAACATCACAGTCACTAATGCAACAGTTGGATAACAGAAGATATCCCCAGTCTTAACACCGACGAGCCAAGTAAACTTACTTGATTGAATATGCCGGAATAGACCCTAGACATTGACAAAAGATGGCTATGGAGAGCAGAATAGCAATGTCGCAAATAGAGACCAATGTCCCAAGGACACCCAAGAGTAGACAATTCAGGGATTTAGATCCGTGGTCTCCAACTCCCGGGCCGCGGACCGGTGCCGGGCCGACAAAGAAAGATGAAAGTAGTTCCATTTTATTTACTGTGGTGTATTTCTCCCGGGATTGTACGACTTCCCATGGACGAGAGGTTAACCGGGAGCTGAGCGGCTGCAAGCGGCAGTGGCGTCATAGCTTTGGTGGAGAGAAGGTGTGTATCGCTCTTCTCTCTGTACACCGGTACATTTTCATGTTCAACAGTGCTTGGTGTACATGGATTATGTGTTTTATTTTTGCCCCTTTTTTGACAACATTTACTATCTCAGTTTAACAATGTTTTATCTTCCAGGTTACATCTCGGTCTCTAGAGCGCTCAAATTTAAACCATAAATTGGCAAAAATGAGTATGAAACAAATATCATTAGATAGTTTCCTTGAGAAATTGAAAAGGCTCAATGAAGTGACAGAATAAGAGCCTTCAGCATCAAGCAAACATAAAACTTGTACCAGACCATACCATGAGTACTGATTGAAATATGGATTTCTCGTGACAGGTGATTCCCACACACCTACCCGCTCCGCATAGTTTGCGGCGACCGGCTCTTTAATGAGGAAATGAAACCTATGAAACAGCTTCGACACCTGAATGCCAAGCACGCTGGATTAAAAGACAAGCCCCTGGAATAATTTGAATGAATAAACGGGAACACAAAGATGTGAATAAATTTCTGAAGGCCACCACATCAATAAAGGAGAATGCATTGAGAGCCTAATATTTCTTGGCTAACCGTATTGCTAAGGCTAACAAGCCATTCACAATCGGTGAAGAGTTGATCTTGCCCTCCACTAAAGATATTTGCCATGAAGTTCTAGGAGAGGCTGCCGTCAAAAATTTCGTACATGTGACTTTGTCGGCTAAAACTGTGACCAGGCGAATTGAGGAAATAGCGGAAGATCTTGAGACACAATTGTTAGAGAGGGTTAATACATCCCCGTGGTACGTACTCCAGGTCGACGAATCTACAGATATCGACAACAATGCAATACTACTTGTTTATGTGAGATATCTTTAACAGGAGGATGTGCATGAGGATGTGTTATGTGCACTATCTTTGCCAACTAACACCACAGAAGCAGAACTGTTCAAGTCACTAGATGGTTATGCATCAGGACAATTAAAATGGTCCTTTTGTGTCTGCATATGCACAGACGGAACTGCTGCGATGACCGGACGACAGTCTGCTTTAACTGCTCGGATTAAGGAGGCTGCACCTGTGAGTGAATCTACGCACTGTGTCATTCACAGGGAAATGTCACCGGAATTTAACAGTATATTGACTAATCTCGTTAAGGTTATTAAACACATCGAAACGCAGGCCAATAACTCGCGGCTGTTTGAGCAGCTTAGTGAGGATATGGACGCAGAGCATAGAGGCCTTCTCTTGTACACAGAAATAAGATGGTTATCCAGAGGAAAATCGGTAAAAAGAAGTTAAGTATGAGAGCAATTGCAAAGATTTCTCTCAGAAAACTTACCGCTGGCTGCACGTTTCGGTGACAAGGTGGATCGCAAAACTGGCTTACCTGTGTGACATATTCAGCCTGTTCAATGAATTCAATCTATCCATCAGGGGAAAATCACAGCCGTTTTCAAGTTGACCGACAAAGTAACTACATTTGGAGCCAAATTGGAGTTATGGGGACGGCGCGTAAACAGAAGAAGTTTGGACGTGGTGCAAGCATTAGCGGGATTTTAGGTGAGGCTGACCCTGAGCAATCATGCTCACAGTTGATGCACGATCTCCTGTCTCTGCTTTCAAAAGACTTTGCGCGCTAATTCCTAACCACAAAAGACCCCTGAACTGGTGGAGAATGAATCTGCTACTCATTTCTCAACAAACAGGGCGAATGTAGCATGTCTGTGCAAGAAGAAGAGCAACTGCTGCAGATTCCAAATGACGGTGGCCATTAAAACTACTTTCGAGAGAACTCTACCGGTGTTCTGGATTAAATTCATGGCGGATTACCCTCAGATTGCCACCACAGTACTTAAATCCGTATTGTCGTTTTCAACATCCTCTCTGTGTGAAGCGGAGCTTTCCGCATTGATAACAACCAGAAAACGGAATACACTGGTCACGGGTAATAAACCTCGGTTGTCATTGTCTCCTATTACCTTCAGATGGTGTAGTCTCATTACAGAGAAACAAGCTCATGGCTCTGATCGAGCTAGTGTTTTAGTGAGTTAAGATGTTAAATTACTTAATAATCATTTTTGGTGTAGCCGTCGTTTATTTTTGTGGCATGCTTAAATACAATTAAATTAAACTTATTAGATCAAAACAATCTAAAATATAGAAGTCAACGCCCCCTCAGCGGGTAGCGGTAAAAGTTTCAAACGTTGACCTGTCCGCGACGACAGAAAGGTTGGGGACCAATGATGTGGATAACATGTCACCATCGCCGACAACTCGAAACCTTCAGGAGCGGACATCAACAGAATCCATAAAGCTATGAAAAGCACGGTAGCAACTTATAATTCTTAAACTCACTCTCCTACAACCAGTATGCGATTCGATATGCTGAAACCATTATAGCCAAAAGCAAATATCTACTGGCTACTCCTAACCATCATCGCGTATCTCATTGTAGTCATTGACAAGGCACTGATAATAGGAAAAAGTTTGTCAAGCTGATAACGCCACTTCCTACTCCATCTCATGCATGGGCATCCCTTCACGCCACCTCTCCACAACCCTTTCTCAATGGATTTGTGAAAGAAACCGCGGCCATTCCCACTCCCTGCATACCCGGCAGAAGCCAAATATATGCTTCCGTTACTACTGCAATGTCTTCAGCTGACCCGATTAGCTCAGTGTCAAGTTAACCGCAATGCAGACTTGAAACCTCAATTCCCGGGGTTTGCAGACGGCACACTACATGTACCCACACGTTTCCAATGCTCCCACACATATTAATCTCCCCAATAATCCGCGATTACAGTGACTCATACAACAGCGACACCAACACCGACCCCGCCAATCATAGTACATCTTCAGTATATGGAATTAACGCTAAATTCATTATCAACAATATTTCTTAAACATGCTTGAACATTGCTACGAGCTAAAATGAAGTCCTCCTTACCGAAAAGTGGTGTTACTCTGATACATTAGACTCTACTCAAATGATCCACAATTAACATTTTCCTAAAGATCGCTGTACAAGAAAAGGCGGAGAATGTCTGATATACCTACATCACACATTTATTGCTGAATGGCTTTAACAGCCGCAACTAACGTGTTTTTGAATCTCTCTACTTATGCGTTTCAGGAGTGTAAGTTTACATTTTACTTGGATGTATCTACAACCCGCCGAATTCATCAACCATGAGTGTTGCCCGTATCACATCAGCCTTCGCACTTGCCTTTGAGATGCCTCACAGGGAAAAAATGATTGTAGGTGGTTTCAACCTACCGAAGATACACTGGTCTTCCCAGCCATCTTCGTCTATACACACGGCCTACCGGTCTACTGTCAGAGTTGGTGGTTGGAAGAAGTGGGTTACTATGCTAACTAGGTCGACTAATACGTTAGACCTGATATTTGCATTGGATATCGCCAACGCACTCGTCTTAGAAAACCACCTCCGTAGCGACCACATGATGATACGCTTCAGCTTCGCTGTTAAAATGATCACCAAGTAAGTCTCGCTTTCCTACTACGTCATCCACAGCATTAACTGAGAACGATTCCGTCAAAGGATCCGATCTACTGATTTGTATGCCTTCTTCCTCTTCAACAGTGCATACACAACCGTGAAACACTTCCATCCTCCGGTTTAGCAAGCCATACCCCTCCCTATTCCACAAGAGAAGCGAAGCAATCATGTTCAAAAAGATGCACCTGAACGTTTAATCTGTCAGAAATCCAGCAAAAGGATCGCAGGCTACAAAACGCAGGAAAATCTACAATGAGCCTACAGATGCACAGAATCTTCGCTGACGTCAAGCACTCCTGGTTGATGCGGTGAACACATTAAGAGTGAACAGCCCTACGAATGACATGCACAGCAAAAGAGCCTGTCAAAAATCTCCGTCGAAGAACCAACAAAGGCTTCTCATTGATAAAATAACTGGTCCACGAGGAAGGCCACTCATTTCAAGCCCCTGTGGCTATCTGCGGAACATTTAGTTCCTTCGTTGCCCTCTGCATGAAATCGGAGATTGACACTATGAATACACACGTGGATGTAAAACGCACTAAGACGCTATTTAGCATTGACATCTCTCTTCGCAACATCCACCAAACAATCAATTCTATTTAGCCATTCTGCATTCTGGTAGCTGCAGGCATCCCCCCAATGCGCTAATAAACTAGAAGGGCCTGGTTTGGCATTGCTACTTTTGCATACGTTTACCATTTCACTGGGATCGAGTCGCTTTGCAGATCAATGGAAAACTTCGTTTACCATCCATCGTCACAAGAGTGCCCCAAAACAGAAGGCTGGAAATTAGTCCAATCAGTTATACTCTTATAGTCGCCAAATTATTTGAATTGTTTAAATAAACGTGATGAATTTCATCAATTCATGGAGCTGATGGACGATTACCAACATAGTTCCCTTGAAAATCGATCATACACAACCTGCCAGCTGCATTACTTGGACTACATATCTTTTGTGTCCAAAGTGTTAAAGAACCGGTCGTAAACGGACGACTGTGTGGGCAAATAAGACTAATACACTACTGTTTCAGTAAATCGTTGTCGCTATCCGGTTCCCGATTTGCCTGTCACTGGACGCCTGAGCCTACAGTGGGACCATGGGTGGCTTAGGTTGCACCACCGGCAGCTCCATCCACACACCCCATATCCAGTGTAAACCCGAAGGAATAAGGTCGGTAGGCATGTGGATGGGGGCCACATTTCATCAACCGAGTCAGCCCACCCTCCTTCACAGGCAAAAACAAGCATGCTGTATTTGAGAATCAATCGCACACAAGGCGGTGGCTGGACAATAGTTTGTTCTACGCTGGAAGAAACCACAGTTCAGGACTAGCAGGACCACGAGGACCGTGCACCCGGTCTGCTTTAACAGCGACCAACAGTTTGCTGGAGCCAGTATAGAGGAGTTTGTGGGTAGGCACGTCAAAATGCATATCAAACGAAGCCACCTCGTGGATGTCAAACTACAGCTAAGCACTTGAAATGGTATTAACAAAGAATATATATCTGTTAAAGCATACGGATATGCTGAAAATCTTCGCCAAATGAGCAAGTGAAAACATATTGGTAGTCAAGAACTCCGTGATCAGTTCAAGACGTTAGGAAAAATCCATTAAAAGATGCCACAGAAGCGAAAAAATTAACAAAGTTAGCCACATTTAGCATAGTGGACTTATGCAAGAGATGGATTATTCTAGTAGACGACAAAATGAGGCAAAAAAGCATAAAGACAAGATAGCAAACCAACCAGCGGAGATAAAGAAACTCAGCATGCAAGCACGCTGTTAATAAATCCAATGGAAGCCCACACAACCTAACTACAAATCCCGCCCATGTTCTGCTTATGTTTTCAGCAGGACCTGTCGTGGTTTCTGTGATGGCCCGGAGTGGCTTCGCTCATGGCTCACTAGGCCTGCCTGACAGGGACCCGCGATCGCATGTGCTACAGCACCATGCGCTCGAGGTTGATGGAGTACAACCCATCGGCACCTGTCGCTTCCGCACTTCCCACTTCTTCTCTGCATGCACGAGAGCTTCCTCTTGCACCTTGGCAACAGCCTTCGTGATCAGATTGTGCCATGCAAGCCGATCCACCGCCTTCGATTCCCATGACCTGCAATCAAGCTTAAACCGTGAGAGGCTCACTGTGATCATGTCCTGGTAACGATGCATCGGATTCCCCACACCCACCTGACCGTATAACAGTTGCTTCGGTATCCACATCGAATCCACACGGCACACATGACCGAGCCACCTAAGGTGTCTCAGAAAAAGTACGCAATCCACTGCATACATTCCACTTCGGCGCAGCACCTCCATGTCTGCAATTCTGGCGCACCAACCGATGCGCAGTACCTGTCACAGACAATTGATGAAACTGCTTGAGATATCTCACATCCCGCCGGTACATCGTCCACCTTTCCTTGTTGTATAGAAGAACGGACAGCAACATGGATCTGTGCACTATCAGCTTCGTACCAACGGTAAGCTGGTGATAGTTCCACACTCGGTAAACAGGCTTCCCGAATGAAGCCGCCACCATCGATACTCGGATACGCAGCTCACTGTGTATCTGCTGGTCAGTCGACATCCCACTCCCAAGATAGAAGAAGCGGGAGGTTTCCAATACGTCATCACCAATGCTGATTCAAGCACTTTTGAAGATTGCACCTCCGGTGAAGGCTGAAAGAGACAGACAGTTTTGCTTGTGTAGATGGCGAGCCCGAATTTTGCCGCTGTCGAAGCCAGAGCACTAGATGCGTGCTACAACTCACCCGTGCTGTGTGCAAACAACGCACAGTCGTCAGCAAACGGCAACGTACGGATAGTTGTCTCACAGATTAGGGTTCCCGCACGGAAACGATGGATGTTCAACAACCCACCATCAATAAGGTGCTCCACACGAACAACGTAAGCACAAACCGCATCAAAAGCACAACACATCATTGAATGAAGATATATATTAAACAGGGCAGGAGCTAAGATACACCCTTGCTTCACACCAGTGTCAACTGCAAGGTCATCTGAGGTCTCTCCACTCACCTGCACCCTAGCTCGCATACCACTGTGCAGACATTCAATTAAACTTACAAACTTACGCGGGCAACTAAACTTACCTAACACCAGCCACAATGCCTCGCGGTTCACCGTATCAAATGCCTTGGTGAAATCAACAAAAAGCGAGTACAATGGCTGGTGTCGTTCTCTGCACTTCTCCTGCAACTGACGAGCCGCAAACACCATATCTATAGTGCTGCGACCCAACGGAATCCGCACAGCTCTTCCGCCACCTCAGGTTCCACAACCTAACAGATGAAGCGGTTGAGCAGGATTCGGGCAATCATCTTGCCCACATAACGCAACAAGTTGATGCCAAGGTAGTCCGTGCAACACTGCCTGCCCCCTTTGCCCTGTACCGTGGTAGCACAAAGGCATCCTTCAGCCTTTGAGGCACCTCCTCAATCCACACGCGTTTCACCAAGTGGTACAACGTTGCCACTAACGTAGACCTGCCGTGTTTCAATACTTCAAGCGGGATCCCGTCGGCACCGGCGCACTTGTCGTTTCGCAGCTGAGCAAGTGCTCACTGCGTCTCATCTAGTCGAAGTATCCGCCAGACGCGCCTTCACATCGTGCTGTTTCAGGCCGTTCTATGTGGGCCAGTCAATCTCTGAACGGTTGTTCAAGAGACAGTCAAAGTGTTTCCGCCAGATCTGCATTATGTCTGCAGCCTGCATGCAAGTAGCGCCGGTACTATTATCGAGTAGTGTCCTCAGCAACTTCAATCTCCGTCCAAGCACCGCCTTCAAGGAGTCAAAGAATTCATTGTGTTGGTAGCGTTCAGCGTAGTATTCCATCCGCTTCGCCTTCACCGTGCACTTTAATCCGACATAGCTCTCGAGCCAGTCGACGTCGAAGTTTGCAATACTGGCTCTTCTTCCCCAAGTCATATATATATATATATATATATATATATATATCATAATAGAGGTACGATCTCATAATGGTGTACCAGATCCTGAGAAACCCCGAACACCCATGCCGTTTCCTTCTGATATTCAGTCACAACACCCCCCTAAGGGGTTATCAGTTTAAGCTGGTCACGCAGCACAGCCGACTGTAATGTCGGCGGAACTTTTCCCCCTTCGAGTGTCACAGCCTTGGAACGCCATCCCAGAACATGTAATTAAGGCTCCCATTCAATCACTTTTAAAAAAAGGCCTTGACGATACTCTGTCACATTTACACTACGTGCTATAGCCCATGAGCACCAGATGCTGGTACTAATGCGCAACAGACAGTGGACAGTGCCATAGCCCTACTCGGGAATGAGTCACTCCGAAGCCTTGCACACAATTTGATAAACGCTACTAATGTAGAAATTGGCTTTCTGTATGACGTCGACCCGAGATAGCTGCACACGAGTAAGCGTTGTCCTTGCTATTTTTTATTTTTTCGCGCTCATTACACGATCTATAACCACTCCCCTTATTTATTTGTGCGTGCGCACTCTAATTTCAAAACTATCTTTATACGGCAGTGCAGTTAAATCTGTACTCGCCGGAACCGACGATTCCATCTTCACTTGATCTGTCTTTTCTCACTCTAACCACCCTACGGGACATATCGAGCACG
>OX104066.1:99620142-99771979 GCA_944474145.2 Dicrocoelium dendriticum
CCTCTTTCAATCATATCAGATGATATGTTCAGTCGTGATCAACCATGGGATAGAAAAATATATAAACTGAATGAAATCCACAATGATTACGTGTTATATGCTCTGGAATGTGCTATAGGATGACGGTCATCGGATTCATTTTGTATGGGCAATCGTAGAAAACAAGTAAGCGTTCGAAGTATTTCTAAGCTGTGAGCTCCTGGAAGCTTTTCTGGTGTTTGCATCAGGTGAAGCCAATCCAAACGAAACGAAAGTGGAAATTAGATTTCGTGGAGTACGCAAGACTGCGGCGTATACCCTTAGTTGTGACCAGCAGAAAAGGATAGAAAGGAGTAGCGCAGACAGAATGTGAAGAAATAAAAATAGCCCGACAACAATTTTTCGCTTGCTTATGCATTGGTGTAATGGTAAGTCGAAAATTCTCGTCGTTCGACGTAAGAAAGTATTGCCAATGTTAATCTTGCGGGAACCAATCAAGTCAGGCTTAAAATAGGCATCCGGGCTTGCAGATCATTTATATCTTGATCTGGTTTATTAAAATAGTCAAGTGTCATTTTGATTCTCACTATAAAGAAAGCAGTTTCCTCGTTGAGAATTGGATGTAATGTCCTTCAACCCTTATCCATGACTACTTTGCACATATTTCACATAGAATTCTATTCCATAATACAGAGTATCGGTCAAGGAAAAGGTTGTTTGACTGTTTCATTTTTGATCTCTTCACTATCACGTTCATGTTGTCCTTTCTAAGGGATAATTTCCCTATTCTGCTAGTAGTATCACTGCAGTTGTAGAATATATATCTTTGGTGAGAGTCACAAGGAAGATGAGGGGGTTAAGTTTTATCCGACGCAACCAAAATTGATCAAGTTGTAAAGCATTCCATCGAGCCATACTTGACATTTTGGTGGGATAAGAGAAGTTTAGTGATCGAACGTTGCACTCACTCTAATGATAAAGGATCAATCACTCTAGGATTGAAATAGATTAGAAAGCCATAAACTAGTAACAGACGTTTTGCATTTCGCAAGTGGCTTTGGACAGGGTACTTTTCCTTGAACGGCCAACGTGAAGCTCCTTTCCTCAACGATTGAGGAAAGAAGATTTGCACGTTTACTAACAATGGACAGTGTCATATAAATGGTAAGCTGGATGCGATATGAACATACAGAGAAGAAAAAGAAAATCCTGCGTTTTCTGTGGTTCTTCAGAGATCTGGAATACAATATAGTACACGCAGTGACGAAATAGACGTCATCAGTCGTATGAAACGGAGATGAAAAGCAGTAGGGTAGGATATTGCTTAGGTACGCCTAACATTTTATCAAAATACATGAGTAAAAAGCGCAATAGGTGTTAGGACGAGGAAAAAAGCGTGGAAAACACTCCAGCAAAAAACAAAAGAACAGCATCCGCAACTCATGACTCAAAAAAGGAACGCCAAAATCACCAAAGGAAACAAAAATCTGTCTTCTATAACTGTCCTCCATACATGCAATCATGTATGTACAATAAGTCAATCAGGGATCCGGAAAGACGGACAATGCTCAGGAAAGTAGCTTAAGAAATGTATATGCGTCAGCTTATGAAAACTCACAGAAATTACAAATACATGCTGTAACAAAGTATCGGTTAATATCCAAATGAACACATAGCTAAATGAAACCTGATCAGGGAAAAACGCTCAGAACTCACAGGTGGCAAGAGAAGTTAGTCCCCCACACATCAAGAGGTCCCGAAGATGGTAACGTAGTTCACTTCCGATCGTTAAGTCCACTACGTTATACAGTCCAGCACCGGCCATTTGATCGCTATCGGTTTCTCTAAGTACCGCACTCATGGGTTGAACGAAACGAACGTTCCTTTTACTCTCTCCATCCCTCTGGTCATACCCAGTTCGCTTTATAGCTTCGATTTGCGAGTTATGCCAATCTGGAGATGGCCACGATTTAATATCGACTGTCTGCCGGTAAGTTTAAACTGAGTTTATCTGCTTGGATGATTAGTTGTAAGAGCTCCTGTGCTCACTATTCAAACCTATACGGTTTCGCAAATTTTGTTCACGGCGCAATATCCTACTTCATTCAAATTTTCCATTTGTCGACAATCATCTGAATGTTCCAAGTCACTCCATGTGCGCCACGCAGGTGGAAGTTGAAAGTTAATGCAGTCTGTTGAACCTAAGGCTGTCGTTACCAAGATTTTAAATAGAAAAGATTGGCGACGATTTCCTAGCAACAAAGCGCGCATCTAACATTTAGTGCTGTTAGAGGAGTACTAGTCTCATAAATCCCTCCGATTTGTGTTTTGTAATCTTCGTGCACGAACTACCAGTTCCTCATCAGCACCGAACTGTCCGCCCCATTGAAGCGATCCGCATCAGGCGTATCCTCAGGTTCGCAAGGAACTTGACAGGTTCGATCTATACACGACAATCTACGCTTATGTCGATTCCACACACCAACACATACGCCGTCTGTCAACTTTATATCATACTGACACTTTCTCAGCCGTCACGTGAATCGAAAATCATAGGCGTTCACGTGTTCAGGCGATCATTCAGACCGCTTGAGAATATTTGTGGGTCGCGCTTTCCTGTGTTTTTGGTCTTCATTCTCCTGACATTAAAAATACAACGAGTATGCTTAGAATAAGAGAACAGGCCACATACATGTTTATTTCACTGCCGAGGTTGGCTGGCACGGTAACAACAGATAGACATGATGTTCACGTTCATTAGTTCCTACCGTTGCATATGAAGTGGCTTCAGGATCGCGGGTAAAAGAGCATTACTTCGAGCAGATGCTCACGTCTTTGGCTAATTTTTGCGTACAGTAGCGAGTAACTTAACACGGCTCAAGCACGTAGGATGCATGAGCTCAAGGTATGTGCCAGTCCATGATAGAAGTATTGGCGATGCCACTTGCTCGATCGTAAATCCATTCGTTTGTTGAATAAAACCCTTCGGAGGGAAGTAGACGGAAGCCTGTACGATTCTCATAATCAGTTCAATAGTATAATTGCTTTTAACAATCTGCTGCGGCTATCCCACCGGGTACCCACAACTGGCATCGATAAGATTTGTTTGGTAATTCAAATGCTCTGTCATCCATGTTCGACGACAATGTGTGCAGACTTGTATTGTGATGCGTAGAACTTTACAAATCAGTGATGTGGGCACGGCAAGTGTGAGACAGAAAGGAGCATTCCAATCAACCACTGACTCTGACTGACTGGGCAAAAAATACAGTAATGAGTCTCCATCCCGAGAAATGATTGCAATTCGGGAATGTTTCACGGTGTCGGTGCAGCGAGAATGGTTTGAATTTCCTTACGTAATGGATGTAACCCATGTCTGTCCAAACGTAACCCCTAGGTACTCAACGCTATGGGAGAGAAAGACACACTTGGATTCTTTGAGCTTAGCTCCGCTCTCTTGGATGCGTTCTAAAACTGTAATTAGTGCCGTCAGATGCTTGTAATTGGTACCGCCAGTAACCAAGTTATCGTCCAAGTAATTACACACTCCAGCTATACCTTTCACCAAATTGTCTACAATCCTCTGGAAAATCGCCGACGCAGAGTGTATCCCGCACGGTAACCGGTAACAGTGAAACAACCCAAGTGTATATTGATAGTCGTAACTTCTTTAGCGGATTCGTGAATTTGCACTTGAGAAGAAGCCTGGCTTAGATCAAGCTTGGAGAACTTCTGTCCACGCGACAAGGTTGCATAGAAGTCATCTATTCGTGGAATAGGATAGGGTTCCGTAGTCGTCTCTTGATTAGTCGTCAGTTTTTAGTCACCACAAATGCGAATCGAACCATCTGCCAATTGTACCGGAACGATCGGTGCAGCCAAGGATGAGTGGCCTACAGGGGAGATTATCCCGTCTTTTTGAAGGCGCTCCAGCTCCGACACTATTTTTGGACGGATCACAAAAGGCAAACTACGTGCTTTGAGAAATTTCGGGTGCGTACCTGGCATGATGTTAAAGCAAGCTTGGAAACTACGTAATTTCTCGGTCAGTTTTGCCTCAAAAATAGTAGTAAAAGCTTTCAAAAATGGTAAGCAAATCTGGAATGCGATCCACCTTTTTGACCTTTCGAAGTATTTCCGGCATGTGTTTCAGTCAATTCCTCCCAAGCAGGTTCGGGCCGTCGATGTTAACCACAATTAATGGAAGAGTCAGCGTCTCAATACCATGATTTACTTCCACATTACATACATCCAATACATCTAGTGCTTCTCCCGGGTAAGAGCTTAACGTAGACTGACTGGGTGTCAGAATCGGATCAGGCAATGTCCGCTTGTGGATCAAGGTAACTGATGCTCCGATGTCAATTTCCAAGCGCACTGGATGTCCAATTCCACAGTATATGGGGGTATCCTCATGATATGAGTTCCGGTAGGGTATAATATTAAATACGATATGGACTCGTCAGAGTCTTCCACGGAATGAACAGCATTTTGTGCACAGTAGGGTACCGATGGCTGGTAAATCATCAAAAGGCATACGCTTGCAAGATGTTCAACTTTGCCGCATTTGTGACAAGTAGATTACTTGTGTTTACAATCAGCAGCGTTTCCATGCCTTTCACTGCATCCATAACAAGTATAAGAACGTTTAACTGCTAGTTAAAAAAAGCGTTTTAACCGTGTGAAATGCGTCTGGAAGAGAATCGTTCCGATAGTGAACCAATTAATGCACCAAGTTCTCGCTTTGTCTGAACAGCGGGTATGCTGTCTCCCAATTAAGTTTTCCTCGTCTTCCGAAGAAAGACGTTGCATCGCTTTATCGTCCCGGATACCAACCAACAAACACCGGATGGTCATTGGTTCTTAAAACCTGGTGGATGGAATTTCATTATAATGGCGGTCTAGAAGGGATTGCTGCATACGGCTGATGAAGTAATTAACACTGTCTTCCTCTCGCTGTCGTACCTTGGAAAAATGCAAGTGTGCCTTGAAGACATGCTGCCGCGGCCCCCAAAGGCAATCGAGTACATTAAGACTGTCGGAAAAAGATGTGTTTTCGTACAAACGTAGTGCATCAAAATGGCTTTGACCTTCTGCATCAAGATGTTAAAGGTAATAGCAGTGGGTTCTCTTCCAGCGAATGGAAAATGCTAAAGTTAGCTTACAAGATGAATCCTTTCAAAAAGGTTCAGGTGCAGTGGACTGCCTCAAAGTAAAGATACCCAAAATTGATCATCGTCCGCCTGTACTGGACCACAACACTTAGTAGAACGCAGTATTCAGATCGTAGAGTACGAAAGTAGAACACGTCAGTTTCCGTAATACACTGAATGTTTTGTGTCGCCACAAAGACAACGCTTCGCATAAGTTCAGACAGTCTAATCAATGGTTAGCCGGAGTTAACGGACGCACTCACTGACTTTGGTGGATGCAACCAATAGGAACAGTCTAATCGTTGGACTGACACACTGCGTAGTTGTCACCTTAGGTGGGCACAGTTATCTTGATGTCGAACTGGCGTCAAAGATTTGAGTACCAGCTCTCAAGAATCGTTCGTCATTCGCTCCATTCACTTGCTTTGTGATCTAAATAAGCGGGCCCGTGGCCGAAAGTCAAGGTGTCTGTACTCATCCGGGAGGTGGCGGGCTCCAGCCAGCGATGGGGACCAAGCAAGCCTCGCACTATCCTTAGCCAATGGGCCAATGGCGTTGGTCGCATGGCAGCGAAATAGTCTTACGGCTTACCGTTGTACAGCTGAAGCCATTGTACTCTAGCTTGAAAGAGGCCTGAAGCTGGAGACACCATGGATATGGACTGCTTGTAGGTCAATTTGTATACGAAGTCAAACGGATTTTGTATGAATTTTGAAGTTTGGTCCAAAGAACGTCAGGGAAAACTACAAAAACTGCACGTGTGTCGTAGCACTCTCGGTTGGATTCGGCGCGTTTGGTCGGAACAAAGTTCGGCTCCAGTACAGGCCAAAGTGAAACAAAGGTATAATACGCATGAAAAGCTCAGGCTTGAGAAGTCAAGCGGGATGGTTTGTGAGACTATCGTTAGTTCAATTTAGTTACGTACAGGAGAAAAATACATATGAAGACTCACCATATTATCCATATTCACACGAGGTATATCCGTCTACCCCGATTTCGTATAGTTGGTGAGCACAATATTTATCTGCGCCCTGTCGTCACGCAGTGAATAGAAATCAAATCAAGCAATGTACGTAGTGTAAAGCATCGAATGGTCTTTGAAAAATGTGTAGCATAAGCGCAGAAACGACAAGGGTCGAAAGAGCGTTCCACGGTTGACAAACTCGAAGGGGAAAATAATTCCGGCTGCACTCAAGCCGACAGTGTTGGGTGGTATGTTTCGATTTATGAACCTTCAATTCCGTGTTGCGGCTAAGCTATAAACGTTGGCGGAAGACGTGAGCATGGTCTTTTAAGTTCTGGAACGCCAGAATGAAGTCAACACGTACACAGCGATATCTTCCGTTGTAAACTCACAGGGATTTCAGTCGCCTATGGCATTGCAAGTGAGACAACCACTACAAATTTTTTTGCCGTACGCAGGGTGGTCTCCAGGGTAACCTGGACGTGTCTAAACCAGGGTAGTCAAACCTGGACACGGTACGCTAAGTGGGCTCTCACACATACGCATTAAGCATTTGGTGGAAGACGGTGGGATCGAACTTCCAGAACACACTTCGTAACAGACCAACCTGTTGACGCGCGGTATTAGATGCCTTCAAGGACTGCGCCGAACAGTCGAGGTAGTCTTGGATCATCACCCGAAGTTCTAGCTGTTTGAGGCGATTTTTAGGATGTGGTCTTCAACCTCATTTGCGTACTTGGGCTTGTGGCGGACATGCACGTTTTGCACTTGTCCGTGTTAATCGGAAGTAGATTTGCCTTTGACCATTCAAAGGGGTGGTCTAAGATTCCTTGGAGCATATCGTGATCCTCCTGACAGTCGATTGCCCGCCATATATTGATGGCATCGGCAAAATACAGGAAGTTTGACTTCAGAAGACTTGCAAGGTCGCTTATGAACAACGGACATACCAGCGGCCCCAACACCGACCATTGTGGAACAACGCAGTCCAATTCAATTTGCTCAGCAAATGAACCTCGAACTCGAACCTGAAGGTGCTGCGGATACATGTTTTCGGTTCGGCCATGAACTAGGTTCCCGACTCCGTACGCTTAAAGCTGTTGGAGAAGAGTGAGGTGATTTATGCGGTCAATGGCTTTAGAAAAGTCTAGGTAGATGACATTAATGTCGGTCCCACTGTCATCGATCTCGGTCCAACTACCACAAGCAGTAAGTAGATTGGTAGTAAATGACCGATGCTGACGCAATCCGTATTGCTCTGGTGCTATGGTGGTTAATCTTTCGAAGTAGCTCATCACGACCTCAGCTATGATCGACCCCATCACGTTTGTGAGCGCTTGGAGAAGAATCACTGAGCGATAGTTGGTGGCTCTGCGCGGTTACCACTATTGAAAATCGAGGTACGGATGCCTTGATCGCACCAATTACGAACCTACTGTTTGTCATGGCATCTGTGGAAAAATCAAACTAATGGTTCAGCTATCCTCGAACCAGCCATCTGTAGCGCTTTCTGGGAATGTTGTAAGCTCCGGAGAAATTATGCGCGCACAACGACAGCAGATTCCTCATTATGGTCGCCGAAATGAACGTGACGTATGTGTACAATTTTCCATCTAGGAGAATGCGACAGAGATGTTAAACATGCTGGTAGCACGTCGGAAAATTGGAGCAGATCGTACCCATAGAAAGTTGGCTGCATCCTCGGCGAATTGTGAACATCCATCCGCTGATATTAATGCGAAAAACCACATTTCACATTCCGGAGGCTGTGCGCATCTCTGTGCAGAAGCTGTGTGTTACCACAAAACTTGTCCACCAGACTCTGCTGATGTTACTAATTTGTCCTCGCGCACAACGGGGTACAGTGATTACGATGCATAATATAGTTACTCCATTTGTCAGGGTTAGGGTTTGCTCTATACACATGCAACGCGACGTCCCTTACTGTCATGCGTTTTCCGGTTCTGCTCGGAATGAATGATTGTGTCCTAGCAGAACGAAGGGGATTGTTAACCGATTCAAGTTTAATCGGATCACTGAACTTGTCAACAAACTACATCCAGGCAATTCCAATGGAACAGTCGTCCGAAAACTCGCAAATAGCATCACCCACAAGTTCTGCCAGTATGTCGTACTGGGTGATTGTTCCAAACAAATCACAATGTTCTTGTGGATAGTCCACAAACCACACACAGTCATACATTATGATTACTTGGTCGCTCCGCCCCAAGAGGGCTCTGCAGCCTTGGTTTCGCAACCATGAGCTCTTTGTTCGTGAGCACTAAATCAAGCAAGTGCTTTATTTCCAGCTCTGAATCAGGTAAACGAACTGACACAAGAGAAGATCGGAATGCTTGCAATATACTCTTGCAGGACTGCCTTAAACCGCTCGTTTGGTAGTGCCAGCACGTCCAAATCGTGAACGTTGAAGTTGCTTCAGATGAAAACATGGCTGTATCGTCCTCGTAGGACCGTTCCCAAGTAAACTATCAAGCGGGAATACATCTATGTGGTGGACAATGTGCATTGGTGTAAACGCAGGAATCTATTCCTGTCAATGAATCGTGGGATTCCTGTGTTGGATAAAGTGTTGTACCGACCGGTGAAAGGTCGGCCACCAATCGCTTTTTGGGTGGGGTGATGATAAACTCATCTGTGTCCGATCCATGGAATCCACCATCATCTCCTTACATCTCAATTTGTATGTAATGCATGGGGTGTGCTTGCCAGTTTCTCTGCCTAGCTGATAGAAGTCATCTGAGCTATTGTCTGTTAGTGGGCTGACAACGTAGCAGCTATCAGGTGTTTGCACAGCAGATGCTGCTTTGACCGGGAGCTCGGAAGCAAAGCTGATGCGGACCCCATACCATTCCTCCACTACCGTTGCTGACATTTGTCTAGATTGAAGGACCACTTTCACAATCCTCGAACCACATCTTTTGTAGTATGGTGATCGGCGCAGCCTCGTGATTGATTGCTCTATGATGTTTTCCAGGGAAAGGGTCTCGCGAATGTACCGCCATTGTTACTAGTCGTGAGTGGTCCCTCCTAGCCTCGAGCGCCGTGTACAAGAATGGTCCTGTCTGTAGATGTCTTCCGGTTTTCGTCCTAGTAGTGTTTCACCTGTCTGCGCTCGCTCCACAGAATATCCTGGAGTGGACGCGTGGAACATGACCCATTCCGGAGGCGAGCAGACGAGAACAGAAGACCTTCTGCCTCATTGGAGGAAGTCAACACAACTCGGAGATGTTGTGGTTCACCGTAGTGCTGTGAGATAGGAGAACGGGTAACGCGTGTCAAATTGAAGGCCTTAATTACAACACCTATAGTATCACATTTGGAATCCCACTGGTTCAAGTCACCGAGTTGCTTTCTTTTTAAGGAATCTGACATCGATTCTGTAACGTTGGTGCAGATTACCGCTGGTAGGTTAAGTGCAACTCGGGTTAAAGTTAAACGATCAGCTGGTAAGCACACAGCCGATGCAGTTTGAATGGATACAGCTTCCACTTCATCATTTACTATGGGCCAAGTGGGAGTGACCGAAGGACTAGGTTTTCGGTCATTTTTGACAGCAAACAAGTTCCAAGCACAACTGGTGTCGAAATCCTTCTGAATTTTCGGAACCGTTTGGAGAGTGGACAAGGCTCTGACCGTGCGCATTGCAATCGGACTGGCGGTGGTTGTTTCAGGCATATTTGAGCAACTTGTAGTATTGGCGTTTAATGCCAAAGATGGTGCAATTTTAGCGCAGTGCCAAGCATTCTTCCTCAGCTTTGATACGGGGCCTGATGCAAGTGACTGGGATTTACTCTCCGACACATTTTCTTCAAATGTACCGCTTTTGGTGTTCTATATTTGTTCAATCATTGCCACCAGTCTTTCGTACTTTCGCGATAATTCATGTAGAATCTTTACCAGTGGGATGACTATACATACTGAACAGAACCACAATGAATCTGGTTTATTTTGTGTAGTTTCAACTGGTTCACTGTGAACTTGGAATATTTGCGATGGAGTTTGCCTTGGCAACTGCTGCACTGGATTCCAATCCGTACATTTTTATGGCATGTAGGAAGGCCACAAACTACTATCAATCTGGATGTGGTAACATGGGCTTTTGATTGTTCGCCACAATCCATTGCGTCGATCGATGCCATTCCGATCAGGGTCCGAGCGCTTATGGTTTTCTGCCAAACGCGTGTGCGCTGAATTGTCTGCATGTTCATGATCGCCGTGTTCTGTGCGTCTGGCCCAGGCGTTGCAGGTTTAAGCGGCTAGGTCGTTCACGCGACAAACAGAGTGACTGAGCGGTACGGAAACGAAGTGCACGATGGCTACTTGATGAACGGTCCAAAGTCGTGGTAGCTAACTCGTCGGATAATACGTGTAGTTGGCTTTCTTTTGAGATCAGAAATATCGCTGTGTTGTTCGTGATTAGGAAAATTCATCAGGTGTAATTGCGGGAATGGTGCGACAATAGCAATGTGCCGATAAAATGCAATCCACGCAGGCTGCATCCAAAAGAGTGCATTAGATAGTGCTGATTAAGCTGTATCGAGTGTAGCTGGTGTTTTGCGCGGACAAGTGACCAATAGAATTCGGATCAATATGCTCCGCGGGGCTAAGCTGCCCGGTAATATTTCGATATTTACCGGGCGTAACACAGCCGCCGCACAACTACTCGCAACCATGAAAGAGAGAGAGAGAAGAGGACAGTGAAATTCAGTAAAGCACTTTTAATATTTGAGATTACAACAATGATAGAGCAAGTTTCATACAGCCTGGCATTAACATTACGAGTTGACTATCTCCCATAAATCTACAGGATGTCCAAATACCCCCAGAGGGAGCTTAAGGAAAAACGGATGTACTTATGACTATTTGGATGGGTTCCCATCCAGCATAGCCTGACGACTGCATGAAGAAAATGGCGACTCCCATGTCTATTTTCACTCCCACTAAAGCATTATAAATACATCCATGTATCCTTAAGCGCACTCGTTGATACTGCGAAATCCTGGGTATGGTGACTATATTTCTTGAAATTAGCTCCGAAATCTTTGTGGACGGCCTCCTCTCGGTTTCCTCATTATCTGGAACTTGACGTAGTTTTTGCTTGGTAATGAAACGCAGGTGCTAACCAGATGCGGCGAAGTATTCATAAAGTATCGTGTTGCTTGGCGATTTGTTTTACTTTCACGAGGAAGAAGCGTAATAATGGCATACCGTTCAGACGGCCCAATCGGATCACGGTGATTGTCAAAGTTGATGGAGTCAAAAGGCATAAGTCAAATTCAAACTTGGTTCTGCTTCAAATGTCATTCTGCTCTCTCGAGATACGTGACGCATACTGGAGTGGCCGATGCTCGTACAAACGACCCATACTTTACAGAGTGTTTCAAGTGGTACGTTGAAATTACTTGGTGAATTAAACTGTCAGTTCAATTTCCGAGGCCAACAAACCCACCCTATGGGCTTTGTGACAGACCGACCGGAGTTAAGTTTGCTGGGACTCGACTGGATGGGGGAGTTGAAATTACTTGATCAGTCCATAAACACTGTATGCCAGCCGCTGCAAGTTGACCAGCTGTCGTAGCCATCGATATCAAGCCCGATGGCGCAAAGTCAAAGTCGAGAGATGAAGAGATGCCAAGTTGCAATGCTCCAACATGGTCTCGGATGCTGCAGAACGACCAGTGCTGCACTGAACTTCAAGGAAGACGCTAAACCACCACTCAGACCAAGACGCCCTGTGTCGAACGCAAAGAAAAACAGTACTGCAGTTGTCAACTGGAGGAAGATCTGACGGACAGTCTACGACATTTCAAAATTGGTAACAGAGTGTAGGCGTGAGATTTCCAAAGTCTAAGGAGGTGGTCGACAGGTAGGGCGATCGGCAGAAATTGTCGAGTCCTCTACGAGTCAATAGTAGGTACTAAGAAATGGGTCAGGCACGCCCATCAGACGAGGTGGACTTACGGTAGGACACAAAACCCCAAAGAACAGCCATCCCTACCACGGGACATCCTGCTACTTACCTTTGTCTTGGAAGAGGAAGCTGCTCGGTTACATGGATCACAACAGAAGCTGCAAGCACTAGAAGACCCACAGTGCAGGCAGACCTGAAAGCGGAGCAGATTACAACGGCTGTAAATTAATCTCAAGGCGAAAACATATGAACAAAGTCGAGTTCGAACGGTACGCAAGCAGGCTTAGATATAAAGTGTAGATATTAGGCGGCCGCAAAGGATGAAAGCTAAGACATGGTTTCAAGACAAGAGTTGGGCCTACAACAGACCTCGTGGACAGCTGACTCACTCAGTTCTTCAGTGTTGCAAGGGTTACTATGGTGCAAACGTGATCATGAGTATAGCCAGACAGTGGAGGTCGTTAGCAGGTTTGAATATACTTAGACAAGTGACATGCTTTGGCTCACTAACACACAGTCGAAGATGAGTGCAGGTGGCCCATTAGGCTAACCACGTTTTGCCCCTAACACACGCCGGTCTAGTAGATCTAGGTCTGCTGATTTTTCTCTCGACTGGGTTGGTGGTGCAGATAACAGGAGTAAGGGCAAAGTTACAACAGTTAAACAAGACAGTCATGGTGCTGACCGGAACTCGTTCAAACATTAACACCAAAGCATCGGAGATGTGTGGACGGACGAGTATTCCTAAAAGGAACCTGGCCAGATTCCTTTTAGCTAATTTAAGGTAGTTTGTTTTGTTCATCTCTTTGACGTGGCCCTTTCTGATTGCCTAGATACGCCCAGAACATGTTCACCTTTTTCGTTACTACTGTATCCATTCTAGTAAACACACGATATGTCTTACTGCCTCTGGGTGTCCTCTGACTGATCCACTGTGTTATCCTCCTCGCCGCACCATGTAAACGGTCTGGATACAGCTTCATCCTGCTTCATAGTGCGCTGCCTTTTAATGTGTCCGTTTTCATCCAATTATATATCCTTCACATCTTTTGTTCAAGGTTCATGGACGCCAGTGAATAGTTTATTCCACGATTTTCCTCCGACATCGTAGGGTGAAGGATAACTAGCGATATACAAATGATAAAAATCACTCGCTCAGTAAGTTCCACGGGATAAATAAGGTGGAAACTGCAGTTTTAAAGACTACATATATGATCGAAATAAAACGCTAGTCAATTAAACGATTAGCTTATTGGTATGCTTTGAGCAAGGAATCAAACCCGCTAAGTAAACCGATACACAATGAGTCGGGGACCAGTAATTCGCAATCAAAGCAAATGTTTGGGTAGCCATATTTATTAGTTATACGAGAAACCTGAAAAAGCACTCTTGTTTACGTGTTGTATATAGTTACATCCATCGTTAGCCAAAAATGTACATCAGAGCACAATTTATGCAGTACATCGCAGGGATCAATTTCTAACCGTTTTCTTCTGGTAACCAATTAGGAGGCCAAACATCCGAGTAACTACAGCGTTGTAAAAATGACAGGCCCAAACGTCAAGACAATTCGGTCGGTGTTCCAGACGATTATATGTATTAAGAAGTATCATATTAGCTCAGCTTCATCGTTACTTCCAAGGTTGAAGTTACTGTTAAACTTCGGTAGTTAACAGCATAGATAATTCACCAGTTAGCTTACAGAGCGTCGGCTTGTTTTTGGTCAGTCACCTAAGTCTTGACCTCCATGCGTACAAGATCGAGAAAGAGGTGAATTATTACGACCTGCCTAGAAATCAAAGTACTCGACATTTACCTGAACAACCGCTGCACTTTGCTTATTTTGATGTCATATGACGAGATACTGTACGGCTGCACTACTTTTGTACGGGATTATTAGATTAGCTTAGGCCATTGATAGAAGGATTCTGGTTTGGGAGTTGTTACGTTTACGGTTTCGCTTATTTCCGCGATAATTGCTGGACTTACTGTGCTTAAATAACTACTTCCTTATGAAAGTCCGAAATTCATCAGTGGCAAATGTAAGTTGCTATCAATGGTACAATAGTTTTATACGGATAAGAAGCTGAAGCTCAACAGGTCTCGCAGGATGACCATGGTAAAAAAATGTGGCAAAAATTGTCAGCAAATTTAGTTTTACCCCGGTGGACACACCGTGTAAATCCACTGTAACTCATCTTTGGATGACGCACGTCGGTATCCGTTCACGTAAGCGTATATATATATATATATATATATATATATATATATATATATATATATATCACGGTCCTTGTGGCCGTGTTAGGCTCGAAGAGTGGTTCCATGCACTCAGTGTGGAGCGGACTACGGTCCAGCCACCGCCTTGTGTGCTCTTGATTCCCCAAATACAGTGTGCTTGTGTTTGCATATGAAGGAGTGTGGGCCGGCTCCGTTGATGAAACGTGGCTCTCATCCACAAACCAACAAGTCTTATTCATTCGGGTTTACACTGGATATTGGGTGTGTGGTTGCAGCTATGGGTGGTACAGCGCAAGCCAACTATGGTTCCCTCTGTAGGCTCAGGCGTCCTGTGACTGGCCACAGTGGCAGGCAAATCCGAAACCGGATGCCGGCATCCATATATATATATATATATATATATATATATATATATATATATATATATATATATATAGTTGGCTTGCGCTGTACCACCCATAGCTGCAACCACACACCCAATATCCAGTGTAAACCCGAATGAATAAGACTTGTTGGTTTGTGGATGAGAGCCACGTTTCATCAACGGGGCCGGCTCACACTCCTTCACAGGCAAACACAAGCACACTGTATTTGGGGAATCAAGAGCACACAAGGCGGTGGCTGGACCGTAGTCCGCTCCACACTGAGTGCATGGAACCACTCTTCGAGCCTAACACGGCCACAAGGACCATGCACCCCGTCCCCTCCAGCAACGACCAACTATCTCCTGGAACCAGTATGGACAAGGTATTGGGTAATAGACAGGTAGGCACCTTGTCAACATGCAAATCAAGCGCAGCGACACCCGGGGGATATAAAGCAACAGCCAATCACTTGAAACGACAAGATGGAATAAAATAAATCAGGTAAGGCGTAAAGATAAGGTGGCATAACTCTTCATTAAAGAGGCGTAGAAAAATATTGATTATGAAGGTATCCGCGATGAGTTCAAGAGGCCAGAATATATATTTTAAAGAAACGCTACAAACGCGGAAATGTTATCGAAATTAACTTCAATTAGCTTCAGCGACGTGTGATCGTCTATAGAAAATAGTTCAGGTAGATACTGATATGAGATAAAGCATTCGGAAAATAAAGAAATCCCACCACCTGAAATAAAGAGACACTGCATGCAAGCCCGCGGTTAGTAAATCGAATGCAGCTTACTTGCAAACGATGCACCGTTTCTGTCTACTTTCTCTGTAGGACCCGTCGTCGCTTCGGTGGTGGTCCCGAGTGGCCTCGCTCGTGGCTAGTCAGGCCTACCTGACTCAGGCACTTCCGACCGCATGTGCTACAGCATCATGCGCCCGATGTCGTTGGAGTAAAACCAATCGGCGCTTGCCGTTTCCGCACTTACCGCTTCTTCTCTGCATGCATGAAGGCTTTCTACCGCACTTCGGCAACTGCCTTGGTAATAAGATTGCACCATGCACGCCGATCAACCGCCTTTGATTCCCATGACCTGCGATCAAGATTAGAACATGAGAGGCCCACTTTGATTATGTCCTGGTAACGTAACCTTGATTTCCCCGCATGCCGTTTTCCAATACTCAACAGGATCTCGTTGCTCTCGAGACTGCTCAAGGAAGGGCAACCAAGAACGTCAGATGCTTTTTTATCTGCCCTATCTGCTTAGACTTTAATCTCTAAGAATCTACATCAGTCGATATCGGCTTTTGCGAGGGGATCTCATAATGGTTTACCAGATTCTGAAGAATCCAAACCACATTTACTATCCACTGCTGGAATTGAACCACAACACTAACCTAAGAGGTCATCCACTGAAACTGACAATACAGCATAGTCGGATTGAATGCCGTAGAAAGTTCTTTTCTCTCCCGCAAAACGCTTCTCATTTTATCATGAAATTTTATTTTCGCAATAATTTCCATCCCAAGGGACTTGTTAAGCATTGCTTTTGTGCCTGTAATACACCACTGTTTCATTGTGTATTGGTCTAAACATTCACCATTTAAAATTCCTTCGTGGGATTCCACACGATTTTGTCCTGGGATTTTGTAAGAAATGTCAAAACATTTTCTGGAAAAAGGTCGATAAACCACCTGGAACAGCAAGGAGGCAAAACATTCCATAGCGAGGATCTCTCGGTGTGTTCATCCTAACGAGCAAAAACGCAGTTATTCCTGTATTCGAACGAGGTCACTTGCCGGCTGACCGCATTATCCTTGAAACGAAATCCGTCCTGTGCTGAAGACAGCTTATGTGAATGCGTTTCATGATACGGACACTAATGTTCCGGTTAGCGAAGACGTAAGCGATGGGGATCAGTATGAGGGGCAAACAAGAATGAGGGTGAGAACAACTGCCAGCGACCCGAAGCGTTGCAACCATGTTAATTCATGCGACTGCGTCAACTAAGAATCCTCAGGCACGCTGTGACCACAACGTGAGGTTTTTGCAGTGCCAGAATCAAAAGCATAAAGACCAACGATTAAGCCGTTAGAGGCACCATCTAGCTGCGCTACTGTGCAGGCTTGTATTCGTATTTTAGGTAAAGAAACTTGCACTAAAAGTTCTCTAATTCACTAATCACTCGCTAATTATTAGTTAATGATGGCTAATCAACAGTGATTGGGTAGTTAGTAAAGCGTTTTGAAACATATGATTTTTTAAGCTTCGTTTGGCAACAGATTTATAACCCACTCGTATTTAAATTTACTCCTTGTAACATTCAATTTTACCCCCTTGGGGGTAATTACATCCAGGTTGAGTACCACTGGTCTTCGGTGACTTATAAACTATCTTTCAGACAACAATTAGCGTTCTTAAGCTTGTCCAATTTCACCAGTTTTGTTTAAAAGTGAGAGAGGCATCAGCAATAAGCCGGTATGCCGTACCGACGCTTCGCTGGTACCATCACCAGCCGCACGTGGGCCAAGGATAGTACCAGAGTCACTCGGTCCCTACACACGCCCAAACACAAGCCTTCGGATTACAGGACAGGCTTGTGATCCTTAAGGCTACGAACCGGGGACTCCATCCTAGATGATTATCTTGCGGAATCTCACGATTCGGACTTTGAAGTGCTGCCATTTCTGTAACTAGTTGGTCTTGTTTATGCGGACGACGTTGTCTTGCCCCAAGATATGGATATTGTTTTTCTGTTTAGCAATGTTTTGGAGGTCCGGTCAACCCCGAACACCCGCTCTAGTGTGATCCCATAACTTGATTTGCGCTTCCCACCTTCAGAGGTCAAAGTTTTGTTGCAAGACCACCTTACTCGTGGAAAGTGAACTTACCTTGACGGCTGTATCAACAATGTTGTGGGCATGACTACTCAAGTCAGTTCATATGTTGCAAAAACTAGAACTACCTTTTTAAATCGGCGACGTCTGTGGCGTCAGAATGAATGGCCCTTAGTGAGGGCCGCCCTACCCTATGGGAGTGAGACTTGGCCCCTTCAATCTGAGGCGCCTTCATGTATTTGATCATCATTGTCTACAGAGCGTTGCTGATGTCGGATGGTACCAGCATGTCCGCAACGTTGATGTACGTAGGCGAGCGATGGGCAGTGTAACTTAGGCTAGCTCCTTAGGAAAATAAAAATGTTGCATAAGTTGTTTTGGCTTGGGCACCTACTAAGCATACCTGGTGGCCGCTTGTCGAGCAAGGCCCTGTTTTGTCTGCCAGATGTAGAGTGGCACAAGGCTCGATGTGGACAGAAGTTGACTTGGCAGCGGAAAATAATGTCACTGACGTCCCAACTCAGTGCTGTTGGTCTGTCTGGTCTTCCAGGCTGGAACCTACGTGACCCGCCTTGTGCTTGACTCATGACATAACAGGGCATAACTCGCTGTCGGCATCAGTCTTGTATCTTCGGTCATCTTCTAATCGCATTGTTTGTTTAAAGCGTGTTTGATGCTAATTTATCTGAGGGGTAATGGCTGATTATGACGCGGAGCAGTGAAAGCCGCAAGTAAGCAGTCTGGCTGATGCCGCCTTATCTTTACACGATAGCCAGCTGTTTGTGATCGTATGTTGTTGACAAGGTATAGGCAGCCTCACCAAGAATGCTTGCTTAGGGCATTAAGTTTTTCCGGTAAGTCCCCCTTTTCTCCCTTGTTCCCTAGGTCATCGCGCTTGTACGGCAGTGAAGCATTCGTTCAAATTACTGACGTCTTGCTGCTGCTGCTGCTGCTGCTGATACCGTTATCGGATGGCAATTGAGTCACCCTGATGGCTGCATTCCGGTAATGAAACTCACTTGCTATATATATATATATATATATATATATATATCGATTTCGTGGGGGATGGAGATCACAAGTTTTGTCTGCATCCTGTTTTCACTAAGAGAACAGTTGAAAAATCTGTAAGCTACGTGTCGTGCTGTATCTTTGAGCCGTTTTAAACAGAAGGGTAGCTTCGGAGCAGAAACGAAAGAAGCACACCAGGACGACAAATACGAACAGAAGACATTTTCCGGTGGCATGGCAGCCGAATCTATTGCGTAACCAGTTTCAGCTTTTGTGTTGCGACTAAGTTTCAGGAGTTGGCGGTAATCGTGACCGGGGTTTTCTACATCTGTTCCACCAGAATGAGGTCGTCCCCTAGACGGAGATATCTTGTTTTGTTCACTACTAAAGATTTCGATCGCAGATGGCACGGGAGGTTGAGCCGTTCCTTCACATTTTTGGGTTCCCTTCGCTGTGTGGTATCTAGTGCATCAAAATCGCGTTTAAACTAGCATTCCTAGGTCCTGAATTGCGTACACCGCACGCGGCCTCACATATGCATTTAGCATATGGGAGAGGCTGAAGGGTTCGAACGGCCTGAACGCCCTCCGCAAGAGACCAACGTGTTGGTGGACGGGTTTGAACGCCTTCAAAGACTGAGCCGCACAGCCGAGGTTCTCTTGCATCACCAGCATAAGATCGCACCCTTGTGAGGCGGTTTTCAGCATGTCGTCACCAGGCTTACATGCGTAAGTGTCGCTGTGGCGTACATGCACGGTCTTGCATTTGTCCGCGTTAGGCGGAAATAGTTTTGCATTTGAAAGGTCAAATATTTTGTCTCAAAAGGAAGCCAACTACACGTATTATCCGACGAGTTAGCTACCACAACTGTGGACCGTTCATCAAGTAGCCATCGTGCACTTCGTTTCCGTACCGCTCAGTCACTCTGTTTGTCGCGTGAACGGTCTAGCCACTTAAACCTGCCACACCTGGGCCAAACGCACAGAACACGTCGATCATGAACATGCAGACAATTCAGCGCACACGCGTTTGGCAGAAAACCATAAGTGCTCGGACCCTGATCGGAATGACATCGATCGACGCAATGGATTGTGGCGAACAATCAAAAGCCCATGTTACCACATCCAGATTGACAGCAGTTTGTGGCCTTCCTACATGCCATAAAAATGTACGGATTGGAATCCAGTGAAGCAGTTGCCAAGGCGGGTTCCATCGCAAATATTCCAAGTTCACAGTGAACCAGTTGAAGCTGCACAAAATAAACCAGATTCATTGTGGTTCTGTTCAGTATGTATAGTCATCCCACTGGTAAAGATTCTACATGAACTATCGCGAAAGTACGAAAGACTGGTGGCAAAGATTAAACAAATATGGAACACCAAAAGCGGTACATTTGAAGAAAATGTGTCGGAGAGTAAATCCCAGTCATTTGCATCAGGCCCCGTATCAAACCTGAGGAAGAATGCTTGGCACTGCGCTAAAATTGCACTAGATTTGGCATTAAACGCCAATACTACAAGTTGCTCAAATATGCCTGAAACAACCACCGCCAGTCCGATTGCAATGGACACGGTCAGGGCCCTGTCCACTGTCCAAACGGTTTCGAAAATTCAGAAGGGTTTCGACACCAGTTGTGCTTGGAACTTGTTTGTTGTCCAAAATGACCGAAAACCTAGTCCTTCGGTCACTCCCACTTGGTCCATAGTAAATGATGAAGAAGAAGCTGTATCCATTCAAACTGCATCGGCTGTGTGCTTACCAGCTGATCGTCTAACGTTAATCCGAGTTGCACGTAACATACCAGCGGTAATCTGCACTAACGTTACAGAATCGATGTCAGATTCCTTAAAGGAAAGCAACTCGGTGACTTGAACCAGTGGGATTCCAAATGTGATACTATAGGTGTTGTAATCAAGGCCATCAATTTGACACGCGTTACCCGTTCTCCTATCTCACAGCACTACGGTGAACCACAACATCTCCGAGTTGTGTTGACTTCCTCCAATGGGGTAGAAGGTCTTCTGTTCTCGTCTGCTCGCTTCCGGAATGGATCATGTTCCACGCGTCTACTCCAGGATATTCTGTGGAGAGAGCGCAGACAGGTGAAGCACTACTAGGACGAAAACCGGAAGGCATCTGCAGCCAGGACCATCCTTGTACACGGCGCTCGAGGCTAGGAGGGACCACTCACGACTAGTAACAATGGCGGTACATTCGCGAGAACCTCTCCCTGGAAAACGTCAGAGAGCAATCAATCTCGAGGCTGCGCCGATCGCCAAACTACAAAAGATGTGGCTCGAGGATTGTGAAAGTGGTCCTTCAATCTAGACAAATGTCAGCAACGGTAGTGGAGGAATGGTATGGGGTCCGCATCAGCCTTTTTTTCGAGCTAAGGGTCAAAGCACCATCTGCTATGCAAACACCTGATAGCTGCTACTTTGTCAGCCCACTAACAGACAATAGCTCAGATGACTTCTATCAGCTACGCGGAGAAACTGGCAAGCACACCCCATGCATTACTTAAAAAGTGAGATGCATGGAGATGGTGGTGGCTTCCATGGATCGGACACTGATGAATTTATCATCACCCCACCCAAAAAGCGATTGGTGGCCGACCTTCCACCGGTCGGAACAACATTTTATCCAAAACAGACATCCCACGATTCATTGACAGGAATAGATTCCTGCATTTACACCCATGCACAATGTCTCCTGAACGCGCTTGCCGTACCGCGGCTACATCAAGCGATGCATGCCTGGGACCTCATATTCGTCACGGAAATTTGGTTGCCCTCAAAAATTAGCGATACGCAGGTCGCGATACATAGCATGTCCCTTCCCCGAAGTGATCGACCTAGCAATGGCGGGGGTGAGTGGTTAATGATATACTACTGCAACTACCTATAGTGCGAACCGGTGGTCGATCCAGAAATGCTATAGATAGGCTCTGATGCAGTCTGCGACTGAGACGCAACGACACTTGCATTTCGGCCGTTGTTTATCGTCCTCCAATGTCCACTCCATAGATGTATTCCCGTTTGATATTTTACTTGGGAACGGTCCTACGAGGACGATACAGCCATGTTTTCATCTCAATCGACTTCGACGTTCACGATTTGGACGTGCCGGCACTACCAAACGAGCGGTTTAAGGCAGTCCTGCAAGAGTGTATTGCAAGCATTCCGATCTTCTCTTGTGTCAGTTCGTTTACCTGATTCAGAGCTGGAAATAAAGCACTTGCTTGATTTAGTGCTCACGAACAAAGAGCTCATGGTTGTGAAACCAAGGCTGCAGAGCCCTCTGGGGCGGAGCGACCCAGTAATCATAATGTAAGACTGTGTGTGGTTTGTGGACTATCCACAAGAACATTGTGATTTGTTTGGAACAATCACCCAGTACGACATACTGGCAGAACTTGTGGGTGATGCTATTTGCGAGTTTTCGTACGACTGTTCCATTGGAAGTGCTTGGATGTAGTTTGTTGGCATGTTCAGTGATCTGGTTAAATTTGAATCGGTTAACAATCCCCTTCGTTCTGCTAGGACACAATCATTCATTCCGAGCAGAACCGGAAAACACATGACAGTAAGACACAGCATGGCATGTGTATAGAGCAAACCCTAACCCTGACAAATGGAGTAACTATATTGTGCATCGTAATCACTGTACCCCGTTGTGCGCGAGGACAAATTAGTACATCAGCAGAGTCTGGCGGACAAGTTTTGTGGTACAATAAACAATGAACAATGAATTTATACGGGTTAAGAAGCGTTGCTTTACAAGCCCCGTTGGATAGTTGGTGGGGATATCAACATAACAATTATGATGAAGAGGATAGTAAAATAGTTAATACTTTAAATACAAAAATAAGGACTTATCGTTTGCTTCGCTGCAGTCATGCGATCCACTTAGATTCACAGCATCCACAGTTAACAACAAATCATTCCAGGGTAAACTCCAGGTGTAGGATGCAGACATAGTGTTAAGTAATAAAGTGTAAGTGGATGAGTGCATCGTCCAACCGTCATTTAAATATTGTTAGTGTCGGTGCAGAAACGACCGATTCTGGGAGAGCATTCCACGGGTGACAGACACGGATGGAAAAGAAATTTCTGTGGCACTCCAGACGACTGTATTGTTCTGCGAGTTTTAATGAGTGGCCCCTCAGGTTTGTATTGCTGCTGAGTTGCAGTAAAGGGCGGCACACATGATGTGGTTCTCGCAGGATCAAGTATGTCATAATCAGGTCGCCTCGGAGCCTGCGATAGCTGCCACTGAACAATCATAGTCGTCGCAGCCTCTCCTGGTAGGACAGATTGCGCATTCCAGTTACGTTCTCAGATGCCCGGCGTTGTGGCTGCTCCAGTGCATTAAGGTCGTGTTTCAGCCATGGATGCCAGGCTTGAATTGCATATTCGACATGGGGTCGAACATATGCACTGAGCATTTGTCGAAATATGGAGGAGTTTATTTGTCCAAACGCCCGCCTCAACAGCCCAACGTGTTGGTTCCCAGTCTTCGAGGCATTTTCGGATTGCCTGGAGCAAACCAAGTCATCTTGAACCAGGACACCCAAATCACGTTCGAGAGTTGATTGTTGCAGTACATTGGTTCCGAGTCGGTAGGAGTAGCTGCCGTGATGTCGGATGGAAAGCACCTTGCATTTACTGACGTTGAAATGCAATAAGTTTTGGGCCGACCAGTGATACACTGTATCTAAGTCACTTTGGAGCACATGTTGGTCGGCGTTCGTCTGGATCCTGCGCCAGATCTTGATATCGTCGGCAAACATTAGGAAGTTTGAAGCGATTCCCTGTGCAAGGTCATTAATAAACACCAGAAACAAACGTGGACCTAGAACTGAGCCTTGCGGCACACCACACTCCACTTGTATGGAGTCCGATAATGAGCTCCGAACTCTGACCACTAATTGCCTTCGAAATAGAAAGTTGGCGATCCAGCTTAAAAGAGGGTCGCCGATCCCGTAATGCTGCAGTTTAGATAGTAGTATCCGATGGTCTAGGCGATCGAAAGCCTTGGAAAAATCCAGGTAGATCGCATCAACACCTTCTCCAGCGTCGGCTGCCTCGGTCCAACTACTGCGTGCAATTAGTAAATTCGTTGTACATGACCGCTGTCGACGGAAACCGTGCTGTTCAGGAGTGATGAGGTTGCAGTTTTCCAGATAGCACACCAGTGCATCGGCAACTATGGATTCCATGACATTGGAGAGTATAGGAAGAAGGGTTACTGGACGGTAGTTGGAAGGATCAGTCCTGCTTCCACCTTTGTGAATCGGGCTTATTATTCCAAGCTTCCACATGGCGGGAACTTGGTTCTGGTCTAAGCAGTGCTGAAAAAACTGAGCTAAATGTCCTGCCAGTTGGTTTGCTGCTGCTCCCAATGCCTCAGGACGAATGGCGTCGACACCCGGCGAGCTGTGTTTGCGTAGAGAAGTCAGCTTTTGCAATACAGCCTCTGCGGTAAAATTGATGTGGGTTAGTCCTGGTGAGCAGAATACAAAGCTTGGTAGATCGCTTGGTGGCAAGACCCTTTGAAACGTGGGGGCGTATTGCATCTGCAGCGCGTTTGCAGCTTCCATAGACGTTCTTGTTGGGCCAACAGCCGTCTTGAGTGGAGGAAATCCTTGCCTCACCTTTCGTAGGCTATTAACGTGCTTGTACAGCAGTTTGTGGTTAGCATTGAAGGTTTTTGCGATGTTCTGCTGATAGGCGGGTTTGTCTTCTCTTAACAGTTGAGTGCAGTGGTTACGTTAAGCTACGTAGTTGTCCAAAGTTTCTGGTGCTGGAGTTTCTCTGGACACTCGCCATGCTGCGTTGCGTACTGTCATCCATTTGCGGGTTCTGCTCCTAACAAAAGAAACTGATTTGGACTTATTGTAAGCTTTTATCTCTGAAGCCTGTGCAATCAGCTGACTGAATGTGTTGACGAACTCGAGCCAGGCGAGTTCCGGTGGTTTTTCTTCGAGGAAAGACCATGTTGTGGCGCTGACTACCTGGGCGAGTCGGTCGTACCTTGTGATGGTTCGCACAGTATCATCGTTATCATTCCGATATTCTGCATAGCAGACGAAGTTGAAACCGATGACTGCGTGATCACTGCGACCCAACGGGCAGTCTAAAACCAACGCATCAATCATATGCTCTTCGTTGGTAAGCACAAGATCCAACACAGATGGCCTGTTACCAGTTCTGAACCGAGTGGGCAAAGTGATGTGGTTGTAAAGAGGAGCAGTAGTTACTAGATCTTGTAAATCGGTTTTGAATTGTTCGCCGGTTGTGGCAGGGGATTCTAAACAATGTACGTTGAAATCACCCATGATAAGAACGTGAGCGTACTTTTGTTGTAAACTGCACAAAAAGCTTCTGCACAGAGATGCACACAGCCTCCGGGATGTGAAATGTGGGGTTCCCCCATTAATATCAGCGGATGGATGTTCACAATACGCCGAGAAGGCAGCCAACTTTCAATGGGTACGATCTGCTCCAATTTTCTGACGTGCTACCAGCATGTGTAACATATCTGTCTCATTCTTCCAGATACCAAATTTTACACACATGCCACGTTTAGTTCGGCGACCATAATGAGGAAACTGCTGTCGTTGTGCGCGCATAATTTCTCCGGAGCTTACAACATCCCCAGAAAGCGCTACAGATGGCTGGTTCGAGGATAGCTGAACCATTAGCTTGATTTTTCCACAGATGCCATGACAAACAGTAGGTTCCTAACTGGTGCGATCAAGGCATCCGTTCCTCGATTTTCAAGAGTGGTAGCCGCGCAGAGCCACCAACTATCGCTCAGTGATTCATCTCCAAGCGCTTTCAAATGTGATGGAGTCGATCATAGCTGAGGTTGTGATGAGCTACTTCGAAAGGTCTGCCATCATAGCATCGGAGCAATACGGATTGCGTCAGCATCGGTCATTTACTACCAATCTACTTACTGCTTGTGGTAGTTGGACCGAGATCGATGACAGTGGGACCGACATTAATGTCATCTACCTAGACTTTTCTAAAGCCATTGACCGCATGTATCACCTCACTCTTCTCCAACAGCTTTAAGCGTACGGAGTTGGTAACCCTGTTCATTTACGAATCGAAAACTTCTATCCGCAGCACCTTCAGGTTCGAGTTCGAAGTTCATTTTCTGATCCAATTGATGTGGACTGCGGTGTTCCACAATGGTCGGTGTTGGGGCCGCTGGTATGTCCGTTGTTCATAAGCGAGCTTGCAAGTCTTCTGAAGTCAAACTTCGTGTATTTTGCCGATGACATCAATATATGGCGGGCAATCGACTGTCAGGAGGATCACGATATGCTCCAAGGGATCTTAGACCACCCCTTTGAATGGTCAAAGGCAAACCTACTTCCGATTAGCACGAACAAGTGCAAAACGTGCATGTCCGCCACAAGCCCACGTACGCACATGAGGATTGAAGACCACATGCTAGAAATCGCCTCAAAGAGCTAGAACTTCGGGTGATGATTCAAGACTATCTCGATTGTTCGGCGCAGTCATTGAATGCGTCCGATACCACGCATCAACAAGTTGGTCTGTTGCGAAGGGTGTTCTAGAGCTTCGATTCCGCTGTCTTCCACCAAATTCTCAAAGCTTATGTAAGATTCTCTTTAGGGTTCGCTGCCCAGTTTTGGCTACCCTGGTTAAGACACGACCAGGTTGCCCTGGAGACCACCCTGCGTACGACAACAAACATTTGTAGTGGTTGTCTCACTTGCAATGCCATAGGCGACTGAAACCCCTGGCAGTGTACAACGGAAGATATCGCTGTGTACGTGTTGACTTCATTCTGGCGCTCCAGAACGTAAAACACCATGCTCACGCCTTCCGCCATCGTTTGTAGCTTAGCCGCAACACGGAATTGAAGGTTAATAAATCGAAACTTGCCACCCAACACAGTCGGCTTGAGTGCAGCCGGAATTATTTTTCTTTTCGAGTTTGTCAACCGTGGAACGCTCTTTCGACCCTTGTCATTTCTGCGTTTATGCTACCCATTTTTCAAAGACCATACGATGCTTTACACTACGTACATTGCTTGATTTGATTTCTATTCACTGCGTGACGACAAGGCGCAGATAAATATTGTGCTCACCAACCATACGAAATCGGGGTAGACGGATATACCTTGTGTGAATGTGGATAATATGGTGAGTCTACATATTTGGTGTTCTCCTTTGGGTAACTAATTTGAACTGACGTTAGTCCCACAAACCATCCCACGTGACTTCTCAAGCCTGAGCTTTTTATCCTTATTATATCGTTGTTCTAGTTTCCTGACTGCCGATTGCCTGCCTTGTCTTAATGTCATCGCAAAAACTAGGAATTTCTGCTCGTGACACTCGGAAGATCGTTGATGAATTCCAGTAATGTGCGCGGCCTTAACACCGATCCAAGTGGGACAGTACATTCCACGTCGATTAGATCCGAAATTGAGCCGCTGATCCGAACCTGAAGCCACTGCTGAACGAGGAAATTTGCGATCCTTCCAAGAGACAAAGCCTCCAGTTCTGGACGTATGTTACTTTTGCAGCAGGATTGGGTGATTTAGGATGTCGTTGATATTAACGAATTCGGGGTAGATGACATCTGTGCCAACGTTTTCTGTCCAACTGCCACTGGGCATCAGAATATTGGTAATACATGATTAATCCTGAGGGAATAAGTGATGACTCCGTGCCTTGATATTAGAGTTTTCAAAGAAGCCGATGAGAATCTCAGCTATTATCGGCTCCATCAGCTTTGTGGGTACCGTGAGGATAATCTTTGGGTGATATTTGACGGGCTACCAATGGCTCCCTCCGTTGCAAATTGTGGTGATGTTACCGTGGTTCCACATGATGTTCATCAAGGCGAATTTGGAATAATCGAGCTAGTCGTTCAGCTATCCTCTTTGCTACCATTTCAGTGCTTTTGGAGGAATGTTTTCAACACCGGGGAAACTACGGTTACGAAACAATATCAGCTTCCTCAAAGCAGTCGCTGCACTAATAGTGACTTGTGTGAACATTAACGTCTGGGGGCACAGGACTGTTATCTGATATATGCTGGTGGCGTATCGATATAGTGAAGCATATTGCAGCCGTGGAACGATGACTCCATACTCGGCAGTGTGAGCACATCAGTTTGCTGAGGTAAGTGAGGGACATCATGCTTCAGATTTCGAAAGCTATTCACAAATCTGTACAGACGCTTGTTGTTAGCATAAAACCTTTCTTCTAGTCTCTGCTGGTGTACTGATTTGCCCACACATTTAAGTGTGGTACAGTGATCAGGATGCGCTACATAATAGCTCCAATTGTCAGGGTTCTGATTAGAGATGTACACATGCCACGCTGTTTCTCTAAACGCCCGGCGCTTTCGGGTTCTGCTCCAATTATTGATGGTGCGCTTGTAGAATGAATAGGCCAGTTTGCAGATGCGGATTTAATCAGATCGCTAACTATCCAGCAAATTCCGTCCATGCAGTATCAATGGAGCATTTTCCGAAAAATCCCAAATGGCTTCCCCAATAAGTGTGTCGTTGTTCGAAACAATTCACTTTCTTCTGGTGGATATTCCACATAACACACATAGTCGAAAGGTACTTTTACGTGATCACTCCGCGCTAGAGGGTTCTTCATATTTGGTTTCTCAATCAGGAGTTCTTCGTTTGTGCGAACTAAATCCAGCACAGATAGTGTGTTACCCGTTATGCAACTGGTGGGCGAATTGACATGGCTGAAGAGCGGAATGCCTGCAATAAGCTCTTGTAGGTCTACCTTGAATTGTTCGTTGGGAGAAGCCGGAAGTTCTCAATCGGGAACAGTGAAGTCACCTGAGGTGAAATCTTGGCTGTATCGTCATCGAATTACTTTCCCCAATTCTAATGTCAGATTGCATTTCATCTCTGGGGTGGACATTTGTGGGGACAATAAACAAGTGTTAAAATGCAAGTGGCGTTGTACCATAATCCAATACTATACCACAGGAAGTCTCTGAGCAACGTATCCGGATCGTCTACTGATTCGCAATGAATGTCAGTAAGGTAGTATAAAATTACCCCATTGCCCTTACAGGATCAATCGTTACGAATAAGTGACATGTCATATATCGCGACTTCGGCTTCGATAGGTTCTGAATGTAGCCAAGTTTCAGTTAAGAATATGATGTCTCAGGTGTATTATGCTTGACGTATTCGCAGTTGCGCAAGTTTGCTCAGGGGAGCTGGTGCATTGGTGTAAATGCAGGTAAATTGCACTGGTCTTAGCAATGAGTCGTGGGATGTGAGATTTGGTATGATGTGCCGACAGGTGAATGGTCGTGTAAGGCGATGACAAACTCATCTCTATCAGATACCGGGATCCCGCCATTATGTCTATTCTCCTCTCCTTGTATGTAGTGGATGGGCTTTGTTTGCTAGTTTCATAGGCTAGCTGAGTGGGGTTTTCCGAACTATTGTCTGGAGGTGTCCCTACTAAGTCGCTGCTTTCGTACGTGTTCTTATTGGAGGTTGCTTTGATCCGGAGCTCGCAAAGGAGGCTGCTTCGGCCGACTTACCAGCTCTCTAGCCCCCTAGTCGACATTTGTCTGGATTGGAGCATCACTTTCACAATCCACGAGCCGCTTCCCTTGTAACTCGGCGACCTGAGTAACCTCGAGATCAAATGCGTTATGACATTTTTCAGGGATAGTGTCTGTCGAATGTATCACCACTGATGCTGGATGGTCCTAGCCAAGGACTCCTTTCGGTGTTCCTTTAACTCGTACCTTGCCTCTTTGCGCTCGCTCCGTGGAATGTCCGGTAAGCTGCGTATAGAACATATCAGATTCCGAAGGTGCGGTGTCCATAACAGTATAGCTTGTACTTCATCAGCGGAAGTTAAGAAAACACGGTGGATTCTCGGTTCACCTCAGTGCTGTGGGTTTGGGTGACGTGTGATCCGTATCAATTTCGCAGGCTTAAGTACAACACCCAAGATGCCACATATAAAGTTCCACTGGTTCACATCATCAACTAGTTTTCCTTTTAAGGGAATTGACCTTGGCTCTGGAATGTTGCTGCACATTACCGATCGTACACCATGCGTAGCAGTGATCGATTCTTCCACTATTCCTCTTTCTGGTGTGGGAGAGATAGTGGGGGGCTCATTGTGAAAAAACAGCTTTCGTAATTCATTGTTTGGGACTATTTCGCCCGCTGCCACAGAGTAAACCCACCGCCACATTCGTCCATGCCCGATATGGAACAGCATGTACCGTTGCTCGTCCGTTGCTCAGGTATGCTTCGTGGAGGCGACTGTTTAAGTGGTTCGGAAACACTGAAGACAAGAGTAGTATCTGCACTACTATTCTATTGCTGCAGTTTACACCCAGGTGGACTCCTTTATCATGCACCAATATGTGCTTATATGTAACAACGAGATGCAGCCGCGGTGCTATTTAGACAGCAAATTCGTATAGACATGAGTTCTTTGAGATTGCTTGCAAAGAATCTTTGTTTTCTTAAAAATTTAGTACTATGTCTTAGCGCACTCTATCAAAATGACGTTCCACAAAGTCACGCAAGTCGTATCTGCATTGAGATTATCCCACGGATTTGCAGATATTCTTCCTTCACAGGCAAATTTTGCAGTATGCCTACAGCCGCGATTTAATCCTGATGAGGCTCCACTATGAGCTATTGACCGCGCATCCTTAAGGAACATCTTGGTAATTTCAGTGTGCACACACACCAATCTTCATTTAAGGCCGGATGTTATCAAACCATAAACGACGCGGCAGGACGTGTGAGCTTAATAAGATAGATTTACAATGGTCTGATGGTCATTATTGCGTAAGTTCTTAACATTGTTCAGCCATTATGAGTGTTAGGTTAAGTGAACATAATGGTTTCCTATCGTGTAATAAAAACGCCTATTCTCACCGGTTGTTCTGCATGGTAAAGTCCCAATTGTGGTGCATCACGTAGGAGATACTTGATTAATCCAAATGCGGATTCCTGTCCTTTGCCTATTCGGACTACAGGCCTGCGGGTCAGAATGCAATTATGCATCGGGAACTCGTCAACTCTTAAGAAGAAACGGTCCAATTATTGTAAAAGAAAAAGTGATTTACCATAGGTAATGAAATAAGTGCTTAAAAGTTTAGTAGGTTGGTTAGGAGAATACTATAATATCAAAATGTATGTAAGTCGTTTGTTCGAGCATCTGAAGAGCAGGTGCGTTGCTAAATAACGGCAGTAGAAACTTTGGACTAAATGCTAGCATACAATGCAACAGCGGGAAAGTATAGCTGACGTATTCTGTGAGAAAATAAGAACAGGAAAGCTCATCCATGCACCAGTTTCTTAGATCCTTGTGACACAAATCCGTGATGAGGGTGTGATTAATATACTCCAAAGTAGCACAAATTAGACAACTTACTGATTGGAGCCAAAGGCAATATCCAATCGTCCAAAGTAGCAGAGGAGATAATTGAGTTTGGGTGAAAGCTCTAGCAAATGGTGGCATACGTTGTTAAGGTGCCTAAATATTTGGTTCAAAATATGAGATCGTCTCGCAGTCTTCGGTAGCTTATGCCCTTGAGATTCTTTGTTGCCCTGCGTTGTTGTACCTCTAGCACTTCTAGGTCGCGCTTCGACTATGGTTGCTAAGCTTATATCGCATACTCAACGTGTGAGCGCGCGTACGATTGGTGCATTATCAGGAAGATGCCGTTCGCAGCAAGCCGACCCACTGATTGCCTCCTTTTGTAGCTGAGCAGCCCGTTTTGAACAGTTGAGGCCACTTTGTATGAGCACACCAGGGTCCCTTTCATGAGGAGTAGTTTGCGATAGGTGTGACCCAAACCAATACACGTACTCATGCCTATGGCGTAATTGAACAGTGCGACCATTTTCCCACATTCAATGGTAGGGTAATCTGAAGTGACCAGTTCGAAATAGTGTTTAGGTCCCATTGGAGCTCATCGTGGTCATCCGGTTCCCTGATCGCTTATCATATCTTGATATCACCAGCAAAATTGGGAACTTGAAAGTAATTTCCCTAGCTAGATCTTTTTGAAACCAAGCATAGACGAGGCTCTAGCACTGAGCTTTGGGGTACAGCAGACTCTACCTTGATTGCGTCGTACAGGGATTCATGTAATCTCACCTCCAACGGACGCTTGTGCAGGAAATTTCCTGTCCAACGCAGGAGTGAGACACCAATGACATACATCCAAAGGTTATAGAGGAGAATTCATTGTTATAAGCAAGAAAATGATTTGCCAAGTCCCGGTAGATGACATCGACACCTGCTCCAACACCCTGTGATACATTACAGCCACAGCGCGCAATTAATAGGTTGGTAGTACAAAATCGGTTTTGGCTGAAGCCTTGTTGTTTAGCGGCTATTATGCTGTGGCCCAGCAACCACTGCGTCAGCGCATCTGTGATGATTTCTTCCACAACTATGGAAGGCACAGGAAGTAGCGTCATTGTATGGTAACTGGTATGGTTAGCACGATTCCCCTCCTTATGATCAGGAGTAAAGACCCCTAGCTTTCAAATTGCGGAAATTGGTTCTCCTCTAGATAGCACTGATAGATAATAGTCAGAGCATCTGTCCGATAACTGCCGGTTGACTGCAAAGCCTTCGGGCTAATAGTATCAACTCCAGGAGAACTTTGAGTACTCAGGTATAACAACTACTGCAACACAGCTTCTGCAATGAAGGTGATGTTGGATAAAACTGAGGATGGAGTAACAAAAAAAGGAGAATATTTGGGCTCCTTACCCACTGGGACGTGTGAGAGTAATGAACCCGTAAGCGATCAGCTGATTCCATTGCTGATCATGTGCACCCACTAGTCATGACCAGTACTGGGATTGCGCGCTTCAACTAACAAAAGCCACTAACGATTCTAGTTCGTACAGAATCGTTTCATTAACTCCCGCTAATGTGTCATCTTGTTTTCGCGGATCAGGTTCACACAGAGGTTACGCTGTGTCACTTATGCATTCTAGGTTTTGGCACTCGGGGATCATGTGCATTTTCCATCTCAAGTCTCTCAAAGACACACATTTACTTGTTTGGCACCTTAGAATTATCTTGCTTTTACCTTAACGATTGAAGGATTTCTGTTCAAAGATGTGCGCAACCGTTGGGCCAAATGCCCTAGTGAACGTTTTTAGGCGAATTGCAGGGATATTCATTTAAAGAGGGCCATGATTTCTTCTTAAGAAGCGAGGATAACATGCTGAAAGTGAAAGTATACACCTTATCGTCCACATTTTCAGCACGGTCCGCATAAGATATACACTCAAACAGTAAGGTAACATGGTCACTGCGGCCTCAACTAATGACTGTAACTATTATGCTAACTATGAGTTCTTTATTGGTGAGCTCAAGAACAAATAGCACCTGTTTGTTAGCAGTCCGGAATCAGGTGAGAGAGGTTATGTGGTTGTAAAGTAAGTAGGTGGAAATTAGCACTTGCAAACAGGCTTTAACTGTGCACCATCGGTTGCTGGTTGGCACAGCAAGTTTGTGCGCGAGGAATGTGTGACTTTATGACTTGCCCAGTACAACTTCCAAAACGTAGTTTAGTTTGATGTTCAGATCTTACTTCGAGTTTGCCGTACAATAAACTACAGCTGTTAGAAATGTGTCCTTATTCCGCAATCACTGCCAGTAGCAAAGCTAATCAGAATAGCGAATTTCTCTGTTCTCAATAAGTTCACCACAATAGTTGTCTTTGCAATAAAGAATAACACAACTACTCCCTCCAGTTCTATTACACCGGAGTAGCGACACACCAGGTAAATGGATCTCAGAAACAGCCATCTCAGTGATTTCCCAGGTCTCTGTAATCATAATCAGATCCCTCGGTTGCGAAGCTCGCCTTTTCCAAGTTTCACTAACAGTTTTGATGATAGTATACACACAGGTTAGTGTTCCACATGTTGAAATTGCGGTGGTGGACTTTAAATTCCGGCTTAGTTCTAAGCCGACCGTTTGGCCTTTGGCCGCTAATCATGTTTTACGTGGGTCGTTCGTTCTTGAATTCCAGTTGGGCTGTATGGTAGGACAGAGCATTCAAGATCGTGATGTCCTCTCGTGCGTTCCTCTGTCCTGTTGGGTACCGTGAATGTTATCTACCTAGCAGTCTATTTCCTCGAGGAAGGGTGGAGGCAAATTTTTACCGAAGTTGTATATTATGATGAATTGCTGATCTCTCTTGGCCATGCCTCTGTTCTCTTTAACCGAATCTCGGTTGGTAACCTGGAACAAAACCTCAGCTAGTTATCAAATAGGGCTTGGTCATTCCCCCGGTGTGTAGCATCGCTTTCAATAATGTTGAAACGCAGTCCTGGTAGTTTGGTGATGAAGAAAAGCTGCTCAATGATTTTGTGATAACACCATCTAGAGAGACTGCTTCACGCTGCTGGATAAAGAGAATGTGGCAGTTCAGGAACATCATTAACAAATATGATTTATTTACTGTCTTTTGTAGGAGGGTCACCTTGGTTGTCCTTTTCCTTTTGGCGCCCTTCCCATGGACATCAGGTAGTGTGCGTACTCCGCTCAATGCGCTGCGACGATTAAGTGCTGCTGTATTCAAAGTTATTCGAAGGTATGGAAATTTGCCGTAGTGCACGGAAGTTCGTCAACGCGCCACGCGTCTTGGAATAATGAGCTCAAACCGAATACCAATTGCCTCGCCTGAAAAACTCCGCTGGTTGCAATCGATCAGCGACTTGCCCTTTACCATGCCACAACGCTGGTGCACAGGAAAGTCAGCGCACTGTGCTGCTGTCTAGCAAATGTTGGTTTGGGTGTTGTGGCTGGTGAGTTGGATTGTTAGCAGGCATTGGAGATGGTCGTAAAAGTAAGTCGCATCCTTTGTGTTTGTTACAGAAGATGGAGATACAAGTGTCGTTTCCGGCATTTTTAGTGATGGGACCGGCTCTGACCTGCCAGTTTTGTGACCAGATCCTTAAGTATTGCTTTTCAAAAATACGATATATGCATTCACACTGTATGTGAGTTGCCTACTTAGATGGTTAGTAGATGTCTGAGTATGTCGGAGTAGTCGGCGCAGCTTCGGTTGGGCGGTTAGCAAGACTGAACTTACTGTTTTACTTAAGGGCAAAGCTCAGTTGGGTTTGCTTGGGAACAAGATAAATCTTATTAGATACTTAACCCGACATCTGCTCAACTGTCCCAGTTAGTTTTTCACAGGTTTTATGAATACCAATATACAATTGACAATTGGAATGGCTCTGCATATTTCACAAACCCAGAGCGCAACAGTCAGATTGTTTTGTCTCCTTCATACTAGCCGATTTATGCCACCGCAATTATGGCGGAAGGAAAGGGCACAGTTGGAACAGGTCAGCTCTCTCCTGATCACCCATGTACCTTTCGGTTCGATACACTTACTGCCAAGTGGAAACAATATCAGTGGCATGCAATGTTACAAATGAACTTTTCACCTTTTGTGTCGCCTTAGGTATAGGGTGAGTGCTCCTGATGTTCTTTGTTTTAGGCGCACGCTTGCCATCAGTTATCGCAGGTGGGTTTGTCACGAGAAGGACAAACGCACGGGCGGTTTGGCTAGCTTATTAATCGACAATGGTCCAAGTCCAGTTATTTCGTTTATTTTAACTTTTAATGCGTACCGTCCAGTGATTAAGTCAGCAAAAAGCAAATGCAATCAAAAGCCATAAATCAAGTATCGGGTTCCTTAGAAATGATCATGTTTGAGTAATTCTAGGATCACCAAACAGCGCGGAAACTATATCATTGAAGGTAGTTTTGCAGCTGTGAGGTTTGTTGAAAGCAACAGAATTGCCCATGTGGATGTGAACATGAAGCGTGCTAAAACAACTTAGGTTGCACAAATCGCCATCCGTACGGAACAGTCCCGTAAAAATGTGTCCACTAAATGCAGGAAATTAATCAAATTCAAATGGGTGTATGATGACTACGCATGGTGAAATTAGAGTAAAAAAAGTCTGTGGCAGCCTAAAGCACGTTAATGATGCGACCGCGAGGTGAGAGTTGGTACTACTGAACAGTATGCTGCCCGAACGGCTGATTATTTTTCATGGGTAGGGGTGGTTTCTTTTCTACTGTCCAGAACGTCTTAATTCATGAATTACATCCACGCTAAGCAAGGAGTGCAGAGAAGAGATCGGGGAATACGGTACCCTACTAAAGACTTGGTTAAAGGCTGCTTTTTGGAAGAAGAGGAGAAAATTGAATCCATACTTAAGTCAACTCACTGATGAGTTTAGTTGCATAGGAGCTAAATGATCAAACCCTCCTACACCTCAGCTAAACCAACATATATTAACCAACAACCGCGGCCTTCACGTTACATGCATGAAACACCATCTTATGGTTAAAACGAACAGAAGCGAGAGGCTGAGTTGACTCAATATCAGGAATCAGTAGCAGTTCATGTTCTGCATCTGTGAGCTTTAACAGACATATTCCCTAGTCTTCCTTCAGGCTTGATTACTCTGATCGCAGCCTATTCCCTCGAGCGCAGTTTGGATCTGCCCCACATGCACAGGAAGAATGCATAAGGTCAAATATTTGTCCACAACTGCATAACGCGTATTGCGTTATTAACATTTCATTTATCTGAATGATCGTTATGTTACGTCACCACTCGCGATACTCATATGAGCACATTACGTTGATCCGTTTTGCTACACGTTGCCAATTGACTTTCTTGAGTCCGAGAGTGACTGATGACGAACTAGCAAGTTCATTCATTCGGTTAACTAGAAGTAGTGATCTGGTTGTTTTCTTTTCCTAACCTCTGCAAAACTACCGTCTCACGCCGGGCACAGTGTAAAGAATTTCGTAGCTCACTGGCGTCCTGACGATGTATAACGAATTTTACTACCTGAACTCGATACCATGCATATATTCTCATTGGTTACTTGTCAGATTTGTTATTAATAGTTGTTTGTCAATCCTTCAATATATTTCCAGAACAGTAACTCAATTTTAACTAAAAGCTAGTTCTCGGTGTCTTTGTCATCGGCACGAAACATCGTTTTTACCGTATGAGACCGCATTTCCGTCTGCTGCAGAACGAACCAATCGGGCCGAATGCTTTGAAACATTAGCGTAAGACCTGAGGTGTATATGTTTGAGTGGCGTGTCATTGTGATGTCATTCTTTAGTAATCAATTCTATGTACAGCTATGTCGAATAACATGTTTTCCACCCCCCAATTATGCAGATATCTGTTGGTGCTGAAACCTATTTTCTCCGATGCAATGGTTGCTTTCGCAGTCATCAGTTATTAATCGGTTGTTCGTTTATCCCACCGATATGCAAATCTTTATTCAGCCGTCTTTCCAAAGTATCAGTTGAAATGCTAAATTACATTTACTAGCGTTCATTGGAACAATGATAAATAACGGGCAAAGCAGATGCTTAGCAAGTCCCGTGGGATAGCCAAAAAGAGAACCACAACATGGTGAATATAAAACAAAGGGAGAAAATTAAAACCGTTTCTGTGGACTCCCCACAGTGTTAACACAGAGGCACGCAGAAAGGACCAAACTCAGTTGTGTAGGTTAATTCTGGTGGTGCAACTTTCCTTGCATTATATCGTCTTTCGAGACACACAGGCTATAACTCGTAATGTAGGTGGGTTAGGGCAACGTCAAGGCGTTTTTTGACACAGGTAAAGTGGGGGCGGAAGCAACGTTACTTAGGAGAGGGTTCCAAGGCTGACGCACACAAAGAAAATAAAAGTTCCTTCAACATTTCAGCCGACTGTATTGCATGGCTAACTCGAACTGGTGCCCTTTCAAATTCGCGTTGTGGATCAGTTGTATTAGGTGACGGCAGACGTGGATGGGGTTCCTTAGAAGCTGGTAGGCCATAATAAGGTTGCCAACTAAGCGCTGGTACCGGCCACTGTATAATCTTAGGTTCATCAGTCTAAGTTGATAGGGGACGGTGAACAGCCCTTTGACGTGCTTCGTGGCTGGTCACTGTGGAATCAAGAGCGCTGCAATGTCTTGCTTGTGCCACGGCTGCCAGAGCTGGATTGCGTATTCTACTTTAGGCTGCACGTAGGTGTTAAGCAACTGCGAACAGACGGAGGGTTCAAACCGCCCAAGTGCCCTCCGCATCATGCTAACTTGTTGGTTCCCGGTCTTTGGCGCCTTCTCAGATTGTTCTAAGCAGCCCAGGTCAGCCTGGACTAGTACCCCAAAGTTGCGCTCCTGGGTGACTGCTTGCAGAACATGGTCTCCAAGTAGTGTAACATACTGTAGAACGGCTGACTTGCTATAATACACTTGATGTATGACGGCCTACCTCGTCGATTGCCGTTACTGCTATTTGCCAATATGACGCAAACATTCCAGAAGCAAACATTCTGAGGATTAGGGTACTCCAATGTGCTGATTTACACCTCGACGCTGACAGAGCACCACTTTGGGTGGCGAACGACAGCAGCGTGACGCGTGCAATGCATTACATCGTGGCACTGTTTGTGTATGTTGTTCACAGTCAGTACACGTAATCTCAACAAGCAGTTGAACAAGGCATCAATCAATTAAGTGCACAACGTGTTAACAATCTGGAGAGCAGTTCACAAAACAGAGTCAAAGCATAGGATATCTCCAAATTGCTACAAGGCGCTTGAACGGCCAGTATATTTCGAAACAGTTACCGCCATTCCCAGCGTACTTTGCGCTGATTTTCACCAACACTATTTCACAAAATGTGGCTTTCTGGTAACGAACGGTACCTTAAGTTAGGGTATTCAACAATACAGACAGTAAACCTAGCGCTCACAAATTATGTTTGTATAGTGCTGCGATACACATTTGCATCAACACATTTGACTGGGACTCGTGTTCATTTGGTTTTGTCTCCAAATCAAGCGAACAATAGAGTTGGGTAATAGTATGAACATAATCATGTATTTTCAACCAGTAAACGGAGTACGCAGTAACAACTAAGTCAAAAGACGTAAGCAAAGATGCATAAGTTGGGATACATTATATGAGATGACACAAAGGAGTAAGAATTATTCCACTTAAGATATATTATGCCTAGTTCCAAAATGGCTAAATGCAGGTATATGAGAGTAGGCGGTAGTGTAATGTTACTCACTGAGAAGGACTTAGTAGTGGGAAGCAAAAATCCGTTTTTAAAAAGGAGCGGGAGGAAAGTACAATGTTAGACAAAAGCCTATGTTATAAAACACTAAAAGAATAATGCCCACTCACTTCGAACCGCGTATAAGTGTGACTATACTTGGTGCCATAAAGGACATGGTCTGCTTGGTCGGCGTCCGACCGGTAATGTAGTTTGTCTTCATTAACTACTTCTATGGCCCCCTACCTTGATCTCCCGAAACTAGCATAGTTCCGGAAGTGTCTGGAGAATGACAACTCCTGCCCATAATACAGGTGCGCAATTACACAGTTATTACCATGCATTAATGGATTCATAAGGCAATAGTATTCAGATGGATGCCATTACACTTACGAAAATATTTCTAATTCTGTTGGTAGAAATTCGTCACATCTAGACTTACTCAGACAGCCATCACACGCCCAGAAAAGCACTGTACGCGCATTTCATCCTTTCGAGAATCGTCAGCAGTGCGCATTCCATCGGACCCTGGTAGGGCTCGAACCCACAACTCGACTGTTGCCAGTCCGTGCTTGAGACCACTGAGCTACAGCGGACGGCAACGACCATCGTGAATACGTTACTAGATGTGATATAGCGCCGCTCACTATCCACTGACTTGCACGTTACTACCGTGCAGAGGACAGGGTAGCCTCTTCAGCAAGCGACGAACTTACCAAAGTTAAGAAGCCGATTAACTTATGGCATTATAAGCAGTTTGGTCTGTGTACTGATTACAGAGGAGTAGCAGAGGATTTGAATGTTATAGGCAGAAATTATACCAATACCATTCAACTCCCCCTGCTACTCTTCTGTAATTTCTACTTCTATTTAACGTTGTTTTCTCTCTTTGAAAAGAAGAGATGTCAACCGATTCAAGCTGATATAATCGGTACATTTGCCGTTAGCTCGAAGTAACGGAACATTAAAATTTTATGCTGCAGTCAACCAAGCAAGATGCACACGCTTAGTACACGTGTACCTCAAGCTTTCATGCAAAAAGTGACTAGACTTCACTAGCTGCACCATGAGTAAACACTGTAGTATATGGGAATTGAGATATGACGCTCGATGACAATCATCATCATTATACACGTTAGCTAGAGAGGGGAAACACCTCAGCTACTGTGCTGCAATACATAAAAGAAAAGGAAAATAAATACAACAGATGCATGCCAGCTGAGCTACCAGCAACGGATGGACATCGTTCCGGTAAGCTACCTGCCGGCTACTAGGCAACAAGAAAAATTATTATGTAAAATTATATTACGTTACGAAATGAGATCGTGGTTGGAGTGGCAGGCTAAAGAGGATGTGGATTGACAAAGAAACTCACAGCACGAAAGCCACTGAGGTCAGCATCTTGCCATGTCAGCAAGTGTATTTAGCCAAACATGTTCATCGTCTTTCGGACCCCAACCAGGGAGCCGGGAAGCTCCAATCGAGGCCAGCTCCGAAGCGAGGGTCTTCATTCATCTCGACCATATCATCCCTTGGCCACCCCTCTCATTCTTCCATCAAAACCCACGGTGATCAAACAAAGCACTTCGCGGAAGTCAGTGGGCTGGCATACGCAACACGTGGCCGAGCCATCAGAGCCTGGTGCGTGAAATAACGGTGCTGAGCGTTTCAGTTCCTTTTCCTGTGCCATAAACAAGACGTCGAATATGCTCGTTGCTCACGCGCTGTTCCCACCAGATGTGAGCCAAACTGCGAAGGCACGGAGGGTCGAATCTAACGAGTCTCATTACATCCGCTGACTTAAAGGACCAGGTTGCGCAACTTTACAGTAGGGTCGAACGTACCGCTGCATTGTGCACTTTACCCTTTATGACAATAGTAATGTCGCGCCGCCGCCATAGGTGGCGAAGACTAGCAAAAGCACTTCGAGCTATTGCTATACGGTTCGTGATCTCATCTTCAATCCCACGGGCGCTGATACAACTTCCCAGGTAGTTGAATTTTTGAACGACTTATAGCTGGTCCCCAATAACGGTCAGTGCAGGAGGCGATCCCTGCCAATCTTGAGGGAAAGCTTTGCCCTTCGATGGTGTAAAGCAAAGCCCGAAGCAGCTGACAGTCAGTGCTAATCTGTCCAGTGCCTCTTGGCACGTCTGGGAGCTGTCACAGTTTAGGGCAATGTCGTCTGCATGCTCCAAGTCAAGACGTAGTTCTCCTGGGAGTAGTTCCACACCTTCTAAGTCATGTCCTGTAGATGCAATCTCTATGAATTCGTCAATAGCGAACTTGAAGAGGAAAGGTGACAGCGGGCATCCTTGTCTCACACCGCTGGAGATTTTGAGGGGCGGCGACAGTTTACCATAAGCCCTCACTCTGGCCGTGCTACGCACGTATAATGCCCGGATAATATTTACATATTTCTCGGGCACACCTTTCCTGAGTGGACAATTCCAAAGGGCACATCGATCAACCGAATCAAAGACACCTTTGATGTCGAGGAACACGACTAAAGTGCGCCGCCAATGTGTGTGACGGTGCTCCAACAACTGACGCAAGATGAAGATGTGGTCGATGCAGCCACGATCCCGACGAAACCCGGCTTCCTCTTCACAAAGCTGGCTTTCACGAGTGCCAGTCAGTCTGCGAAGGATTACGGAGGCGAGTAATTTGGAGTCTATGGAGATCAGACTGATTCCTCTATGGTTGCCGCATTCAAATCGAGAGCCTCCCTTGAAAACTGGGACTATGACGGAGCGGCTCCAGTCGATGAGGACAATTTTCCGCTCTCGTAGTTTTAATATTAATTCATGTAAATCATCATCAGGAGCAGAGCCCCCGAATTTGAAGAGGGCTGGATGAAGATAATCTGGTCCCGCGACTTTGTTCTACTTCAACATTCCGATCGCACTTTCGACTTCTGAGCGAGAGGGCGGATCCAAAGGGACGGCCCATGGAGCAGGGCGATCACTAACCGGCAAGGAATCGAACAATTCCGACCGATTAAATTGCTTTTCGGAATGCTCAGCCCAACCCTCAAAAGGTTTTGGCAAATTGTGGATAGGCTGTCCACTCTCGTCACAAATTGTTTCACTAACACCACGTCTCCTGCTGCCCGTTTCCCGTATCAGACGGAATAACTTTCAACGGTTACCAAGGACAGTAGACATTTCCATCTCTGAAGCACGATGAGACCACCAAGATTCGCGGCCTCTCTTTAGGCTAGCACGGAGTTTTGCCAGGAGCTTTGCGAGTTTCATTGTGGTCCCTTCCAGCCGGGATATGTCGGCGAGCATCGATAAGTTACAGAGACTGCGAAGAGACCCAATGTTCATATTGGCGATTAGACTTACCACATGAGGATTTGCCTGCTGCTAGTAAAGTCTGGTGAATATGAGACCAGTAAACTTCGATTGCATCCTGTGCGCGCTTTCTCATTTCGCATGTCAGCGTAGTCTGATAGGCATTCAGAACAGCTGGCTTCGTCAGTTGGCTGGTGTCAATGCGCTCACAACATCGTCGTGGGCGTCCACCAAAACGCATCCGCATGTCAGCACGTACAAGTACATGGTTTGTGTCCACACATTTGTTCCAATTCGAGCGACAGTTATGGATGCAGCATCTCCAGCGGTAATTGATTGCAATGTGATCGATTTGCGTCCAAGGCTGGTTCGAGGCTGGTGGGCGCCAAGTCACCCTCCGGCGGGTGCTGTGTCGAAAGTTAGTGCTTGCAAGAACTAAGCGAGGATCTTCACACAAATGAAGTAGCCGCTCACCGTTATCATTATGGGAGCCTACACCGTGCAAACCGCCCAGATGCATTTCATCAGTGGATAAGTTTCCAGCTTGTGCGTTCAGATCCCAAGCCAGCACAACGGTGTCCATGCTTCTTCGGTGACGAAGGAGCTGGGTTAGTTGGCGGTAGAAGTTGTCTTTTATCAAATCATCGCTACAGTTTGTGGGCGGTTGGCAGCGATGCTGAATAGATACCTAGTAGTCCCAAGCAACTTCGAAGCTTTGAACGAGCCAGTCAATCGGACCGCACACATCCGGCTACTGTTTGGAATCCAATCAACCAGAGCAACTTCAGCCCGGGGACTCAGGGCAATGCCAACACCAGCTTGGCCGGTGCCCGAAGCTGCATCGTCTCCGGATAAGTGCAATGAGAAAGCGCCGCTGGTGTCACATGAAGCGGATGGCTGAGTGCGCACAGAGCTCGAGTCTTGCAGGCAGGTCTCTGGTAAGCTGCAGATATCAATCGAGAGGGTCTCTAATGTTCGGGCAAGTGCTGCTTGTTGACCGATCTGGAGCAATGTACGTACATTGAGGCATGCCAATCTGAAGGATGATCGTGGGCTCCAAATGGAATCCGATGAACTAGAATGGACCGCTTGGTTAGACATGGGCTGGTGGACAGGACAGGAATGACGCTCCGCGTTAGCATGTGAGTTGAACTTAGAAGATAAACGTCTTGCAAAGCATGTTGGGAGGGTACCAAGAATCGGGGCGTTGAAAACTGGGGGGGCGGGTAAAATTAAAGTTGGAACAGGACCATAAGGGAGAAAAAGCGTAGAAGATGGAATAAGAAGACGGGAAGGCTTGAGCAATAGCATCCAAACCCCTATCCACCCTGCTCGATGCAGCAGATAGGGCACCGTTGTTTATTCTCTGCGGTTGCCAGAGCAACAGAAATTTGTTTGAAGAGAGTTGAATTGTATTGCTTGATGATTGCTTGATGACAATGCATATTTGGGATGTTGTCATGTGCACTGATGTGTAGATAAGGGATTTGTTGTTTTAACAAGGGTGGATTGCTCCCGGAGCAGTATGTCGCCAATTAGCCTTCTTTTGATCCACACCGCAGAAGCATTGTTCGGTTAGAGCTAAAAACTGCACACCATGAGGACTCCGTGTATCCTCTTTCTATGCTATCATCCTGTGGCTGTTTGCACTCACATTAATAATCACGTTCGGAAGTGGATGCTGACAGATCGGGCGGAAACATATCTCTTAGAGGTAGATGCTACACTCATTTAAGTTGCCCCAGAGTGGCTATGGCGATACAATCTATGATTACTAGCACCTCTTCTTGCTCAGTTTACTTCAACTCGATTTCGATGAGTCTATAATCCTCATGAATTTCAAACCATTGAAAACATGTATTATCTTTTAGTTAGACATTTTGGTCGGTAATGTGCCTTGGTTGGCTAACATCGGCCATTACGCTTTACACTGTGGGTGGCCTTGTCAGTGCTTGAAACTTCGCCTGGCTCATCCCAATTTGGTTACAGTCAGTAATATGATCACAATGAGAATTATGCCAGCGTCTGTTGCTATTTTCATGAGCGTATGCCAGGACTCCTGTGCCCCATGCTGAGGCTGATGTTGCATTCTCGATGCTTCTTCATCGCATTTGAGCTAAACCAACTTACACTTAAACTAGGTCTTTTTAAGCTGGATAAATTTCATTCCACTTTATTTAGTTTGTTCTGCGTACCTGAATAATCTTCTATTAAATGGCTATGTCGCTTACGCTATTTATGATTATCTTCTATAAGTTTGTTGCGTTTGTAGCATTTTTAAGTAACTTGTGAACATTTTCCCTATCGCGGATTCGTTTCTAACCAACTTAACTCATATGCTGATTTAGCGAAGAGTTATGCCACGGTGTCTTTATGCATTATTGATTTTGTTTTATTTCACCGTGTCGTTTCAAGTGATTGGCTGTTGCTTGATATCCCCGGAGTGGCTGCGCTTGATGTGTATGTTGACAAGGTGCCTGCCTGTCTATTTCCAACTACCTCCTCCATACTGGCTCCAGGAGACATTTGGTCGTTGATGGACGGGACGGGGTGCATTTACTTGTGGCCGTGCTAGGCTCGAAGAGCGGTTCCATGCACTCATTGTGGAGCGGGCTACAGTCCAGTCACCGCCTCGTGTGCGCTTGATTCCCAAATACAGCGTGCTTGTGTTTGCCTATGAAGGAATGTGAGCCGGCTCTGTTGATCACACGTGGCTCCCATCCACATGCCACCCGGCCTTGTTCCTTCCGGTTTACACTGGATATGGGGTATGTGGTTGGAGCTGTGGTTGGTGCAGCGCAAGCCACCTGTGGTCCCTCTGTAGGCGCAGGCTTCCTGTGGCTGGCCACAGTGAAAGACAAATCCAAAACCGGATATCGCCAACCATGCGAGGACTCGTTGCTACCGATCGCGGTGTCACTGATATGCATCTAATCATACTGAAGCAGACTTTTTGAGTAATATCCCTGCAAAAACATAACTTTTAACGAATAGGGGAAGTGAGCTGAGCAGTTAGCATACACTGGCTGATCCACTAGTATATTAGAACACCATGGATTCAGGTCAGCAAGTAATATGCGAAGTTCACTCCGTAGACCACCTGGGCAGATGTACCTATTTGTGCGTTGTAATGGCGTTTCGAATCCCTCATGATGTGTAGTTCATCCGCACTGCGCATGCAAACACCGAGGGTCGGAATTGAAAAGTAATAAAATTGTTGAAACCGCAATGGCATATGGGATTGATCTATGAACTCAGTTGCTTTAAGTGAATACGGCATTTGCTGATCATCAATTGAATTATCATAGTTAGTTGACACCTACTGGTGAGAATTGGATATATTGCCGCGGATTATCTACCATATCCGAGTAGGCAGTAAATGGAACTTGGACACACGAGGTAAATCCGCGCACAGGCGTTAACGAATCCGTTGCGTTCAAATCGACTCCTGAATGTGTTACCTCGATCTCTGCAAACCTTGTGTCAAAAGATTGCTGGCGAGTCTCATTTCATTTCGGTTCCAGTAGACAACTTTCATCTGAGTACTTAACTACGTGACTGCAATTGTCAAGACTCGTGTCACCAAAACCATGATACTGAACGAGAATGAGAGAAACGAAGTAGATGGTAAGAAAGGTTGTGAAACGTAGTATAATTAATCAGTAGATGGACTGCAACCGAATAAGATAACTGGAGTATTGGGAGGGAGGAGTCTGAGTGCTGAACACCTAGAACATTCAACTCCCCAACAGGTCTCGTCCTGAGTTTAACTCATCAGATAGAGATAGTCTAAGCTAAGTGTGGGACCCGACACTTAGTGGCTGACGAATTGGGCCTTGGTAATTCAGCCAGAGCACTGCGAACAAAATTCTACCCCGAGGTTAGAGGCCCATTGTTGGAGTTCGGAATATTTGCCGTGTGTCTAGATTGTGACGTGCAATCTGAATGGATGCCACTGTTTGCTTTGAAGCAAACCTCTGCCATTTCTATCATTGGGACCACCGGTGAAGTAAAATGTTAGAAAGTTAGTCTTTCCACCACTGCACTATCTCGGCATCAGCGCTCTCATAGCGGACGGAAGCACGAATTAGCCGCTCGAATATGTTTTTGGATTCACTCTGCTAGTTTACCGCATATTAACCAACTTTCGCTCATTCTACTCGGATTCACCAGCTATATCCGGTGATGCCGTCAAAACAAGAAGTATCCCCTCATTATCTCCCCATCTGCACATACATATTTTGGTAACCTTCTAGGAGAATGCCATGCAGACAAACGCCATACTTCTGATTGTGTTCCCAGTCTGTCACTCCAGAGCTAACATTGAAAATGTTCCCAGTTGGGTTCATAAAGCCTATTTTGATTTGATTTGACTTGTCTTGAATATTCGAAAGGGCACAACCACAGCTATCCTGCAAGCTCCATGTCATCTATAGCTATTATGCTGTGTAGTACGTAGAGCTATGTATTTGAATACTATCTGTACATCTGCTCACCAACTATCGGTTCTAGCTCCGACTTGCAGAACACATCGCTGTAGGCATGTGAAACTCAACGGTAATGATCAATACGCACCAGTCTTTGTCACCTCAGAGCACATGAATTCTATTCGACCTCTCGTGCTTGTCTTAACATGTGCGAGCCAGGACAACGTCAGTTAGACATCCACTATCTGCCCTGAAGCGTGCACCAGGGATCTGGACACAGACAAACAAGCGAGACTAAGGAACCCGCCACTAAACCGAAAGGTGTGTTTAACCTATCATACCGACATAGAGATCCAACCAACTAACCCAGCAAAGAAACAGCGCGAAAGTAAAAATGCTTGGATTGTATAGTCTACTGTGTTTGGAACGTGCGACAAAATTACCTTACTCGCCCTCCTGTGACTGTCCTACTGCTCAATCTTAGCTCTACCTTCATCAATTAAACACCCTACCAAGTATTCATTTGCAGTGCTTGTTAACGTCGTGCGAACAAGTGGTATCTTATTTAAGTTGAAAATGCAATCAGAAAAAGCTACAGAAGATACGGATGCCACTACTACTTATCCATCCGTTATTGTGATAGAAACAAGATAATCGTCAACCGAATTCCGAAAATATCGGATAAGACTGTGAAGTCCCCCAACTTCCCCCCCCACTATTCCACTCAAAATGACCAGTCGGATTACCGTTATTGAAAAAATTACTACGTGAAAAAAGCCAAGTTAATGGATTTAACAATAGTTTTAATCAAGTTATATCATTCTGTGATCTGCATCATCATCAACACACGTTAGACGAGGGTGGGAAATCCACCTCAGTTAATGTGTCTCAATGCAAAAAAGATAACAGACTAAAAAACTAACATTACAAAGAAGATTCCTGCTAAATATCATATTATGCGTTTTGTATGCGATCGGGATTGGAGGGGGAATTTAAAGGGGGATGGGGCAGGCTCTTCCTCATATCAGCAAGTGTGTCCAACCAAACATGTTCATCATCCTTAGGACCCCAGCCAGGCAGTCAGGATGCACCAACCTACGCCAAATTCGAAGTGAGAGTTTTCATTTCTCTCCACCAAGTAATCGCTTGGCCTCCTCACCTTCTCTTCCAACCACACCCGTGGCGCGCAAACTATGCACGTCGCGGGAGTCGCTGTGCTGGCATGCGCAATACGTGACCCAACCATCGAGGCTGTGCGTGATATAATGGTGCTGAGCGATTCAGTCACTCTTCATACACCAAATACGCGACGCCGAACACGCTCATTGCTCACGCGGTGTTCCCACCAGACGAGCTAAGCTGCGAACGCAGCGATGATGGAACGTTACTAAGCTCTTTGTGTCTGTCAGGTTTCACAACCGTATAAGAGGGCTGAACGGACGGCCGCATTATACACTCTGCCCTTCAGAACGAGAGTGATGTCGTGCCTGTGCCACGAGCGGCGATTGGCAAAGACATCTCGAGCTTTTGCTATACGGTACGTAACCCCATGTTCAATCCCACGAGCGCTAGCGGCCCAGGTTCTTGAATTCCTGAACTCGTTCCAGTTGATCACCACCAAGTGTCAGCGCAGGGGTGGGTTCCTGCTAATCTTGGAGAAGGACTTTGCATTTCAATGGAGCAAAGCATAGCCCGAAATGACTGGCAGCCAGTGCTAATCGGTCCAGTGCTGGTTGGCACGTTTGAGAGCTGTCACAGATTAGGGCAATATCGTCCGCATGCTCTAAGTCAGGAAGTCGCTCAACAGGAAGTAGCTACACACCTTCTAGGTCGTGTCCAATGGACGCTGTTTCCATGACTTCGTCGATAGCGAAGTTAAAGAGCAAAGGTGACAGGTGGGAACCTTGTTTTACACCGCTGGATATATTGTAAGGCGCCGATAGTTTGCCATAAACTCTCACTCTACCCAATCTGTGCATGCATATCACTGATAATCTTTACGTATATATCAGGCATACCTTTTATGAGCAGGCAGCGCTAAAGGGCACAACTACCCACCGAATCGAAGGCACCTTTCATGTCGAGAAACACGACAACGGTTGGTCGTCCATCTGACCTCATTTTTGACTTCTGCGTGTGACAGAATATCTAAAAATACGGCTCATGGAGAAGGGCACCCAATACCGGAAAAAGAAAGCGATAACACAGATTAGTTAAACGGTCTTGCAAATTGTTCGGCACAATATTCCAAACCTTTTAAGAACCTGTAGCTCCTATGTCTCGTCGCGTTCTGTCTCGCTAACACCAGGTCTCCTTCTGCCTGTTTCCCATATCATACAGAATACCAAAGGTAGCGGCTGTTTCCAATTCCGATGCACGATGAGACCAACAGGTTTCGCTGTCTCAGGCTAGCACGCAGTTTTGCCCAGAAATTGCTTCGAGTCTAATTGTATTCACTTCCAGCCGGAATACGTCGGCAAGCAACCAAAAGTTCCAGAGACTGTGTAGAGATCTAATGCTAGGTTGGCAATTTGATTTTCCACATGAAGCCATGCCTGCTGACCCTAAGGTTTGGCGAATGTGCAACCAGTGCTCTTCGATGGTGCTCAGTGGGTGCTTACTCAGCCCGGATGCCAGCTTACTTTGGTACGCATTCGGAACACTTGGCTTTGCCAGTTGGCTGGTTAATGGGCTCAGAGAGATGTTTCGGACGTCCGCCAAAATGTACCCGAAGGTTGGCACACACTAGAGCGCGATCGGGATCCACGCTATTGCTCTAAATAGAGCGACAGTTTTGGGCATAGCCTCTCCACCGGTAACTGATCGCAATATGCGTATTGCGTCCATGGCTCGTCCGGGGCTGATGGGCGCCAAGTTACTCTTCTGCGGATGCTGTGTCGAAGGTTAGTGTTCTCGAGCAAGAGAAGCGCATCTTCACATAAGTGTAGCAACCGTTCAGTGTTATCGTTACGGGAGCCTACATCATCTTGGTCGTCCAGATGAAGCTCATCACTGGACAATTGTTCGACTTAGGCGTATGGATCACCAGCAAGCACCACAGTATCCGCGCTTCTTTTGTAACGAAGGAGATCGTAAAATTGGTGCTAGAAATTATCGTTCACTAAATTAGGGCTGCAGTTTGTGGGGCTGTAAGCCACAATGACAAACAGGCACGGTTTGTCCCCGCGCGACTTCGAAGCCTGGAACGAACCAGACAATCTAACGGCGTAAATCTGCTGTTGACTGAGATTCAGTCGATCAGAGCAGCCTCCGCCCGGTGACTCAAAGCAATGCCGACACCAGCTTGACCGACATTTGAAGGTGCGTCATCACCAGACAAGTGCAATGAGAATGCGCGGCCAGTGTCGTTTGTGGGGGATGGCAGGGTAAGCACGGAACGCGAAGCTTGCAGGCGGGTTTCCGAACAAATCAAGTATCGTTCTATAAGGCCGGAGTATTCGGGCAAGTACTGCATGTTGGCGAATCTGTAGCAAAGTGCGCACGCTGTAGCATGCCTAAGGTGGCCATACGTCACGATTTAGGCGGAACAATACCGCATTTCAAACTGTCGTCAAGGTTATTTTTAGAAATGTTGGACGGGACGCACAATTGTTCCCTTTACAGGTCGGAAACCTCAGGATGTCCCGCTTTGAGCATGCAGTATGCAGGTAGAAAAATCCAATCAGTGGCGGTGCGTACACGCCATATGACTAAAATAAGTGGGCGGGCATGAGTTTCGACGGATAGTCAACTGCGTAGGTTGGCAGAGCGGCAAGGAGATTTTACGACAATATAAAAGGATGGAAGAAAAGCCATGATCAAACTTCTGGGTCTTTCCTTGAGAATGCATGTATTAAGTATAGGTTGTTGGGAAAATCATGTCTAAACGAACCTGTAAGATGACTCCTAATGAAAAGAGCGATTTTCCATGCATTAGGAAGGCAACACATGACAACCATTCGCATGTTCGATGTGGCATATACAAATCCAAATTTTCCATTGCTCGCAGTGACAGATCAGATAGTACAAAGCATCTAAAATCGGACTGCCATAAGGTAGCAGTGTCTGCGACAGCATCTTCCACCCATGTGAAAAACTTTTTCTGATCAGTAACCCAGAAGCCAAGATAGCAGCCGCAGTAGGTACCTCCACACATCCCGTTGTAGTTCAGAATCACAATTTCCGCTCCATGCATTGCACCACCAACTTGATAGCGAAATTGTTTGAGCTGAAGCTCGCTTGTGCCCGCACAAAATGTGAGGCAATAATAATTGATATCCTATTCGCATTTTCCAGAGATCAGTTTCATGCAAAATGGAAGAATGAAAAATTCGTGTCCATATTCACAGACGGCTCCAACCACAAGGAACTAAATATGTTCCCACTCATTATTAGATATTTTGTGCCGTCCTCGGGTATTGAAGTGAACTTATTAGATCTGCAGTCACTTACTGATGATACATCGGACACCATGCGTGCATCTGTAAAGAATGGGTTGGAACACAATAATATGACCAGAAGTTATTCGCGGTTTTGTGCTGACAAAGTCAACACAAAATTCGATGGCCTTCATCGAAGAAGACGAAACAATGTAGTTGTGAAATTGAATCTTCGATTGAACGAAAACTTGTGAGAATCGGTTGCGTGGCCCACATTGTCAACAACACATTGCAAACGGCAGCTGACTCTCTTCCTATTGATGTTGAAACAGTTGTGGTGAATTTATAGTACTGCTTTGATATTTACTCTGTTCGTGCCAAAGACCTAAAAAATGCCGTGACCTCAATGAAAGAACAACAACGCATTCTAGGATACGGGAAATCAAGATGGCTTTCACTTATGCCAGTAGTAGAGTGAATCCTGAATCCCTTTTCAGCAGTGAAATCCTATTTTTTGTCTCGACAGTAGTGTCCTACAATATTACAAGTTGTGTTAAAAAGCTCTGCGCTGTGCTATGCCTCTACTTTATACACAATATCTCTGCTATTCTTATGCCAATGTATCAAACATTGATGAACAAAATACTTCAGCAATAGTAATGTCGTCTGCAATGTACGAACTACTTTAGAACTGCAGAGACAGGAGCAGAAGCAGCTTTGTTTCAAACTAGGTACAGTCCGAATGGACCAACTAGAACAACTGAGTCTCATCAGAACATGAGATGTGACGAATATTATCACCAGCTTCTACGACAATTCGGTCGGTAACCTACAGGAAAGAATGAAGCGATCTCAAGAACTGCGCGGCTTCATTTGGTTGGCATTAAAACAATCACCGTCTTGGAAAATATTGTAGAAAGCATCAGTCTCTTTGAATCTAAACTCCCAACCTGGAAATCAATGCTAACGAGCTGTTTGAGGAAGTTAACGATGTGAGTAGGTTTTCATCAGACGATAAAATTTCCGATTGGAACTGTGAACAAATACAGATTGTGTGAACAAACACAAAAACTTATTGAATTTAGCCTCTGTCTCCCTGGGACTAGTGCACTTGCTGGAAAAATATTTACACACATGAACACTATGGACAAACAAGTAAACACAGCTTAACGTTCAAACAATGAAAGCGATGCTTGTGGTGAAATGCAATTTTGAGTACAAGAGCACCGGGTATCTCTGCGAACAACTTAACATCATGCTGATGCAGCGCCCAGACCTACTACGGAAAATGCATTCATCTGATAACATCAGCTTACACCGTGGAATCACGTCTTACACGCAGTAGAATTAGGCCCCCACTCCTCTGCACGGGCAGGTAGCAAAAAGGGTAAAACTGATCCCTTATGTCGCCTGCATAACACATGGTGAGACCATACGTGCTGATACAATTTGCAAACACACCATCTGATGCGTAGACGAATTGTAATCAATCTTGAGCTGCTGTCAGTCTGCTCGATCATCAGGAGGCTATTCGGACTGCCGGATAGTGCAAATCCGAACCCATGTTCACGTGACGCTGTATTGGGGTTCCCCACCTAGTAGAATCTGTAGCCCGCCCCACCACATTGCAGTTTGTTTCGGTCAGTTAGCCGAGTCTTGCCGTAGCAACCGAGTATCATGACGACAAGTGTAGTAAGTCGCGCGGGCTGCTGATTCATGTTCCAATCCAGCACGTTCCAGCACCCGATGTTGAGCGCTTTGGGCTGAGGCATCCGATTACTTCAGGCACTCACTGAGGTGAAGAGTTGGGGTTATGACAGGGAGGATAGATGCAAGCGGGACTAGGAGGGAGAAGATGGAGGGGAGCTACAAGATGAAAGAAGGAAGACACCAGTGATTGCATGTTGTCACGTATCAGTCCAGGTATATGCAGCAGAAAACAAAACCTTTTCCCTACTACACAAAGGTTGACGTATCACAAGATAATCAGGTGAACAGCAGTTGTCTTCAGCCTAAGGGTTCGATAAAATGTACTATCGAAAGGCACCGGATAGGGTTCCATGTGTCAATCGGTTCATGCGAATGTGCGCTGCCTGTTGGCGTTCGCGTTTGGAAAGTACGCTGTTTCAGATTCACTTGACCAACCTAAGCCAATAATGCGATCGGTGTGCCACATGTGCTTCATCATCGCTGCATTTGGCTTGCACGTGTCAGTGTGTTTATTTTATTGCATGTTGGTTGTTCGCTGAACGATAGCCCCGATGCAGTTGTGCTCGATGTGACGGTTGCAAAGTAGTTCCGGTCGAAAACCTTCCATTTCGATTACTGGCTTCAGCAGATTGTTGATCGCTGCTTGGGGAGACGGGGTGCACAGTCTTCGTGATGGCGCTAGGCGCAAAGATGGTTCCATCCCATGTTATTGCCCAACCACCGCCCTGTGTACCTCTGGCGTGCAGGTTTCCCCTATTTCATAGGAATGATGTGCTTGCTGAAGGAGTGTCAGCTGGCTCCAAATCCGTAGTGGGTAATTTCTGCATGCTTTCCTGTCTTATTCTTTCGATTTACACTGGACATGTGGTGTGTGGATGGAGCTGTGGACAGTGCAGCGCAAGCCACCCGCTGTCCCTCTGTAGTCGCAGGTGTCCTGTGTCTATTCACAGACTCAGTGACAGGCAAACCAGGAACCAGATGTTGTTGACCACGTATATGTTTATCGCGTGACCTTGGTGCACCAACACTGTCGTTGAAAATCAATGTGGCTTCCAGTAAGTCTTAACCCTGTCTTTGGATTCGTGTCAGTAAGCCATCAGGATAGAAGCAATGCCTAGGCACACGAGCCAGAGATAGTCACCATCCCAAGCCAGAAAGAACAACTGAGTTGGAAAGGACTTCCAAGCCAGGGGAAATACCATGATGAGTCGGTTGAATGTGTGCTGCTTTTCTAGCACCCGGCAAAAAATATACGTGTGATCAGTACGTCATCAACAAAGAGGGTAACCAGCCTGAGTCTCAGTGTTTGGCTCACACCAGGAATGTTGAGTATAATAAGAATGGAGGCAGTGCCTCACAGATTTTCGCAGTTGTCCACGGACAGTTTGAATACACTCCTACGGGACTTGTCATGCACCTGCTTTTTCACCAGTGATAACTCATCGTTCATTGTCACAGTTACTATTAACTATAGCAGATACCTCGATCACCTCAGCCCTGCAGGAAAACGGAGAAGGTCGTTAGCCAGAGCTATTTACTTCACTCCAACAGCGTTTGTGTAATAGATCCATATTCGCCTTCCAAGACGGGCTCAGTTGATTCACTAAACACTAGTGTACTGCAGATCTTCCAAAGTGCTCTTCTGAATGTTCCATGCAATGGCCTAGTCACTGTGACTGAGGAAGTGTCAACTCATCATCTTTCTCAACTTAAGTCCCACTAATTGAGGACTGTGATAATAATTGCATTGCATGAGTTGGATAAGTTGTTGCACGTCTCACCGAGCTTCTCCATTGTACAGGGCCTTGCATCCAAGCAACCCTCTTTGTCCAGTCAAACACCCAGCCAGACTCGTTTCAAAGCACTAGGGATACGTTGATCCGAACCTAAACGGAACACGCCTAGATGTTTGACCAAACCACTGGTAATTCTGAAATCAATCGGCAGATTGAGGACCTGAATTTGGGCGGGTAGCTGGCTTCCAAGGCATTCTTCACAGATAAAAAAGTACTTCCATTCACAATTCGGCCTCCACAATGTCAGTGCAACTGGCGGAAAAGTGTGCCGTGATATAGCTTAATTGCGGAATGTAAGTTCAAATGACAAGTAAGAACCCGGGAAGTTGGGAGCTTTACGCATACCGGAAGAACCCGTGCCATGCGTGCGCGGATACTGCGGCGATTGAAATCCATTAATTAATCCCAACTGACCAACGCTTTTGATTGATGTGCGCCATTTGCAGCTTAGGACAAGGTGGTCAGTCGTAAAATTCGATGGGCACCAAGCGACGCCCGTGAACGTTTGTGTTGATAACCAAGGTTTCTGGGGACACGGGACGAAGTAACCAAACTACGTGTACATGTAAAATTGGCGGTAAGTGAATCGCTACGCGTTATTTTTACTTATGCATTCATTTTTGATATCACTCTTTACCTACGCAAAATATTAAGCGATTGCTTTTTAATCCGTGATAAATCTCGTTGTTCCATTTTTATTCCAATGTGATACAGTTGGAGAAACCAATCACCGCTACCTGTTTGGCATTCAACCGTCTCAAAACAGCTATGTAGCTGTTGTTCAGGGTAAGACAGACAAGCAGCTTAGACATTCCCAATATCAGTAACTATCAGGCTATCTGTGCTTTTCGCCACACAAAAGAAACATGAAAGCTGTCAATAAAATCGTTCCTCGTTAACCTCCACGCTCTAGTCGGTTGGTGTGTACACCGAAACAACGATGCTTACTAACCGTTGTGAACCTCAGGAGTCGAACTGCGAGTGCAGAACATTTCAGCGGTATCCAGTCAATAATGTTATCACTGGCGTTTCGGTGTGATAATACAAGTACCTCCAACCATCAACTCAGGATAGTCAAAAACGCGAATTGCATAACCGCCGTCGGCAGACTCGGATGTATGTAGTCAAATATCCAATCCGCATGTTTCGGAGATGATGATGTGACGGTGCAGACTTGTGGTCGGTATGACCTACAGTGGGATCTTGAAGCACTCAACTTGAAATGAGAACATCTGTCTGGAGAATTGGTTAGCTGAATAACAGGCATCGGATGTGAACTCAACGTTAGACCCTTGCTGGGTATACTTGCAAGATGTAAGTAGTAAGGGAAGAAAAGTACAACAATTTTGACCGCATCCTGTTTTCCAGAGAATATTTCGATGGTCGATCCTGAGAGTGCTGTTTCCTTCCAGTTGTCTTGCATCTAGCTTTGGTCCAGTAGTTATACAGTTAAGGAAATCAGGGTCAATTTCAGCTAGTGAATCTAATCATATTATCCCATGATGATCAATCTCGGACCTGACACGGATTTCTCGGAGGTGCAAATCAACACAAGTATGTTTTTATCGTAATATACTGCGCACTTACACACAAGTCCAACTAAATTTGCGTTTTGGTGCGTTTGCACCTTACTAATCAGGGTTTAGCTTGATTGATGTTAATAACGGCAAACTGGTGAGCAGGAGTGGCGCTCTCCTGTGGTTAGTTTCCACGCGTGGCTCCCGTGATTTACGCCAAGCGAGCTGAGCATATAACTAGTATAATTCTGGCTTTCGTAGACATGTCTTAATATTAGATGGACATTGAACTCTCCCCGGTCTCTAAACTGGATGATATGGATACCTGGATTAGTGGACCTCTAATTAGTAGCCTGTCCTATATGAGTCATTTCAGAAGTGTTGGGAATTCGCATCTCAGCAATTCACATATGTCGTAATAGTATGCGTGTCAATTTGTGAATTTAGTATTCTATTTCCTTGTGAGAGCGCTTTTATTGTAAAGTAAGTGTGAAGCAGAATTACCCATTAGATTCATCTTTAATGATCGTTAGGATGCATATTGGTAAGTATTATAGCGATCATTGAAAAACATCAATTACTCAGCATCTTGAATTATGTTTAGTACCGATTGAGAAGTCATTCTTTCAGCAAGAGATAAGAACGATCGGTAGTCTTTTTGTTTTCAAACCCTTCTGAAACCTTCCTTCGTCTCTCGAATTTTGTGATCCTGACCTTGCTTGGCCCTGTGTGCTAGCCCATCAGAGTAGCCTTCATTCACTGAACGTTCAACTGGTCCCGATGCAAAACATGTGTTCTCGTGATACCACCACCCAGCTAGGAATGTCCAAAGGTATAGTAGTTAACGGTTGACAGCTCATTTTTTGTTAAAATCCATACAGTGTGCAAGGACGGCACTTGGTGTACCAAAGAAACGGATTGGTTGATGAAATGTATTCTTGGCCTTCTCGGATTCAATTTGATCGAATCTCGTGTTGTATAAATGCGCGGGTTTCATAAGGTTTGGCAGTCAATCAGCCCAGTACAATCTGGGAGAATGATGAAACATTTATTCGCATTAAAATATAGGATCTTTTCGGATCCATCTCATAATAACATTTCTAACTTCCTCTTAGGTATTTAACGAAATATCTGTTACATCTTTTCCCCCTTCTTTTACTGTGTTGTTAGTGCATCGTGTTAACCTATAAAATATTCGGAACAACCATCGTATATTCTCAGAATATACTTCTGCTGACCTACCTTTGTGCGCGTCATTATTCTGCATGGTTTCATTAACACTAATGGAGTGCTTTACAGCCATAGTCGGAGACAAAGCTAAGTATAGATTATCACATGACATCCCTGTTTTGTGATTTAATGCCGAACGATCAATATGCAGTGAATGTGAGGATGATATGTTGGCATGGGCGTTACCTATACAGTATCATGTATGCGAGTTAAGGCTTATTGATGAGGGAATTTTTGAGCATAACAGTTCGCAGATGCGCTACATGCGAGCTATCGGTACTATACCTTAAGCCTGAGTCAGTTCGAACCTCTCGCGCTCCAGTCGTAAGGTGGGTTACAAATGTGCGCGTATGAAACCAAATTGGTTGTCCTTGGTTTGTTTTTATGTTCTGTAAATTGTATCTCCCTAAATACTCATTCTGAGCGGGTACATATTTCGACAAGTTCCTTAAAGTGTTGGATTAAATGAACAGAAGGTCAGCTGTGCTCCTGCAACTGGCTTTGACTGTCTTAGTGTTGCAGATGTCGTTAAACCCAGGGGAGGCATGAATGGACAGCAGCCAAAATTACGTCGAAATCGATGCGACCCCAACTAGCACATCATTCCACAGGAACGGAAATTAACTTTGACTGTCATACTGAAACTTGGCATTCCTATACATAGTTGGAATCAAATTAATTCGTCGAATATGTCCTTTAAGCAGAATATCCCTTGGAGACAGTGCACGCAAAGAGAACAATAGTATGCTAGGACATATTAGCTCGACTAGGTGAGATAATTTACCGGAATTTTCCGGCAGACAAGGCACCGGCTGGCACATGACAACAGTTTTTCAGCCAGCTATGTTAGAGATAGCATCCTTGAGCTAGGTGAAAGCCGTATGTGCTGTATCGGAGTAGGCAAACTTACAACCGTTTCCGCTGAGGATGTCAGTCATAGGCTGTACTGAGTTTAGCGCCGTGGGTGATGAAGCGTCTATAGCAGTGGACTAGACCACAAAATCGACCTGGGTGATTAAATGTGGTCGAAGCTAGGAAGTCTTCGATGGATTGGACCTCGTTTGCATGGACCTCCATACCAGATGATGAGAAGAAGTGGCCAAGGATTTATACCGCACACTTTTCAAATTCGCACTTAGTCCGATTGATGTGACGCCTTGTTGGATCAACTGCTGGAAGAAAGACTGAGGTTGAGCTAAGTGCTCTTCGTCGGATGAACTGGCCACTAGAATGTCATCGTGGTGGAAATAGGTGAAATCTAGGCCACAGGAGACGTCGGGGATAAAGCATTGAAATGTTTGTGCGGCATTGCACAATCCGAAAGACATTTGCAAGCCAAAGAGGGGAATTACGGTTGTCTTAAATACATCTTTTTCCTCTACAGGTATTTGGTGATGGGCTCGAAAAATATCGATCTCCCCGAAGAACGTCTTATCTGTGAGGCATCCAGTGAAGTCCTGCATATGTGGGTTGGGTTACCTGCTGGGACAATACGCTCGTTTAGTGCCCGGTAATCACTGCATGATCGTCAGTCTCCAGATTTATTTGACGCCATGTGCAGTGGAGAGCGCCAAGAGCTATCTGAATGGTGGATTATTCCAAGTTCGAGCAGGTGCTCAAATTATGCCCTAGCTAGTTTTTCCGGTGAAAGTCGGCGAGGGCGTGAAGTGACTGGTAGGCCGGTGGTATGGATTTGTTGTGTGACCTCAGATGTCACTGGAAGAGCTGCGTACTTTTGCAGGACGAGCTTAGGGTACTGAGTGAATAGTTGGTCATAGTCGGAGGAAGTCTGTGGGCAAACCTAAACTGGCGTAGTATCTGCAATGGCGGCGTTTATGCCAGTGATGCTGAGCGTCGTTGCGGGGTAGACTATCCTCTGTTATTTCGCATCAACCAGAGGTTGAAATATCTGAGGAAGTTTATGCCGATGATAGCAAATGAGACGGCGGCAATAATGAACACCCAGTTAACTGTTCTACGTAGACCCAAGTTAAGGGTTAAAGAGCGTTGGCCGTAAGTTAAGATTTGTATGTCGTTGGCGACACCAAAACTGAGGGTGACCGGATGCGTCGCCTTCCCAAGTGCGGGAAGAACCACGCTAAGTTCAGCCCCGGTATGGACCAGGAACGCGGTCCCAGATTTGCAGTCTTTAACATAAAGAAGGTGACTGCCTTTGGGTGGACCATTGACTCTAGTCGCCTTTATTTTGTGGCCCAAGTGTTTCCCTGTTGATTCTTATGGAAGGTGCATGGTGTAGTACAACGCTTGACTTGTGCACCAAATCCTCGAGGGTACCAGTAGTATTGATTACTGCCTGTAGAGCAGTTACGGTTAAGCGATTTGCTAAGTGAGCGACGTTCATACTTTTTAGACCTGTTGATCAAGTCACGTCGCAAGGCAGCTAACTCCATTAAAGTACTTATGCATTACTGTGAAGTATGGGCAGACTGCATGAGGAGTGAACAACAAAGAACATGAACGATATTATGAGTACAAAGTAACTGTGGCAATAGGGAATTGATAAAATCGAGCTGAGGCCGAAGATGATCAACTAGTTTGTCAGGTATTTGTGGGGCATCACCTGGCGATTGAAGTTGAATCGCGGTAAGAATACCTTGGGCTGTTTCTGGTAAACGCTGTAACCAGAGTTCGCACAATAGTGATTCGTCCATGGACGATGTACCGAGCAGTTGGTGTATCTCGCTCAGTAGCGTTGAGGGTTTCTTGTCACCAAGTCGCAGACCTTCAACTAATTGCTGACAATGGGTCCGCTAGGCTGGCGCTTTTCTGCTAATGACGATCTGCTCAAGAGCGTCGGAACGTTGCGCAGAAACATGTTGCATTAAAAGATCCATGAGTTGCAGAGTTACGCTGATGGGCAGGCAAGCTAGTAGCGGTCTACAGTTTGTTGAATCGATGGTGATCCTATGGTGAATGAACTCCGACTCTAAAAATACAAACCAAAACTGTGGGGCGCTGCTAATAACCTGCATGACAGGAAAGGTGAAAGCATTGAAAGTAGGATCAGGAAGCTTAACGTCCTTATCAGATACGATAAAGGATGATAAACGATGCAAAACGGTAAAGTAACCAAAAACGAAACGTAGATCTTCGTCATATCTAGACTCACTCAGACAGCCGTCACACGCCCGGAAAAGCACTGTACGCGCACTTCATCCTTTCGGGAATCGTCAGCAGTGCGCATTTCATCGGACTCTAGTAGGGCTGGAACCGGCAAACCGACTGTTACCAGTCCGTGCTTGAGACCACTGTGCTACGGGGGACGGCAAGGACTATCGTGAATAAGTTAACAGATGTGATATACAGCCGCTCACTATCTAGATATGACGAATATCTACTATACCATTCAACTCCCCCTAGTACTCTACTGTAATCAGTACGCAGACCAAACTGCTTATAATGCCACAAGTTAATTGGTGGCTTAAGTTTGGCAAGCACGTCGCTTGGTGTGGGGGCTACCGTGTCCCCTGCACGGCAGTAACGTGTAAGTCAGTGGATAATGAGCGGCGCTATATCACATCTAGGAACTTATTCACGATGGTCGTTGCCGTCCGCCGTAGCTCAGTGGTCTCAAGCAAGGACTGGCAACAGTCGAGTTGCGGGTTCGAGCCCTACTAGGGTCCGATGGAATGCGCACTGCTGACGATTCCCGAAAGGATGAATTGCGCGTACAGTGCTTTTCCGGGCGTGTGACGGCTGTCTGAGTGTGTTTAGGTATGACGAATACCTACCTATACCATTCAACTCCTCCTGCTACTCTTCTGTAAAAACGAAAAGTTTGGTGTCAAATGCTACTATGGAGTTCGCAACTTGGGTCACCAATTGCAGAGCCGGACACAGTAAAATTAGAGATACTTCAACACGGCCAACTCTGAGTCAGCAGGTTTTGGCTAGTCTGGAAAAACACCAGACACCAGTTTTGCGACATCCTGGGTTTTGTCAGTGGTGCGCTTTCCAGCGGACTACTGCCGGGTTATACCCCATGATTTCCGGATGCTAGCAGCTGGTCTGACATAGCCTTGAGTGACATCCGCGGAACAGCTTACTTGAAAGTTAACTATGAGATAGCTGGGCACACCTTCCACTGCTATGATACTTACGAAGTGTGCAGAGGACATCAGCTAGCCAAATGAGCTAGGACTTTCCGCATAACACCTTCGTAAAAAGCAGGAACTTAGAAACTATACGGATTAGGCTAGCCAAAGTCTGCCGACTGAGAGTCGTTCGTGATGAACTATTTCTTATCGTACTTACTCACCACTGCTCATTAGTAATTACCGATAAAACCAACCATGGATACTGAGAATTCAGAAGTGAAAGTTGACGACCCCACGGAATATTGTACGAGCTACAAAGAAATGGAAGTCAACTAGCGAAGCGCGCAGCGCTGGGCCACACGACTCTCAGCGAAATGCAAAGTGAACGCCACTTACCATCAGTAAAACACATGGACCATCAGAAGATGGAAAAAAAGAACAAAATCCATTGTCGAGAAATAATGAACGCGTAAATGTTTCACGTTCACTACAAGGTAAAGTAGAAGCTGTAGTATTAATGGCCTGCAATTTGACTGAAGTCGGTTGCAAGTGCCAGGGATTAAGAAAGAAAATACCGAGCACTTTTAGATTCTTATTTACAGAATCTGCGATCCGAGTTCCGATAGGTTAATTGACCATAGCCCAACATACTGAGCACAGCGATCTATTGATTAAACCTGATAGGAGGCTTCCACAAAGAACCGTCGGAGGACTATCATCACCAGCGTCCGAAGGAAAGGGCAGATTAATTGCGCACTTAAAGCCGTACTTAATGAGGTAACTAAGCGTGTAGAAGTGTATCTCGACTGTTCTTACCATGAGGCAGAGATCTCAAGCTCTATGGTTTATGAAAACATCACAGTCACTAATGTAACAGTTGGATAACAGAAGATCTCCCCAGTCTTCACACCGACGAGCCAAGTAAACTTACTTGATTGAACATGGGGATAACCCTAGACATTGGCAAAAGATGGCTATGGAGAGCAGAACAGCAATGTCGCAAATAGAGATCAATGTCCCAAGGACCCCCAAGAGTAGAAAATCCAGGGATTTAGATCCGTAGTCTCCAACTCCCGGGCCGCGGACCGGTACTGGGCCGACGAAGAACGATGAAAGTAGTTCCATTTTATTTACTGTGGTGTATTTCTCCCTGGATTGTGCGACTTTCCATGGACGAGAGGTTAACCGGGAGCTGAGCGGCTGCGAGCGGCAGTGGCGTTGTAGCTTTGGTGGAGAGAAGGTGTGTATCGCTCTTCGCTCTGTTCACAGGTACTTTCTCATGTTTAACAGTGCTTGGTGTATGCGTATATTGTGTTTTATTTTTGCCCATTTTTCGTCCACATTTACTACCTGAGTTTAACGATGTTTTATTTTCCAGGTTACGTCTCGGTCACTTGAGCTCTCAAATTTAACCCACAAATAAGCAATAATGAATACGAAGGAGAAGTAGTTAGAAAGTTTCCTTGTGAACTGGAAAAGACCCAGGGATGAGAGCAGAAGAGCCTACAACTTCAAAGCAACATAAAACTTTTACCAAACAATACCATGAGTCCTAGTTGAAATATTGATTTATCTGCATAGGTGATTGCCACACACCGACCCCGCTCTGTATAGTTTGCGGCGACCGGCTATCTAATGAGGCAATGAAATCAACAAAGAAGCTTCGACACTTGAACGCCAAACACCCTGGATTAAAAGACAAACCCTTGGAGTAATTGAATGCATGAACGGGAACACAAGGATCTGAATAAATTTTGAAGGCCACCACATCAATAAAGCAAAATGCACTGAGAGCATCATATTTGGCAGCTAACCGAATTGCTAAGGCTGAAAAGCCATTCACTATCGGTGAAGAATTGATCTTGTCCTATACTAAGGACTTTGCCGTAAACTCCTAGGAGAGATTGCCATTAAAAAGATTGCACATGTGTCCTTTTCGGTTAACAGTGTGACTAGACGAACTGAGGAGATAGCCGAGGGCATTGAGACATAATTGTTGGAGAGGATTAATACATTCCCATGGTACGTACTTCAGGTCGAGTGATATCGACAACAATGCAAGACTACTTGTTTTTGTACGATCTCTTTATCAGAAGAATGTGCATGAGGATCTGTTATGTTCATCATCGTTGCCAATCAACATCACAGGAGCCGAACTGTTCAAGTCACTGGATGGTTATACATCAGGACTAATAAACTGCTTCTTTTGTGTCTGCATATGCACAGACGGAACTGCTGCAATCAGACCGAACGACGGTCTGATGTAACTGCTCTGATTAGGGACGTTGCACCTGAGAGTGAACCTACGCACTGTACCATTCACAGGGAAATGCTGGCAATCCAAAAAATGGCACCGGAATTCAATAACATATGGATTGATGGCGTAGAAATTATCAACCACTTCAGAGCACACGCCCTTACCTTGCGCCTGTTTGAGCAACTTTGTGAGGAGATGGACGCAGAAAACAGAAGCCTTCTGTTGTACACAGAAATACGATGATTATCCGGAGGAAAATCGCTAAGCAGAGGATCTGAATTACGAGAGCAATTGCAAAGATTTCTCTCAGAAAAATCACTGCTGGTGGCACATTTCAGTGACAAGGTCTGAGTCGTAAAATCAGCTTACCTGTGTGACATATTCAGTCTGCTCAATGAAAATCTATCCCTTCAGAAAAAAACGCCAACCTTTTGTAAGTTGGCCGACAAAGTAACTGCATTTGGAGCCAAACTGGAGTCATGGGGACGGCGCGTAAACAGAGGAAGTTTGGACGTGGTGCAAACATTAGCGGGATTTTAGGCGAGGCTGACCCTGAGCAATCATGCTCACAGTTGATGCACGATCTCCTGTCTCTGCTTTCAAAAGACTTTGCGCGCTAATTCCTAACCACAAAAGACCCCTGAACTGGTGGAGAATGAATCTGCTACTCATTTCTCAACAAACAGGGCGAATGTAGCATGTCTTTGCAAGAAGAAGAGCAACTGCTGCAGATTCCAAATGACTGTGGCCATTAAAACTACTTTCGAGAGAACTCTACCGGTGTTCTGGATTAAATTCATGGCGGATTACCCTCAGATTGCCACCACAGTACTTAAATCCGTATTGTCGTTTTCAACATCCTCTCTGTGTGAAGCGGAGTTTTCTGCATTGATATCAAACAAAAAACAGAATAGATTGGACATACATAATAAAGTGCGGGTGCCAATGTCTCCTAATTCCTTCAGATGGTGTAGTCTCATTGTGTTTTAGTGAGTTAACATGTTAAATTACTTTATACTCATTTTTGGCGTAGCCGTAGTTTATTTTTAAGGCACGTTTAAATACAATTAAATTAAATTTATTAGATCAAAACAATCTAAATTATAGAAGGCAACGCCTCTCTCAGCGGATCGCGGTAAAATTATCAAACGTTGACCAGTCCGCGGCGATAGAAAGGTTGGGGATCAATGATGTGGAAAACCTATCACCATCTACCGACAAGGCGACATCTCCAGGAGCGGGAGTCAACAGAAACCATAAAGCTTTAAAATGCATGGCAGCAACTTACAATTCATAAACTCACTCTCCTACAACCAGAATGCGATTCGATATGCTGAAACCATTATCGCCAAAAGCAAATATCTACTGGCTACTCCTAACCATGATCGCGTATCTCATTGTAGTCGTTGACAAGGCACTGATAATAGGAAAAAGTTTGTCAAGCTGATATCGCCACTTCCTACTCCATCTCATGCATGGGGATCCATTCACGCCACCTCTCTCCACAACCCTTTCTCAATGGATTAGTGAAAGAAACCTCGGCCATTCCCAATCCTTGCATACCCGGCAGAAGCCAAGTATATGCTTCCGTTACTACTGCAATGTCTTCAGCTGACCCGATTAACTCAGTGTCAAGTTAACCGTAATGCAGACTTGAAACCTCAATTCTCGCATTTCCCCAACTATCCCGGCGTCTGTATAAGGTACACTACTACCCACACGTTTCCAATACTCCCACGTGTATTAATCTCTCCAATAATCCGCGATTACAATGACTCACACAACAGCGACACCAACACAGACCCCGCCAATCATAGTATGTCTTCAGTACATAGAATTAACGCCAAATTCATTATCAACAAATTGTATTTCTTAAACATGCTTGCACATTTCTAAGAGCTAAAAAGAAATCCTCTTTACTGAAAAGTGGTATTACTCTGATATATTAGACTCTACTCAAATGATCCACAATTAACAACATTTTCTTAAATATCGCTGTACAAGAAAAGGCGGAGGATGCCTGATATACCTACATCACACAGTTACTGCTGAACGGCTTTAACAGTCGCAACTAGCAAGTGTTTTTGAATCGCTATGCTTATCCGTCACAGGAACCTAAGTTTACATTTTACTTGGATGTATCTACAACCCGCCGAATTCATCAACCATGAGTGTTGCTCGTTTCACTTCAGCATTCGCACCTGCCTCTGAGATGCCTCATAGAGAAAAAATGATTGCAGGTGGTTTCAACTTACCGAAGATAAGCTGATCTTCCCAGGCATCTTCGGCTATAAACACGGCCTACCTTCCTACTGTCAAAGTTGGTGGTTGGAAGAAGTGGGTTACTATGCGAACTAAGTCGACTAATACGTTAGACCTTATATTTGCATTGGATATCGCCAAGGCACACGTCTTAGAAAACCACATCCGTAGAGATCGCATAATGAAAAGCTTCACCTTCAGTGTTAAATGGCCACCAAGTAAGTCTCGCTTTCCCACTACGCAATGCACATCATTAACTGAGAATGATTCCGTCACTGGCTCCGATCTGCTGATTTGTATGTCTTCTTCCTCTTCAATAGTGCATACACAACCGTGGAACACTTCCATCATCCGGTTCAGCAAACCATATCCCTCCCTTCTTCACAACAGGAGTGGAGCAATCATGTTCAAAAATATGCAACCGAACGTTTACTCTGTCAGCAATCCAGCAAAACGATCGCGGGCTACAAAACGCAGGAAAATCTACAATGATCCTACAGATGCACAGTAGCTTCGCTGATTTCACGCATTCTTGGTTTATGCGGTGCACACATTAAGATTGAACAGCCCTACGAATGACATGCACAGCAAAAGAGCCAAAAAAGGCTCCTCATTGATAAAATAACTGGTCCACGAGGAAGGCCACTCATCCCAAGCCCCTGTCGCTATCTGCGGAACATTTAGTTCCTTCTTTGCCCTCTCCATTAACACGGAGATTGACACTGTAACTACACACATTGTTGTAAAAAACACTAAGACACTATGTATCATTGACATCTCTCTTCGCAACAAGCAACAAATAATCAATCCTATTTAGCCATTCTGCATTCTGGTAGCTGAAGGAACCCCCCCAATGCGCTAATAAACTAGAAGGGCCTGGTATGATATTCCTACTTTTGCATACTTTTACCATTTCACTGGGATCAAGCCGCTTTCCAGATCAATGGAAGACTCCGTTTCCCATTCATCGTCACAAGAGTGGAGCAAAACAGAAGACTGATAATTGCAGTCCAATCAATTATACACTTATAATCGCCAAATTTTTTGAAAACTTGTTTAAAAAAGCGTGATGAATTTCATCAATTCAGTGGAGCTGATGGACGATTACCAACATAGTTCCCTTGAAAAGCAATCGTACACAACCTGCCAGCTGCATTACATGAACTACATATCTTTTGTGTCCAAAGTGGTAAAGAACCGGTCGTAAACGGACGAGTATGTGGGCGAATAAGACGTATGCACTACTGTTTCAGTAAATCGCTGCATCTATCCGGTTCCCGATTTGCCTGGCACTGAAAGCCTGAACTTACAGAGGGACCATGGGTGGCTTAGGGTGCATCACCGACAGCTCCATCCGCACACCATTTCTAGTGTAAACCCGAAGGAATAAGACCGGGAGGCATGTGGATGGGGGCCACATTTCATCAACCGAGCCAGCCCACCCTCCTTCACAGGCAAAAACAAGCACGCTGTATTTGAGAATCAATCGCACACAAGGTGGTGGTTGGACCATAGTCCGTTCTACGCTGGAAGAACCCATACTTCAGGACTAGCACGACCACGAGGACCGCGCACCCGGTCTTCTCTAACAACGAACTACAGTCTCCTGGAGCCAGTATAGATGCGTTTGTATGTAGGCACCATGGCAAAATGAATATCAAGCGAAGCCACACCGGCAATGACAAACAACAGCCAAACCCTTGAAATGCTAATAACAAATAATAAATAGCGAATAAAGCATACGGATATGCTGACAAGTCTACGACAAATGAACAAGTAAAATAAATTGATAGTCAACCATTCCGCGATAAGTTCAAGATGTTATTTAAAAAATCCTTTAAAAGAGGTCACAGAAGCGAAACAATTAGCGAAGTTAGCCACATCTAGCATAGCGGACTCGTGCAAGTAAATGGATTATTCTGGTGGACGATAAAATGGGGTAAAAAAGCCTAAAGACAAGATAGCAAACTAACCACCGGAAATAAAAAAACAGCATGCAAGCAGGCTGTCCAATGGAAGCCCACATAGCCTACCTGCAATATATGCCCATGTTCTGCTTACGTTCTCAGCAAGGCCTGTCGTCGTATCTGTGGTGGCCCGGAGTGGCCTCGCTCATGGCTCACTAGGCCTGCCTGAAAGGAACCCGCGACCGCATGTGCTACAGCACCATGTGCTCGATGTCGATGAAGTACAACCCACCGATACTTGCAGCTTCCGCATTTGCTGCTTCTTCTCTGCGTGTACGAGGGCTTTCTCTTGCACCTTGGCAACAGCCTTCGTAATCAGATCGCGCCATGCACGCCGATCAAGTGCCTTCGATTCCCATGATCTGCAATCAAGATTAGAATGTGAGAGGCTCACTTTGATTATGTCCTGGTAACGAGGCATGGGTTTCCCCACACCCACCTGACCATAAACAGCTGCATCGGTATCCGCGTCGAATACACAAGGCACACATGACCAAGCCACCTCAGGTGTCTCAGCAAAAGTATGTAATCCAGTGCATACAGTCCACTTCGGGGCAGCACCTCCGCGTCTGCAATTCTGTCACACCAACCGATGCGCAGAACCTGTCGCGAACTCTTGATGAAACTGCTTGAGATATCTCACATCCCGCCGGTACATCGTTCACGTTTCACTGCCGTATAGAAGAACGGAAAACACTATGGATCTGTGCACTATCAGCTTCGTACCAACGGTAAGCTGGTGATAGTTCCACACTCGGTAAACAGGCTTCCCGAATGAAGCCGCCATCATTGATACTCGGATATGAAGCTCACTGTGTATCTGCTGGTCAGTCGACATCACACTCCCAAGGTAGAAGAAGCGGGAGGTTTCCAATAGGTCATCATCAATGCTGATTCGTAGCAGCATTTTAGATGGCTGAAAGAGACCGACGGTTTTTCTTGTGTTTATGGGGAGCCCGAATGTGACCACTGTCGAAGCCAGAGCACGAGTCATGTGCTGCAACTCATCCGAGCTGTGTGCAAACAACACACAGTCGTCAGCAAACAGCAACATACGGATAGTTGTCTCACAGACTAGGGATCTCGCGCCGAAACGACGGATGTTCAGAAACCCACCATCAATACGGTGGTCCACTAGAACCCCGTAATCACCAGCCGCAGAAAATGCACACAACCACAGTGCATGCAGATAAATATTAAACAGAGCAGGAGCTAAGACACAGCCTTGCTTCACACCAGAGACAACTGCAAAGTCATCAGAGGTCTCTCCACTCAGCTGCACCCTCGCTCGCATACCACTGTGCAGACATTCAATTAAACTTACAAACTTACGCGGGCAACCAAACTTACCCAACACCAGCCACAGTGCCTCGCGGTTCACCGTATCAAATGCCTTGGTGAAATCAACAAAAAGCGAGTACAATGGCTGGTGTCGTTCTCTGCACTTCTCTTGCAACTGACGAGCCGAAAACACCATATCTATAGTGCTGCGACCCGAACGGAATCCACACTGCTCCTCCGCCACGTTAGGTTCCACAACCTGATTGACGAGGCGGTTGAGCAGGATTCGGGCAATCACCATGCCCACATAACTCAGCAAGTTGATGCCACGATAGTTCGTGCAACATTGCTTGCTGCCTTCATCTTTGTACCGTGATAGCACAAGAGCATCCTTCAGCTCATGAGGCATCTTCTCCACCCACACGCGTTGCACCAAGTGGTGCGGCATAGCCACCAACGTAGGCCTGCAGTGTTTCAATACTTCAGGCGGGATCCCGTCACACCGGCACATTTGTCGTTTCGCAGCTGAGCAAGTGTTCTCTGCGTCTCACCCAGTGTCGGCGTGTCCGCCAGACTCGCATTCACATCGTGCTGCTTGAGACTGTTCAAAGTAGGCCAGTCGATGTCTGAACGGTTGTTCAAGAGGCAGCCAAGTGTTTTTGCCATATCTGCATTATGTCTGCAGTCTGTGTGCAGGTAGCGCCTGAACTACCACCGATCAATGTCCTCAGTGACTCCAATCTCGGTCCGTACACCGCCTTCAAGGAGTCAAAGAATTCCTTGTGTTGACTGCGTTCGGCGGATCATTCCATCTGCTTCGCCTTCTCTGTCCACTATGCTTTTTTATTATGCGACGGAGCTCTCGGGTCAGTCGCCGACTAAGTTTGCAAAACTGGCTCTTCCTCCCCAAGTCATATATATATATATATATATATATATATATATATATGAACGATGATTTATCACGGGTGAAAGAGCATGTGCATGATAACTTCCGTATGATGGTTGGAGCAAAAATTAACTTGAATGGATCATCGAATAAGTAAATCGTTATTTTAAGCGTCTACAGATTTAAATGAACAGCTGCATAACGATAGTTTGAAGTGGTAATGGGATGTGCACAAAAGATCGTATAAAGTGCCGTTATAGTTCAGTAAATGCGCGAGAAAGAAAAGAGGCAACGACATCGCTCACTCGTGTGTTGCTTCATTTGACAGATGTGGTAAGTTAATTCAGTTTAGATACATCCAGACTACTCACATGGACACTTCTGCATGTATCCTCACCACCACGTTGCCGAGAGGGCCGTTAAGCACATGGTTTGGCTTGAGTTATTTCCTCCTCCAAGTGGAACGGACTATATCAAGTAATGCTAGTAAGAAAGCGTTTTATCAAGGGTTTTTTGAATAGCGTTAATGTAGGGGCAGGATAACGTGACTTGGAAGGACATTCCAGGCACAGGACCCACGGAGGGAGAAAACGCCATATCGACAATCAAGTGGAATGTAGTGTGTAGCCAGTGTGAGCTGATGATCTCTCAGATTGCTATTTTGGCCCAGCTGCAACAGGTTGCGCCATGGGTGAGTTGGCTTCGTCAGCATTAAGTAAGCCATGATTAGGTCTCCTCGATGACGTTACTATTCACCACAGTACAATCTTAGGGACTGCAGTCTGCGCTGGTAGGAGAGATGAAACTATCATCTAACGAGTTTGGTCGCTCTACGTTGTGGAGCTTCAAGTGCACTGATGTCGCGCATGCACCAGGGACGCCAGGCCTGGATCGCCTATTCCATATGAGGTCTCATGTAGGCTTTCAACAGTTGCGGTAAGATTGATGGCTCAAATTTTCCAGAAGCCCTCCGTAAGAGTCCAAGATGTTGACTGACCCTTGTTGATGCCCTTTCAGTCTGTCTCGAGCAGCCAAGTTCGCACTTCACGATTATCCAAAGGTCGTTTGCTTGGGAAGCACGTTGTAACTGCTGAACCCCAATTCGATATGCATACATAAGCTGATGGCGTATGCTCACGACTTTGCACTTGGTCACCTTGAACTGGCGCCGGTTATCGGATAACCACGCATAATCCCTGTCCAGATCGTTCTGCAGAGCTATGTGATCATCCGATGTCCTGATATCATGCCAAATTTTGACATCATCTGCAAATAGTAAGAAATTCGACTGCAGTACACTGGCAAGATTGTTAGAGAATACTAGGAATAAACGTGGACACAGTACCGAATCTTGGGGCAGGCCACGCTGGAAGTCAATCGGGTCGGAAATGGAGCTGCGGACTCTCACATTCAGCTGACGTTGAGTGAGGAACTTGCAGGTCTAACCGAGCAATGGGTCACCCATTTCATGGCTACAAGGCTTGTGCAGGAGAATGCGGTGGTCCAAACAATCGAACGTATTCGAGAAGTCCAAGTAGACAACGTCGACTCCCACTCTGGCATCGGCTGACGCCGTCCAGCTTGCTCGGGCTAGCAGCGAATTTGTAGTGCAGGATCGATTTCGGCAGAATCCGGGTTGCTGTGACACAGGATGTTGTCGCTCTCAATATATCCCATGAGCGCCACTGTAATTATGCGTTCCATTACTTTGGAAAAAACTGAGAGGAGAGTGATTGGACGGTAGTTCGAGGAATTCGCACGACTACCACTTTAGTAAATATGGGTGACTAGTCCATGTTTCCACATTGTGGAACCTGCTTTTCGTCGACAGAACCTTAAAAGAACCGAGCTAATGATTAGGCAAGCTTCATGGCCGCTGGCTTCAATGCCTCCGGTTTGATGTCGTCCACGCCAGGTGAGCTGTGCATGCGTAATGACATTAACATTTTCATCACATTCGCTGCCGTGAACGATACGTGGTTTAATCTTGGTGGCGATGGAAGCTGTGTCAAAAGCGGTTGAAATGATGATCCACTCCAAAAAGTATGGATGAAGTGTTGGCGAAGCATCTTGGCCGCGTCTGGTGCGGTTTGCGCAAGACCACCTGCTACACGTAACACCGGGATCCCGAGCTGCCCTCTGCGGAGCTTTTTGACTTGTCTATACAGCAACTTGGGATTTGTACTGAATTTCGACGCTAAGTTCTGTTGGTGCTAGAGTTTGTCTTCACGGATCAACTTGACGCAGTGTCTTCGTTGAGTTGTGTAATCACCCCAGGTCAGGTTAGTTGGACAGACTGTAAGCGCGCCAGGCTGAATAACTTAAGTCCATGTATTTTCTAGTAAGACTCCTCAAGAACGAATTCCCTTGCTTCGGGCGAAAGACCTTGCTTTCTGACGTACTGGCCATTAGCTCCGTGAATTGGGTGACAACCACCATCCAGGCGACATCGGGCGGCTTCTCGACTAAAGAAGGACCAGTCGGTTTCTTGAACGAGGTTGGACAGCATGTCATAAGATGTAACGACATAGGTTTCCACGTTGTTCTCACTGGTGTACTCCGAGTAACGGATGTAACGAAAGAACATCGCGTGATCGCTACGGCCAAGTGGCGCATCCATGGTCACGGTGTCAACCATTAGTTCCCCTTTGGAGTGAACAAGGTCCAAAACGGTGGGCGTGTCACCCGTTCGGAATCGTGTACATCGTGTAGGTCGGCAATCTCCTGCAAATCCGCCTTGAATTGTTTGCTGTGCTCTGCTGTAACTTCGATTGCATGCAGGCTGAAGTCCCCCATCAGAAGGACGTGAGTGTGTGGTCGTGCCAGTACTCGTTTCATCGCGGAAGCTAGGTACTGATCCGTTTCCAAGGTGGACATTCGACAGCAGTGAACCATTGCTAGTAAACACACATCACCGTGTCGTAGGTGCATACGACACCAAAGAGAATCGACGACTTCGTTTTTGGGTCTTTAATCATATCGACTTGCAGATCGGATCGATAAAACAGGAGCATTCCCCTACTGTGCTAGGTCTATCGTTTCGCATGGAAGTCATGCTAAGTACTGCAATCTCAGCATTCGTGACCTTGGTGTTCATCCATGTTTCGGTGACCATAACTAGGTCCCAGGGCGACCTGACGAATATGAAGTTCGGTTAGCTTGCTGAGGAGACCTTGTGCATTGGTATACAAGCAGGTGAGAGCATCGGTGGTCAGAAGCGTGTTTGTGAATGCTGGTTTCCGGTGAGGGTCTATGCCGACCCATGCCGGTCGACTGCCGGTCGTCTTTTTGGGACCGATGACGCAGGCCCTAGGGACAGTTAAAGTTGTTGTGTAGAGCTCTCAGCGCCCAAAGAGGGTGACCATCCTGTACTCCATCAGCTGCCAGTATGTTTTGACATTGTCTCCGTTCTGAGCTACACGGTTACAGAATTGTGTTGGGAGCTTGCTTGCTCAGTGTTATATTGTCTATCTGTGGCCCGGTGCCTATCACCTTTATACGTATTTCGGATGGCAGCATTTAATGCTTTTTGTACCACATTTTGATAATATGTTCTGTCATCGGTGTGCAAGAATACTTTCATCGCTCGGGGACCACACCCTTCGTACCTAGGTAATAGTGGTAATCTTGATGTCGAATTAGCCATAAGATTTTCGGGTGAGAGGACTTCACGAATAAAACGCCATTCATCCCAGTCATGCGCTTTGCCCTCTAGCTCGCTTAATGTCTGGAGCTCGGAGACATCGTGAACAAGGATAGATTTTGCCTTTTGTTGTTTACCGAAGTCATCCGGATTTTGTTTGCGTTTCTGGCGTTCGTTCCAAGGAACATCAGGAAAAATTCGAACAGTCTATGTGGTGGTACGGAAGCGAGTGGCTGCCAAGAAAACTGCCTCTGCATCATTACCTGACTAACCTGCTACATGGAGTAACCACGGTTCACTGTAGTGTACTGAGTTGGGTGACGGACTGGTTTAGCTTGAACCCCTATTAGTTGACACAGAGAGTCCCACTGCCTTTTGTCTTCTAGTATCTTATTCTTTATAGAGTTCGTTTAGGATTTAGTCAGAATAGAGCATATAACAATCAAAGAATTGTTGTATTGTTTAATGTTCTCCTTCTTGGAGTGACCACTGGCTGCTTTCTTCGGTTGGACAAATGATGGGGTCTTGAGTCCTGTGGTGGTAGTATTAACTCATTTGGCAGCGGGCTGGGTTACGATGGGAGGTGTCTCCGTCAAAAGGGTAGCAACAGCGGACGCGTATTTGGTCGGCCATGTAACAGTGTTCAGTGTGACGGGTGGTGCTGGTGAAGAATGTGTGGTGAATGCATCTTTAAGAGCAGCCTCTAGTGTCGGGGTGGCTAACTTTGGATCGTTAGTCTTACACCGTTATGAATTGGAGTTTGATGTTGGGCATCAGCTTCGACGCACTGATTTGTCTGGTTCATGTGTGACAGGTTTCACGGCTGCTGCTTGCTCTACAGTCTTTATCAGCTTATCGCACTTCTGCACCAACACATTTATACATCTGACGAGTGGAAGAGACCTACATTCAGCACAGAACCAGAGAGAATCGGTCGCACTATTAAGTTTTTTATCTGGCTGAGACTAAGGTGAGCACATCGAGAATGAGAGTATTTTCGGCAGTTTCTGCATTCTATTCCAAATCGCACAGGTTTAACACAGCGGTCTGCGCTACAACTAACGTTTATTTCGGAATCTTTAGGTTTGGCTTTCCGTGAGCAAGCGGTACGGGCCAGTATGACTGTCAGATCTGCGGAACACGATAGTTGCAACCTCTACACTGCTATGCTGAATACAAACATTGTCGACCAAGCTGGTGGTCTGGCAGATACCGGTTAGGTTGCTGTAGAACAAATATAAGATGGCGGACACAGACGGCAGTTGGGCCAATCTGTGGTATCTCCGACAGTAGCCGGAAAATATCCACAAAATTGGCACAGATGGAAAAATACACCAAAAGCAAAGCATTGGTGCCAATTCACACCGAGAAAACGCGTAGAACACAGTATTCTCAAAGCAGCAGTAGAATCCAGCACGGTAAAGCAAAATCTGCGGCGACCGTGGTACAACCATGCTTAAAGACTGTGTGCCATCCGAATCGTGGCGCAAAAAGTGGGAACCGAAATACATGCAAAGAAAAGTTTTTTTGGTTTTACATTCACCATTTTCAGTTTTAGTAGTTTGGAGATTTATGTTCGGCTAGATATTAACTGTTGGGTAATACGGTAAAACAATTCTGCCATCACTGGTGCCTGTTGGGGCCATCACCTCCAGCGTGTCTAAGCAACGGCAGTCCGAGTCACGTGGTCTTCATCCTGGAAGGCGGAACGGTCCGACGGATGGAAAGCTTGAAGTTGACTTCTTCATGCTCTTACTCCACTTTATTGGTTGTCTACCGCGTCACTTTTTCTAATTGTTTCCGGGGAGCGTAAATAAGGCTCCACGGGGAACGCGATAGGCTGACATGCGTGGCCGAGCCAACTCATGCGGTGTCGGAGAATAACGGTTTAGAGGTTTGGGTTGTTTGCTCTAAACACGCACTCTCGGACTTCTGTTTTGCTCACACAACGCTGCAAACACATGCCAGCAAATCTACGCAGACAACGACTAACCAAATTGACGATTGCTTCATGTCTTCCGAGCGAATACGTTAGAGTTATAGTGTCCATTCAGTATTTCACAGTGTTAGGTCAGTAAATAGCTGCTCAACAGTTTTCGGATGGTCCAGCGGGTAGTTTTTGAATCAAACAGGATGTACTTTTGAAATGCGAGTGAGTAGTAAGAAAACGATGGCGACCGAACGCTTAATTTTAAAAGGTTCTGATCGGCACTCAAGCTGACCATTTTGCCAAGACCTCACCTATGCGAGTGGTTCAAAGGATTTGGAACAACAGTAGGTGGCTACCAATGTCGCTGGCTCTTGCTACATACCAAAGTTATTGACCAATGCGGTTGCTACTAGACATAGTTTCAAAGTATCTAAAGCTTACTTAGTCCCATTAAATGATGAAACCATCTCTCGTAACGTAAACAAACAAATGTCGACTTTAGAAAGCCACTCATTACGCGGACACCTCAGGACACATGGTAAAATGTTCGGTTGGTACTTCTCGGTTAGCGACAAATTGCAGTTTACGGCGACATCTAACGAACATGACGAACAGCACTGGAGAGATTAGCATAGGTTGTCAATCGTTCCTGCGTGTCTTGCACCCTCAAAATTCAGCTATTCTCCAGGACTGGCAGGCATCAAACCCAGAAATTCAGCTCATGGGTAGTTAAATCAGAATCTATATTCTGCATTAAGTATTACTCACATTAGCTGAGGTATGGTTCTCACCATCAGCTGAAGTGTATTGATGATGAGGACGATGATGCATCACCGCTTGTGCGTTCATCATCTTTATCTTCATCAATACAAGTTAGTGGAGGGTGAAAAACACACAATAGCTAATGTGCCATAATACAAAAAGGTATACAAATATTATACAATCTAAGAATTAAAATTAAGTAATATAAGGTTAAAATTATATTATGCGATGCGCATGCGATCGGAATGACATGGGAAGTCTAAAAGGGAGGGGATGGACAAAGAAACTCACAAGATAAGCGCCATTCGGGCCGGCTCTTCGCCATATCAGTTAAGGAGGAAATATAAAGCGTGCAACCTTGTCTCCCACCGACGGAGATATTGTAGGGCAGCGACAGTCTGCCCAAACTATGCGCGTACAGCACTTTGATAATGTTTACGGATTTACCGGGCATACCTTTCCTCAGCAGACAGTCTTAGAGGGAAAATCGATCGACTGAATCGAAGGTACCTTTTATGTCAAGAAACACGACAACAGTAGTTTGCCAATAAACATGGCGGTGCTTTAACAATTGGCACAAAGTCAACATGTTGTCTATGCAGCCTCGATTTCGACGAAACCCTGCTTGCCCTTCATGGACCTGGCTTTCACGAGTGCCAGTCAGTGTGTGGAGAACGACAGAGGCAATTGAGCTCAGACTGATCCCTCTATGGATGTGCATTCCGAAACAAGAGCCTTCCTTAAAAATTGGGACTATGACAGAGCGGTTCCACTCTGTCGGGAAAGTCTCCTTCTCCCAAAGTTTCACTAGTAACTGTGATAGTGTTATAGTGCGCCAGCTCGTGCGACGAGTGCGATGCATAGAGAGTCAGCTTGAGCACCGTTCATTCATGCGGCAAGCGGTCCGAAATCCCCGTTTGTACAGCACATTTACTGACGATCTCGATACTAGATGAGCGATGTGGACGGTTTTAAGAAGGACGAAATAGGTCCGGGAATTTCGGAATTCCGTGAGTGGCGAATGACGCCTGCAAGCGTTTATGACGAATAACATTGCTATTAATATAGGGTCCTTTTCTGTACGTAAGTGGAAAATTGATCACCATAGTCTGTTCGGCGTGCATCAAACATGAAACGGACTATCACACGTCGTTCCGAGTTCAGCAACCTAACCAGTTGTGCACTAAGCTCAACAGCACAAATGACGGTACCGGAATCATTCGCCATACGATTAGCAGATTGCAAATATTAACGTCCCTTGAATCGAGATTGGTCGAAAAAGCAGAAGTTTAGCCACTAATAGAATTGACAGTATTTTACAGCTAAGAATGCCAAGTAAAAATAGGGATTTATCGCGTGTGCTTTTATGGTGGCTGTGCGTCCAAATCGGATCCAATGCGACTGTAACGACAGCCGTCGTGAACCCTAACACGTAGGGGAATGCGTATGCGGCGATTGTCCAGTCGCGTAGTTGTGTGTGAGGCGTCTTGATGCGACATAAGAATGTTCGTATTGTGAATGTGTGTAGAATACTTCATCACCCATGGTTTTTATTTGCCTGGGCATGCAGCGTTCTCATGTATATAGGTTAAATACTGTTTTGATGTCAATGGTTGGATCTCGTGGTGTAGATCACATGTTGTGCTGAGCGGACATAGTGCCATTGTTCATTGTAAACGGACCTAACCATACTCACAATGAGACTGAGTGCATATCTTTTCGAGGATAAAGTCATTGTTTTGTGTCACTAGTTTCAATGGGTGCCATATCGGTCAGGCTAATACACACATCGTTTTGGATCGGGTGACACATCCAGTTTCCTTAGTGGAAGTCTTAGTTGCAGGAATTGCTGTCGGTGACGTCGGCGTCCTTTTATACATGTCAGATGGAGCGTTATCTGTCTTCCAGAAAATCGACATACTCCGTTTGCAAGCGGTCAAAGTTAACAGTGCCTGCTCTATTGTGTGGATGGACAGTAAAATGGTTAACACATTGCTTAAGAGCGCGAAATAGACCCGCATATGCAGGTTGTAAACATTGTTTCATACGGTCAGTGCGAATGATAACACGAGTGCACGAAAAGAGATCCGGGTGAACGTATGATGATTTCACTGTACTCGTAGGTTCGCAATAAAGAAATCGGCTCATGTGTTTGCTCAACAGTAACATAAGTCAATGGTCGGTTTAACTGTTGGCTACTGGGGGGAAAATATATCAGGGGTATGTAATGTGGTTCTAAGATCAGTTCTGCGAGTAAACACTGAAGAGCTGCTCCGGCGGGGCCTTCAAATTTGGTCGCGCACCGCAATTTTCACTTTCAAGGAATTACTCACGTGCTTTCTATGATACATCCCAAAAGCATATTGTTTTATTCAGCTCAGTTCTTTACTACAATCAGCACCATGATAACCTATGCCCATGGTGTCCGGAAATCCTTTCATGTTTCCGCGGAGGTCAACAACGATAATGGGTTTACCAAGAAGTAAGAAGAGTCTACAAAAAAGGAATAGATCAATAAAAAGCATGGTGCTGGGTGGAAAGTTGCGCTGTGAAAGAAGCTTTTGACAGGCATGAGCACACCTACATTCCTAATCGCCAATGTCTGTTCGCTCTTTGGACAAATGGACTACCAAAAAGGTTAGTAAATGCAGATACTCGGAATGGGATTACCCGCCGTGTGTCTTTGTTTGAGAAGCGCAAAATCATTTGTGGCTTCGGCTGACTTTGAAGCCAGTCTGTGCCCTGCCAATCATCGGGACCGGATCCAACCGAAGTGTAGGGTTTCGTAGTTGCTCTCTCCTATCCCTGCACGCCATAACCGATGATTTCGTCCTGGTTTGCACCCATCAGGTAGAGTTAGGCTGAATTATGTGTGGGACTCGGCATATAGTGGTTGGTGGCTGCCACCATAATCACTAGACCATTGAACTCGGCTAGTACAGGTTGCCACAACGGTTAGAGGTTGATAATTGGTTTGTGGAGTACCCGCTGTGTGTCTGATTGCGAAACCCATTTATGGCTTCGGGTTTCTCTCCCCCATCGCTGCAGAGATTATCTATTTATCCTAGTGGTATCCGTCAAGCAGTATGTGCCGAATTCCACTCCCAACGCAGACTATCTTTATCTGATGAGCCCACACCAGGACGAAACCGTCGGTCGTGGAGTGCAGGGATGGGAGAGGGCAACATGGAAACCCTCCGCACCGATTATTAACTGTCATAAATAAGCATAACTAGGAACAATTCCGCTGCGAGAAACATGGCTGCATAAATGTCCGGATGACGCCGTTATTGCAGTCTAGCGTTTTATTTGTTTTCTTGCTGATCGCCTATGAATCTTTCGGAATAATGGCCGAGATATCATGATCTTTATTAACGATTGTTTCTACCTATTAGTGAATTGCTTCTATGCTTACTCGTTACAACGCTTCGATTTCTTGGTCCTAACGTCTAAACCCAAATATCTGAGTGGAAATGGCTCCGTCCTTCTGACAAATATCCATACCTCCCCTAGTTGTCCCAACTCAAAACTGGACAATTTTGAGATGACTTTACGGTTGCTGTTTACAGGAAAATTGACCAGCCAATGTACATACTTGCTGTTGATTTCAGTAAATTCAGTACCATATTTGTTACCACTCTCGGACTACAGAATATGTTAACATGTCCCGCCATGTTACAGGCAACCCTGGATTTAGCATTTGTTACTAATCTGAAGATGTTTTCAGTCTGCTATCGTGAATTACATGACACCACAGATTATTCTATCCCTGTTGTCCACAGTAAGACAAGCACAAGGATGCCTCTCCCTGCGATTATCGTAGATGAAAATGGAGACAAAGAAAGAACTATAAAATGTAAAGAGCATATTTTAGTGAAACCCTTGTTTTGCTCTAGTTAAATAAATAAATAAAGTTTTTATTCGCCACAAGGCGAAGCACGCCTTTACAGGCATGATCATGTTAACATATCAAAAAGTGATCAAGGATGTGCGAAATTCCGATATGTTTGCCATAACAGTGTATGTTTGTGTAGGGATGTAGGAGTGTAGGGGCGTATATCCGTATGTGGCAAGTCACAGTGACAGCCAAATCCGAAACCCGATGGCATCAATCATATGTAGCTGCTAAACCCAGTTACACTTAAACGAGGTATCTTTAAACTGGATAAATTTCATTTCACCTTATTTGGTTTGTTTGCCTGCCTGGATAATCTTCTATTTACTCCCACACGTTGCTTATGCTAATTGTGCTTACCTCCGTTAACTTTATCGCGTTTTTGGCATTTTTTGATAAACTTGTGGTCAGAATGTATTTATCGTGGATTGATTGCTAACCAACGTTCTTCATATGTTAATTTAGCAAAGAGTAATGCTGGCATAGCCGTACGCTTTAACAGATATATTTTATTTGATAATGTCATTTCAAATGATTGGCTGTTGCTTGACATCCCCCATGTGGCTGCGCTTGATGTGCATGTTGACAAGGTGCCCACCTGTCTATTACCCACTACCTCGTTCATACTGGCTCTAGGATACAGTTGGTCGTTGCTGGAGAGGACGAAGTGCACGGTCCTTGTGGTCGTGTTAGAACCAAGGAGTTGTTCCATGCACTCAGTGTGGAGCGGACTACGGTCCAGCCACCGCCTTATGCGCACTTGATTTCCCCGAATACAGTGTGCTTGTGTTTGCCTGTGAAGGAGTGTGGGCCGGCTCCGTTGATGAAACGTGGATCCCATCCACATGCCTCCCGGTCTTATTCCTTCGGGTTTACTCTGGATATGGGGTGTGTGGATGGAGCTGTGGGTGGTGCAGCGCAAGCCACCCATGGTCCCTCTGTAGGCGCAGGCGTCCTGTGGCATGCCACAGTGACAGGCAAATCCGAAACCGGATGCCGCCAACCATATATATATATATATATATATATATATATATATGCCGTCTAGAAAAGATGAGGTTGTAAGTGCCAGTAGAAGAAATTTTGCACTCTATAATCCTAGCTTCATCATTTGTTCGTCCCACTGCAAGTCCCTGAAGCTGCACGCGTTCAACCTGCTGAAAACCATTCATTCATGTGTTCCTGAGTTAGCTCGACTTTGTACACATTATCAACTGTCTTTGAATGAACTCAATGCAGCTGAACGCTCCTCTTTTGAAAGCTACATGCACGATGTGTGTAACAAAGCTGAGGAGAGGAAGTACACGATGCTGCTGAAAAGCCTGGAAACAAACGTACCTGAATCGAAATTTCCACAACATCCAGAACGATACGTTCACAACCTTGCTAACGTACAGTTGAACAAGTATCAACTGGAAGCTCTCGCACTGGGACCGAAATTTTGTTTGTCGTGGCCTAACAGTGGACAGATTCATGTACAAACGCAATTCGAAGGTCTAATGCAACAACTAAGTGATTTGACACCTACTTCTTCCCTCGCGAACGCTTCTTTCAAGAGCACTCTGGTGCACCTTTCTCATCAGTACTTGAATCACAAGCCGCAATTCTCAAAACTGATCACTAATGAGCACCGAAAAGCCGTAAAAGAACTGACATATAATCCCGACCTTTTGTTCTCCCGGCCAGACAAAGGATCGGGTTGGGTATTGATGAACAAATCAGACTATATGTTGAAGATGCATGCCATTTTGCAGGATACGACCAAATTCATGCTTGACCCGATACAAAAAGATAGCACCGCAAATGATGAAACTAAACTCACCAAGTTGCTGAAAGAACTCAAGCGCGACAACTATATTGAAGGCTGCTTGCTCGAGCGTCTAACTCCATGTGGCTCACACCCACCCCGCCTCTACGGGCTACCAAAAGTGCACAAGCCTAACGTACCAATGCGTCCGATCATCGACATGTCCGGCTCTGCTGTGCACGTAGTTGCCAAGTGGCTTGTTGACTTACTCGAACCACTACGTAGAGAACTATCGGTCCACACTGTGAGTGATACCTTTGATTTTGTTAAACAAGTAGAAGACTTGAATGTGAGGGACAAGTTGATGCTCTCTTTCGACGTAGAAGCACTGTTTACGAATGTTCCCTTGATAGAAACTGTTAACTACATTTGTGAATACCTAACCGAAAACAACATTGACATCGGTATTCCGGTCTAACGAGTAAAGGAATTAATTCTGCGTTGCACCTTTAACAAACAATTCTTGTTCGATGGAAAATACTACCGACAAATAGACGGCGTTGTAATTGGGTCCCCTTTAGGGCCACTTCTTGCCGATTATTTCCTCGCAAAAATTGAGCGCGGTCCTATTCGGAACCTTATCGCGTCTCTTGATTTCTATCGACGATACATGGACGACACGTTCATCGTATGCGACCCACAGATTGATCACCTCCACCTACTTGACCAGTTCAACCGTGTGCATCCATCGTTAAAATTCACTTGTGAAATAGAGAACGACGGTGAAATCTCATTTTTGGATGTGTTACTGCGGCGGCGAGCTGACGGATTGCTTGAGAGGAGAGTATTCCGCAAGTCTACGTGGGTGGGCCAGTACACGCATTTCCTTAGTTTTGTGCCCATGAAATACAAGAGAAACCTTGTGCGCTGTCTTTACTATCGCGCCGCAAAAATCTGCAGTCCAGAAACATTGGATGCTGAGAAGAATTTCATTCTCACAACGCTACAAAACAACGGTTATCCCACGACATTTATCCACAAACATTCTGCTGTTTCTGATCAACCTAAAGAAATACCAACGGTAAAGAAAAAGGACGTCTTCATTTCGGTTCCCTTCAAAGGAGATATCGCCTACGAGTTACTGAACAAAAGATTGTCCGTCGCTGTGAACCAAACATATCCGGCTGCAAGAGTCCACCTTCTTGCCGAGACTGTTCCGTTTATCACTAGAAGCCTCAAAGACAGACTCCCGGCTCGTTCCGAATCTTTTGTTGTATATCAGTTCACCTGCGCCTGTGGTGCCAGGTACCTCGGACACACGACCAGACGTCTGTCTAAGAGGATAGCAGAACACTGTCCTGCCTCTTTACGGCACGGTACAGTTAAGAATGCACATAGCTCCGTCCTTGAACACCTGATTAGTACGGGGGATCATGTTCGGACCGATGACGCTTTCAAAGTTCTCTAAGCCGTATCTAAACGTAACCCAAAGGGACTCAGGAAGCGCCTGTTGGCTACTTCGGAAGCAATGGCTATTACGCTGCTGCAACCGGTTATGCAAGCAGAGGATGCTTGTACAAGCGCTCATGCTGCCTTGGACCAAACGATGGGCACCGTCCGTACCTACGCATGTCCAGGACTAACTGTGAGCTTTGTCGCCAAACCAAACATTTCATTCTTGTTATGTTTGCTTTTCAGTGTTTGGGGTGTGTAAGCGCGTGACGTTTATCACCTGATGGCAATGACTGATCTATCAATTGGCTCGTTGCACTTCCGTTGAACTGTGACCTAACCATTCACTACTGCAGCTTTACATAGCTTTTCGCGTAGCAGCAATTTTTCCCATAATTGTAAATGCCTGAGGAGAATAATCGAACAGAGATCTCTTCGCAGCTACTCCTGTTCTTAGCTGACTTTACCTGCAAAGCGAATGTCAACTACTCGTTTTCTGTAAAGGACGAAATTGGTCCTCTTTCTTGGTTATGCCGTATAGTATACCCATTTTTTCGTATACTGTAAGAAGAAACGCAAGCAGTTATCTTAAAGCGAACAATTGTTTTTGATTTATTCATCATCATGCTTGGTACAGCCATATACTTTGAGGAGTGCATTTGAGAACCAGAGCAACTAATGGTGAGAGAACAGAAATTTTAAATCGTTAACCTAACGTGTAATGTGGTTAAGTGACTAAAGGCACCTGACACTTCTGAGTGAAGTCCGAGCCATCTCTGTTACTAGCTGGCCAGGGTAGTTGCAATGCCTGTACATGCTGCTTCTGAATGCATAGATTTGATTTGGTCAACTTGATGGATACCGTTTCAGCGGTAGCAAGTAGCCGACCCACTGCCCGGTGGTATAGCTGCGTTGGCACTCGATAGATGATCTCAAACGACTTGCGCTTATCATTCAGATGACTGGTGCATATCAGATAGCTCGTTATGGCACTCAACTTAGTTTTGTCCCGTTGGGCAACGAGCGAGATTGGTAAATGTTCCTTGATTCCCTTTTCCATATGCCTGCTCGTGCGCCAAATGTACCTAGCCCAACAGGAGCAGGTTAAGCGGTAGATTACCGTTGATTGGTATTGATCAGGCATCCTGTTTTGAGGCTAGGAACAACGAGCAAACTGCTTGTAAAAACAACATTTAGTTGAGCTGCATTAAAGGTCTTACTGCAAGTCTGTATCAATCGTCGTGTGCTTATTTCAGCGGGTATGTCAACTTTAAAGGGAAGTTGGGGAAATAGCTGTTACTTCTCTACCGTTTGTACTGTTAGCCTTGAGCTACTAGGCTTTATATGAACGTCAATGAATTTTTCTGGATAACCGTTTTCGAGAAATGTTTGCCTGATCCGTTTCATTTCCTCTTCAATTGTGTGCTCACTATACGTCTTCCGCGCATGCTTCGCCAGCCTATGTATTAGTATTCTTCTGGGGCTAATTGGCACAAAACTCCGGACGTGTGTATTGGCCTGTCCAGTACGGCTTTCTACATACTCCTATCTGAGTTGATCCGTCTTCTCATCGCTTCAAGTTTGCATCCAAAAAGTGCATTTGGTTGGCAATTTCTTCTTCAGCTGTGAATGTGGCGTTGGGATGTGCCTTGTTAAAACACTCGAGGACATTCTGCAAGTTGTTCGTCTGTTCAATTATACAGAATATGTCGTCAACGTAACGTCGGTAGAAACGTAGGCCCGAGAAGACCAATGTTAATGGGCCATCCTCTAACATTGCTATATATGTATACGTATATATATATATATATATATATATGTCAGCCAATAATGGTCCGTGAGGTGATCTCATCGCTACTCCATCTACTTGCCTGTACAATTCATTATTGAATTGGAATTGGATGTTATAAGTGCATCTGAGTAATAGCTGCTTTAAGTGGACAGTTGGTATTTCGATCTTTATGTTGTGATGTTCAATGTAAGTACAAAGAACGTTGACTGTTCCTAGAAGTGGGACATTCGTGAACAGAGATACGACGTCCAGAGAAAACATTCGATAGCCTAAGATGTTCATAGTTTTAACGTTTTCGACAAATTGGAAAGTGTCCGTAAGTTGATGAGGGGCTACCATTTTCGTAATAGGATCCAAAATAGACGTTATACATTTTGCGATGCTGTGCTATATTGAGTTCCTCATACCCAATATCGGTCGCAATGGTGCACCCGGCTTGTGTATTTTTGGGAGACCGTATAGTCTAGGAATTATGGATCCAGTGGGTCTTATCCTTTCATATCTTTCTTTAGTTATGTGGCCATCAGTGACCAGTGATTTCAAACACCTTGTCAGTTGTGCTTATGTGTAATCTGCTTTGTCCTTCTCTCGTTCACATCGTACAAATTTGGAGGAGTCCGAGAGGATAAACTTCATTTTTTGTACGTAGTCTGTGCGGCCCATGATTACGGTTCCTGATCCTTTATATGGTTTGGTGATTATGATTCTCACGTTTTGCTAAAGTTACCTTATGGCTTCGATGTGTGTCTTTGTTAGTAATCGGGAATGTGTCATGGGGCATCGTTGACACTGAAAGGAAATGTTGACCAAATCCGACTTAAATTCTTCGAGGCTGGCGTTGGAAGTGGCTATTGAATCCTTTGTCTGGCTGTTAAGGTATTCCATTTGAGTTTCGATTTCTAGTCGGTGATCATTGCTTCGTGGCTGGCAAACGTTAAGGACCAATGAAAGCACCTGTATTTTTAAGGTGTCTAGTCGCATACTGAACAGGTTGCGTACATATCGTTCCGGATTTGATGGAAATGTGTTCGGACATTCATTCACGGACAGTGTTTTCTGCAGAACTAATCCCTTCTTGCACGTACGCTTGGAGGTCACGTTGCACACATACTCGATAAACCGGACTCGTTCATCATGGTCGAGGTCGTCTACGGCGGATTTCCTCAGATAGCTTCGATTTTGCTGATTCTATAATGTTTAGCGCATGACTCGTCAAACTGCTTGTTGTAGGTCAAATGTAGTGCCTTCGTAATGCTTTTGAGAATACGTTTAGGTAGTTGCTCGTTGCTAGGAAATGTCGAACCTGAAGAATACTCACAACCGTAGGCACTATACCCATTTTTGCTTGGTGTCCTTGTTGGACTATACTGACGGTTTGCTGCAAGATAGCTCTCATAGTAGTAGTTGCTGGATCAACCTTTAATAACAAAGGAGCAAGAGGTTTCAGGTAGAACAGCATCGGGATATTAGTCAGGGAATATTTGCTTTCTTCGAAATCTCGTCTAGTGATAGTGAAATGGAATTGCTTCGGATAAACATTGAAATAAACAAACAAGAAACTGTAACTTTCTTGAGCTTGCGAAACACATCCCGATTACTTGGCCTGATCAATTGGTAACACAGAATGGAATAGTAGAAAGTGTTGTTTGAGTTTTCAGTAGTCTTAATGCTGAGTCAGCAGTGCTTTACTAGTTGACATTAGTTATACATAGGTAGACACAGTTAGGCCGTCATGAGGTCAACACTTTTTCTTACCGCTGTTATAGCAATTATGTCATCATCACGTTGGCCATTTTTTATTTAGGGGTCGCTGTTACACGTTGCGCACTTCCGCCCTAGAGCTCACTTCACAATTCAGGTGTTTATCTTGGCTGTGTTGACAAGATCAATTTTGTGTTGGATTTCTTCGTGAAAATTTAGCCACAATTTAGTTTCATTTCTGATTCTGAACTGTTTGACCAGAAATAACCGTGTTTACATCACTTGGTTGTCGCGATCTTGCTATCGCCATTTTCTCAGCAATTGGCCACCATCTTGTTTTTGGATTATTCACAGTGCCGAAGCAATCATCCTGTGATACTTGTTCCAAGGTAGTCGGATACCGTGCAAATGCCCTCACATGTGTTTTGTGCCAAGTTAACTACAACCTTTTATGTGTTGGATTATTAGTTGAACATTTTCATCGTCTTTTTGAAATCCAACAAGATTTCGCTCAAACATTATGTGAAAATTGCCGAAATATAATACAGCCAAGAAGAGTAAAGCCGACGTGTAGGCATCATCGTTTCGTTACGAGCAGCTAGGTGTGTCTGGCCTAACAACCTTGCCCCAAGTGCCTTCAGGTTTTGACTCAGTCTTCCTCCTCTACCAGTGCAAACGCACCGGCAGGAAGTCCAACCGTTTTGAGATCCCCAGTTACACTTGGCATAAATTGTTTACCTTTGTTGTGTCCAACGAGCACTGATGTCGCAGCAGGTGAAACTCTGAGTGCTGAAGACCAGTGGAGAGAATATAGTACAAAATTACGTAGGGATATTGGGCGTTTAACTTCTGTAACTCAGCAGTTAGCCAAACCACGTAAGGTTGGCAGTATACTTCTCCCTGCAAAGTCAACCTCGTCGGACTTGAAGCATTATAACCTCGTCTTCCACGCGCCGAAGTCCAGGGATCCACCACCCCAAGTGCACTACGAGCATGATGAGTTTTTAAAGTTTAACTGACAGACTCCTCGAAACTGTTGTGGACTGGGCAAATGTAAGGCAAATTACCCGTCTTGCAAAGCAAGATAATCAACCAAATCGGCTTATGAGAACAAATTTTGTAGACGAAGCCAGTCCAAGACTGATCAAGTCCCGCCTAAATGGGCTGAAAGATATGGAGATCCATGTTCGTCCAGACCTGGACCCAGTAGACAGGGGTCGGCTTAGGTTTGCCATCATTGAGCTGAAAAGACCTACTGGTGAGGAGGAAATAAATCTCCGTATCGTAAATCTTCGGGTGGTCTCCAAAAACCTGCGAATCTTGATTCACAGGCTGCTTACACTTCAACCACGCCCAACGGCTCCTGTTGCGGCCTTCAAGTGGCATTCACAAACGTTTGCAGTTTTATGAACAAGCGCGATGCCCTTTGTTGTTTTGTGGTGTCTGAGAGGCCAGAAATAGTTGGACTCGTAGAGACTACGAATGCCCGCGGTGCTATCTTGCTGTACATCCGGTCTTCCCTGCGTGGGAGACAAGTGAGCGGTTACCGAAGGGACGATGGTTTGTGCCAGCTACTGTGGTGCTCCACCTACCACAGGCGTGGAGAACTACTTGTGGACGCAATCTATCGCAGCCCCTGAGAGGTTGTTTGAATTAGCTTCCCTATCTTCGAACCCACATGAATCTTTCACGCTTTCTACTTATGGTCGATTTTAACTGTCCTCGAATACGATGGCCAGATGTGCATTTGATAAGTGGACATAGCGAGGCAGAAGCAAAGTTCGTGGATTTGGTACTTGAAACTGGTGCATCGCAACACCTATGCCAACCAACAAGCATAACACCACGCTCAATCCCGTCCTGTCTCGACCTGATGTTAATGAGCTACGAACAACGAATGCGTGACGTTCGGATCCTGGAGCTCCTGGCTACAAGTGACCACTCAGTGCTTATAGCTGATATGGAATTACCTTCGCCGTATTCACGTCCGCTGGAACCAGCTTACAACTATGGGAAAATGAACTTCGACTGTTTAGCTAGAGGCGCGAGCCAACTGGATTGGTCTCTGTCACAGGCTGCATCTGTAGAAGATTGTTAAACATTTATACAAGAGAGATTGACCTCATTGTATTCCCAATTTAGACACTTAAAATGTCTGAAGTTTGGACCAATTAAGCCTCATTAGTTTGACAAGACGTATGGAAATCTGGCTTGGAAGCGCCGCTGACTGTGGGAGAGAATTCTCCGCTCTGGCTCTTCTAATGACTACAAAGAGTGTAAAAGTCAGCGGAACCTCTGTAACAGTGCAAAGAAGGATAAACGCCAACATTTCGAAGAGCAGCTTGCAATCGCCGTGAAGAGCATTCCAAAGAGAATCTTTGCTTACATGAAGCGACGCCTGAAGCCGTCAGGTGATGTGCCGGTGCTGGATGGTCCGGAAGGACAGTCCCTAACCTCCAGCACTGAGCCTCCGTCCTCGTTGGCGGCGCACTTCGCTTCTGTATTTGCAAATGACCAGGTATCTGTTCCAAGTTCGACGTGTACTGCTTTACTTAACTCGACAGTCTGGATTGCGGCGTTGAAGAGCTATGTCAACTACTCGCCCGCCTTGACGGCACCAAACTTGCCGGACCTGAGGGGCTTCATCCACTGATTCTCAAGACACTTTCGACCATCTTCACTCCTGTCGTGACTGACCCTTTCAACAGGTCGCTCTCCGAAGGTTAGTTGCTGATTGACTGGAAATGTCCGGTAATAAAGCCTATTCCGAAAGGCGACGACCCTAGCAAAGTAGACAACTACAAGCCAATTTGTCTGACGCCTATTTTAGTAACGTTTACTGAGGAAATCGTAAAAAGGGATTATTGCAGTTGCTACAGACAAAGGTGGTCCTGACCCCCGCCCAGCACGGTTTTATGCAAGGCCACTCATACATTACAAACTTGCTTGTGACGAGGCATGACTGGTCAAAGACAATAAGCAAGGGGAAGTCTATTGACGTGATATTCATCAGTTTCAGTTAAACGTTCGACAAGGTCAGCCATTAGGTTCCCCTTCAAAAACTCAGGATTTGCGGTGTCAGTGGATCATTGCACAGGTGGATCCGCCACTTTCTTGATGGAAGAAAGTGGAGGGTACAGGTTGACGACCATCTAACTGACTGGTATCCCTCTACGAGTGACTACCTCAAGACACTGTGCTGGGGCCCACTCTGTTCCTGATCCACATCAACGATCAATTTCAGCTTCTTCGGTCGCCGTGTGCCTTGGTTGCGGACGACAGGAAGCCTTGGAGAGAGATTGACGCTCCAGACGGTTGTTGCCTACTTAAGCAAAACCTCAACCGCCTATCCACAGGGTCTGCAGAAGTTCATCTCCCGGTCAACCAAGCCAAGTCTGTATTTATGAGCCTGGGGAAGGGTACTGACGACCGAACCTACACCCTTGACGGTCAACCACTATATCCCACACCCTCGGTGAAGGACCATGTTCAAGATACCGGAAAGCACGATTTAGAACAGTGGCAGTTCATTCGTGAAACACTTTCTTTGGATGATGTTGTGGCACTATCGCTCCCCAGGATACCTCTCTCATCGAATTATAGAGGATGCGGCCCTAGAATCCTAAAACTTGTGGTTCAGTCAGAGCAACAAGCAAAGGATGTTTTGGATCGATGGCGGAGAAATCGGAAACATCTTCCTTCCGAAATTCGGTTAAAGGTCGCAAACAATTCGCACAGCTCAAGTATTAAAGCAACTGAAGCAGCAAGCATCCTGACGAATGTACAGAAGTGTAACTTGACTGCTGCTTTAATTGACTCTGACGAAGGTGTAAAAGAATGTCGGGACGCACCTTGGCCGAATCAAGTTGCAAACGAGGTATCATTGACCCATCAAAAAAACGAATAACTGCCGACCTCCCATCGGTCCGCAATCTCCCACACTTAACAGCTTCACCTCTCTGCGGGCTCCTAGAGACCGAGAAACTGGCCTGCTTGCATACAAATGCTCAGGGACTTTCTAACAAACTGGCTGAACTGAAAGATCGCCAAACTTCCGGCTCGTATGATGTCATTGGTATCACCGAGACATGGTTGCACAAGGGAATGACGGACGCTGAAGTGTCGCTACCCGGGATGTCGCTGATCCGGAACGACAGGCTCACAAAAGTAGGAGCGGTAATCCTGTACTACCGAAACGACTTACAGTGCGAAGCCGTGGAGGATTCAGATTCACAGTTCCCCGACTCTCTTTGGTGCCGGTTTCAGTTAAAAGGCAGGGACGCTTGCCTTATTATCTTGGTGTACCGCGCCCCTAACTCAACACCCGAGACCGACTACCACCTAACGGCTGCTTTAAGGTACAGTTTACAACAAAAGTACACTCACATTCTTATCATGGGTGATTTCAACGTACACTGTTTAGAAGCCCCTGCCACAACCGGCGAACAATTCAAAACCGATTTACAAGATCTAGTAACTACTGCTCCTCTTTACAACCACATCACTTTGCCCACTCGAGTCAGAACTGGTAACAGGCCATCTGTGCTGGATCTTGTGCTTACCAACGAGGAGCATATGATTGATGCGTTGGTTTTAGACTGCCCGTTGGGTCGCAGTGATCACGCAGTCATTAGTTTCAACTTCGTCTGCTATGCAGAATATCGGAATGATAACGATGATACTGTGCGAACCATCACAAGGTACGACCGAATAGCCCAGCTAGTCAGCGCCACAACATGGTCTTTCCTCGAAGAAGAACCCCCGGAAGTCGCCTGGCTCGAGTTCGTCAACACATTCAGTCAGCTGGTTGCACAGGCTTCAGAGATAAAAGCTTGCAATAAGTGCAAATCCGTTTCTTTCGTTAGGAGCAGAACCCGAAAATGGATGACAGTACGCAACGCAGCATGGCGAGTGTACAGAGAAGCTCCAGCACCAGAAACTTGGGACAACTACGTAGCCCAACGTAACCACTGCACTCAACGGTTAAGAGAAGACAAAGCCGCCTATCAGCAGCACATCGCAACAAACTTCAGTGCTAGCCACAAACTGCTGTACAAGCACGTCAATAGCCTACGAAAGGTGAGGCAAGGATTTCCTCCACTCAAGACGGTTGATGGCCCAACAAGAACGTCTATGGAAGCTGCAAACGCGCTGCAGATGCAATACGCTCCCAGGTTTCAAAGGGTCTTGCCACCAAACGATCTACCAAGCTTTGTATTCTGCTCACCAGGACTAACCCACATCAATTTTACCACGGAGGCTGTATTGCAAAAGCTGACTCCTTTACGCAAACACAGCTCGCCAGGTGTCGACGCCATTCGTCCTGAGGCATTGGGAGCAGCAGCAAACCAACTGGCAAGACCTTTAGCTCAGTTTTTCCAGCACTGCTTAGACCAGAATCAAGTTCCCGCCATGTGGAAGCTTGGAATAATAAGCCCGATCCACAAAGGTGGAAGCAGATCTGATCCCTCCAACCCAGTATCCCTTCTTCCCATACTCTCCAAGGTCATGGAATCCATAGTTGCCGATGAACTGGTGTGCTATCTGGAAAACTGCAACCTCATCACTCCTGAACAGCACGGTTTCCGTCGACTGCGGTCATGTACAACTAATTTACTCATTGCACGCAGTAGTTGGACCGAGGCAGCCGACGCTGGAGAAGGTGTTGATGTGATCTACCTGGATTTTTCGAGGGCTGTCGATCGTCTAGACCCTCGGATACTACTATCCAAGCTGCAGCATTACGGGATCGGATACCCTCTTTTAAGCTGGATCGCCAACTTTCTATTTCAACGGCAATTGGTGGTCAGAGTTCGGAACTCTTTATCGGACCCCATACAAGTGGAGTGTGGTGTGCCACAAGGCTCGGTTCTAGGTCCACGTTTGTTTCTGGTGTTTATTAATGACCTTGCACAGGGAATCGCTTCAAACTTCCTAATGTTTGCCGACGATATCAAGACCTGGCGCAAGATCCAGGCGAACGCCGACCAACATGTGCTCCAAATTGACTTAGAGACAGTGTATCAATGGTCGATCCAAAACTCATTGCATTTCAACGTCAGTAAATGCAAGGTGCATTCCATCCGACATCACGGCAGCTACTCATACCGACTCGGCACGGATGTACTGCAACAATCAACTCTCAAACGTGACTTGAGTGTCCTGGGTCAAGATGACTTGGGTTGCTCCAGGCAATCCGAAAAGGCCTCGAAGACCGGGAACCAACACGTTGGGCTGTTGAGCCGGGCGTTTGGACAAATAAACAGCTCCATATTTCGACAAATGCTCAGTGCGTATGTTCGCCCCCATGACGAATATGCAATTCAAGCCTGGCATCCATGGCTGAAACACGCCCTTAATGCACTGGAGCAGCCTCAACGCCGGGCATCTAAGAACGTAACTGGAATGCGCAATCTGTCCTACCAGGAGAGGCTGCGACGACTAGGATTGTTCAGTGGAAGCTATCGCAGGCTACAAGGCGACCTGATTATGACATGATTCTGCGAGACCCACATCATGTGTGCCGCCCTTTACTGCAACTCAGCAGCAATACAAACCTGAGGGGCCACTCATTAAAACTCGCAGAACAATACAGTCGTCTGGAGTGCTGCAGAAATTCCTTTTCCATCCGTGTCTGTCCCCCGTGGAATGCTCTCCCAGAATCGGTCGTCTCTGCACCGACATTAACAATATTTAAAAGACGGTTGGACGATGCAATCATCCACTTCCACTTTGTTACTTAACACTATGTCTCCATCCTACACCTGGAGTTTACCCTGGAATTATTTGTTGTTAACTGTGGGTGTTGTGAATCCAAGTGGATCGCAGGACTGCAGCGAAGCAAACGATAAGTCCTTATTTTCGTATTTAACGTGTTAACTATTTTACTATCCTTTTCATCATAATTATTATGTTGATATCCCCACCAACTATCCAACGGGGCTTGTAAAGCAACGCTTCTTAACCCTTATAAATTCATTGTTCATTGTTCATTGTACTCTCGCGCTACGATTTGAAGTCCGTGGACAACACGAACAGGCTATATCATAAAGGAATGCTCATGTTTTTGGCGCTCATGGTCCGAAGAGGTTGTCACTCGCTTCTTCTCTTCCATCATTAGACCAATGCTAGAGTACGGTTTACCCGCCTATTTCACGATTTCCCGAGGCGAGGCACAGAAGATCGAACGGGTCCAATACGTTGCTACCAGGCTCATTCCGAGTTTACGTGGATTGGAGTAATGAAGACCGGTGCGAAGAACTAGGACTCTACACCTATTCCTACCATCGGGTGCGGGTCGACCTCATGGTGACCTGCCGTATTCTACATCGCGGTGACTTCCCCATGCTGAGGCCAATGCTACACTTACGAGGGCCATGCAGCACACGCGGACGCAGATAGAAAATTTCCGTTCCTGTATGTGAATCCAGTTCCCCACCCAATGTGCTTCGAACGGAGAGTGGCAAGTACTCGGAACGGTTTGCCTGTACATGTGCTATAGGCAACATCTGTGCAGCAGTTCAAAACGTTGTTGGATTTATATTTTACGGCTATTCGATGCAGAGAACGATTGCGTACTTACGATAACATGTCACATTTGTGGGTCCTTCAGTACCGTGAGTCAGATATTTTACATGTTACATGAGAACGAAAACGATATCCACGGCTGAAATTTGTATAACATTTTTTACCATATTTCGAAAGAGTTGTTCAGAATTCATGTCTACTTGTTCTCTAGTACAGTATTCCTTAGTATTCAGTTACGAGTCAAGCAGTTTTCTATTCGCCAGTGATTGTGTGGCAATTCGCTTGGAAGCTTCAAACTGTTTTGCCTCAGCAGATTGGCCCCAATCGTGACCAAAAATGGTAAAAAGGAAAAAAGCATAGAAATATAATGGAAGAACAGTAACGGTAGGAGAATGGCTAATGTCTAACGATTGTCAGGTTAAAATTATAAGTTAGGAGCATAAAAAGTAAGTTACTTGACGAAGTATTCATAATAAAAAGCAAGTGTTTTCAGACTAATAATGGGCTAGCCCAGCCAGCTTCAGGCCATCGAAAACGAGGGATTGTTTGATGCAAATTCACTGTGCTGGGCCGATGAGAACTTTTGCAGGAAACCAATTTGCTGCCTCGAGGGAAGAAGAGAAAAGAGCTAGTTGTGTAGAGTCAGTGTAACGACTGGAGATAAATATTTCTACGATGGTCGGTTTGGAAATGGGGTTACACGGATACTGATCGTGCTGATCCTGACACATCCATTTAAAACTGTCGACAAATAAGTGTTGTCGGGATAGACAACAGAACGTGAATTTTAACTTTAAGGCTGGGGATGGTTGGGTGACAAATGAGCTGTGAGATAATTTTAAATGTTTCCTGTTCCTTAGAAACCTAGTTCCGCGATCGTTACCTGTCGTTCAAGCAGTTTAACTGGATTCGGTTAGAGTAGAAACTGATTTGGCTCAGTTTTGAATTTACCGGTGGATTGAGCTGCTCTTACTGAATGTGACAGTCGGTTCTATATAACCAAGTACCGAACTACGAAAAAGTTCGAGCGAATTCGCGAATTGAACTTTGTTGAGGATGAATAAACGTTCTGTTTCTTAATTTGTAGTCATCCTCCTCATTAAACTTAAACTGAATGACTGAATCTAAGCTAAGGTGGTGGGTCGGTTTGGAAAAGTAAACTGAGTTAAGCATTAGTCTCTGTAGCTAAAGAGGATCGATACGCAGTAGCTTATATCTATACTGCTATGTTGCTATGATGACTTGACCAAAATACTTCTAAATAAATAAATAAATAGTTTATACTCGGCAGTGCTAGTGAACTTCTGCTGCAAACGCTCTTGTGATAGTAAATCATTCTTGCGCATAAGACTGTATTTGATCGGACAGTACTACAATAGTGAACGCACGCAAATCAAAGAAAGAACAAGCATGGCATTTGGTTAGATGATTAAATTATTGATTAAACCTAAAGCGCGTCTCATCTTTAATACCCGTTGTTGAGCATAAATTGATAACTTTAAAAACTCGTTATAACTTACTCCTAGGTCCCGGATGGACTGAGCATTGCGCATTGGTTCCCCATTTAGAATTAAGCTGCCTGTTTGGAATCCACCTCTGTGACAGTGGACGAGGAACTTTTGCACGGAGAATGTAATTAACCACTCGTTTGACCAGAGCCCAAAGAGAATTCAGGTCCATTTGAATGGCTGTGCTGGCTATCTGAGGATGTTTGGGTGAAAACGTATAGTTAGTCCAAAAAGACGAGTGATTTTCAAATATACCTGTATCGAAAACCTCGTTGATATGGATAAGGAACAGAGCGGGACCAAGGATGCTACGTTTCAGAAATCCACTAGTTATTACACGTGGTTGTGACATTCTATTATATTATTTCAAAAGTAAGTAGGCTAAGCCAGAAATGAGTCACGGACACCGAATGATTTAAGTTTCAAAAAGTCGCTGTGTTCATAACGAGGAAGATCACCAGTACCGAAATTTATCGTGGAAAACCGAAATGAGGTCATCCAGAATATTCCACTGATAGGTATTACATGACCGTCTGCTCACATTTCCGTGTTGTTGACTACTTAGGAGTCCATGGGTTAGAAGATTTGCAACTAGCGACGTTTTGCTAATTTTTTAAAATACTTTTTTGCATCGCTTTTGTGTCGTGGAAGGATGGGAAAATGAATACTGAAAAATGATTTAGGCCTAGTAAAAAATGCAGTTGCTTGACAAGTCCCACAGATAGTAGGCGTAAAACTACAACTATCAAAAGACAGGTGAGTTGTCTGTTGGAGCTTTTATCTAGCAGATACGCTGCTGAATAATTGTAGTGTAAGTATGAATTGAATGCGAACGATGAGGCAACATGGGGACAGTTACATTTATTGTAATCCTTGAGAAAAGTAAAAACGAAAATACTCACATCTGTACCGTTACCTCAGGTTTATGTGACAAAATCCGAATTGGAGAGATAATTACTATATTCCAAAGTAGCACAGATTAGGTAACAAAATGTTGGGGTAAAAGGGCAAGATCCAATCCTTTTCTGAAAATATCTAAGGTGGGGGAGGATACAACAAAGTGTACGAGAGTTCCATGGTTGACGAACCCGAAGAAAAAAATAATTCCGTCGGCATTCCAGGCGGCTATACTGTGCAAACAATTTCAGAGGGTTACCTCTGAGATTGGTGTTATGGCTGAGTTTCAGCAAGTGACGGCATACGTGATTAGGGTCACACAATATTTGGTAGACTAATATGAGATCGTCTCGCAATCTTCGGTAGCGGCCACTGAAAACTCCCAGTGACTTCAGCCTTTGATGGTAGGACAGATTTCGTAAGTCTTTGACGTTCTTTGTGGTCCTGTGTTGTGGTTTCTCTAGCACTTCTAAGTCGCGCTTCAACCAAGTTTGCCAAGCTTGGATGGCGTATTCAACGTGAGGGCGCACGTAAGAATTGTGCATCATGGGAAGATGGATGGGTCGAATCTTCCGAATGCTCTCCGCAGCAAACCGACGTGCTGGTTGGCTCTCTTCGCAGCTGCCTCTGACTGCTTTGAACAGTTAAGGTCACTTTGAATGAGCACAACAAGGTCGCGTTCTTGGGAAGTTGTTTGCAATACATGTGACCCAAGCCTATACACGTAGTCATGCCTATGGCGCAATTGAACAGCGTGACATTTTTCCACATTGAACGGTAGTGTATTCAGAACTGACCAGTTTGAAATCGTGTTGAGGTCACGCTGGAGCTTTTCGTGGTCGTTCGGTTCTTTGATCGCTCGCCATAACTTGATATCATCCGCGAAGAATAGGAAATCGGAAGTAATTTCCCTCGCCAGATCGTTTATGAAAATCAAGAATAGACGGGCCCGAGCACCGAGCCTTGTGGTACGCCGCACTCCACCTCAATTGCGTCGGACAGGGATTCTCGTACTCTCACTTCCAACCGACGTTCGTGCAGGAAATTGCCTATCCAACGCAGCAGTGGGTCACCAACTCCATAGAGCTGAAGTTTATGGAGGAGAATTCGGTGGTCTAAGCGATCAAACGCTTTTGAGAAGTCCAGGTAAATGACATCAACTGCTTCAGTCCAGCTATTGCGTGCAATTAGCAGGTTCGTAGTGCATGAGCGCTTTTGTCGGAAGCCATGTTGCTCTGGTGCTATCATCTTGTGATTTTCCAGATACTGCATGAGTGCATCAGCGATGATAGACTCCATAACCTTGGAAAGCACAGGGAGTAGCGTTATAGGACGGTAATTAGTTGGGTCAGTGCGACTACCTCCCTTATGAATAGGAGTGATGACCCTCGCTTCCATATTGTTGGAATATGGTTCTCCTCCATACAGCGCTGATAGAATATAGCCAGAGGTTCCGCCAGATCACTGGCTGCTGCCTGTAAAGCCTTCGGTCGAATGTTATCGACACCAGGAGAGCTGTGGATACGCAGGGACAACAGTTTCTTTGACACACTTTCTGCAGTAAAAGTGATATTGGATAAAGCTGATGGTGGGACAATAGAAACAGGGATAACCGTTGGCCCGTTACTCTCTGGAACGTTTGTGAGTAATGGAACCGTAAGAGATCGGCTGCTTCCGTTGCTGATCGCGTGCACCCGTCAGTCGTGATCAGTGCTGGAATTCCGCGTTGCACCTTACGAAGGCCATTAACATGCCTGTATAAGAGTTTGCGGTTCGTGCAGAATCTCTTCATTAACTTCTGCTGATGCGTCACCTTGTCCTCGCGGATCAAACTCACACAGAAGTTACGCTGTGCCACATAGGCAGTCCAGGTTTCGGAATTCGGGAGTCCTTGTGAGCTCTCCATGCTAAGTCCCTCAAGGACATGCATTTGCGTGTTCTGCTCCTCAGAAATGACTTCCTTCTCCTTTGACGATGGAAGGATTTCTGCTCAGACGCGTGCGTTACCAGTGTGGTAAATGTCCTTGTGAAAGTGTTCCTTGTGATTCCAGGGGACTTCCAATTAAGAAAATCAAAGATACCTCCTTAGCAAGCGCAGATAACACGTTGTGGTGCATGACGGTATGCAGTTTATCATCCTCTTCTTCAGGATGTTCCACATAACCTAGGTAGTTAAACAGTAGAGTCACATGGTCACTGCGACCCAGTGGTGTGCTTGTAATTACGCCAACGACCATGAGTTCTTCGTTGCTGAGCACAATATCACGTATCGACGGTTTGTTCGCATTTCGAATCTGGTTGGGGAGCTCACATGGTTGTACAGTGGCTAGCTGGAAATTACCTCTTGAAAACAGGCTTTGAACTGCATGCTGTCGGTAGCTGCTATTCCCAGCTCGTACACATTAAAGTCGCCTGCGACAAGAATGTGGCCGTATGACTTGCTCAAATCAACCTGAAGAAGGTGTTTCATTTTGGAGTCCATTTCACACGTAGAGTTTGGTTGACGGTAAATCACAGCTAGAAGACATGCGTCTTTGTTTCTCAAGCGTAGCGAGCAACAAAGCGAATCTAGGACACGAATCTCTGGGTGGTCAATAAATGCACGTCTGTTAGCTTTGTAATACAGAATTTCCCCACCAGCGGCGCGGAAACTGGCTACCTTTTAGAGATCGTCTGAATATCCTAAGAAGCAAAAAGGGTTGTTTTCACCGCCACATATGAGTACAATTGGTGGAACGCCGTCCGGCCCCCCACAGGTAGGGGGTCGTACTGATTTGAGGGCGGATATTACCACTGGGAGTGTTATAGTTACCTAGGACAATATGCATTCTGTGCCATTCATCTGACTGACATCGACATGCTCAGGCTCGTTAATGAATGAAGAGGCAAAATATTCACTGATCACTTCACCTATAGGGTGTAGATCGGTGATATTTACGCCATTGTGTCCAACTAACATAGGTAATCGCACATTTTTGGTCTAAGGTTGCTTGACTGTAGCAAATGGGAGAGTGCAGGTATCTCGCGGCAAGTGGAAACTGACAGCCGCTCTTCGACTACATGCCACAACTTGTTTTCTGTTGCGACTGCAATGTAAAGTCGTTTAATACGCATAATAATGGAGAGGTCACTGGTTGTATTGAACCTAGCTCTAAGCTTGCGTAGCTTTCGCCATATTCTCGGTGACAGTTTGCTGGTGGTACTCTTCGCTGGGGTTCACATCTGGTTGCAAGCCGCGAGTATATCCATACATAATAAAAAATGCGTTTGAAGTTTGACGCAAACTCTTTGGCATTTCTGGCAAAAACAGTTTATCCCAGCCGAGGGACCGGTGCAACTTTTAAATACAAGACAGTCAACATGTTGAGGACGATATAATATTATGGAACTTCGATGGCCCCTAGGGGAGGCTATACAGCATTTAACTGCCCGGAAATTTACCCAGAAGAGACGATCGACGCGCGAGAAGTTATTAGGAAAAGCTTGATGCAGACTGCTGTTGATACTTGTGGCAAAGGTTAATTTTGCGTGCAACCTGTCATACCGACGTCTGAAAGGAAGTCTGTGTATTTTTAAGGACCGGAGAGTGATACCAACAACACTTATTGCATGTTAAATTTTATTACCACAGTTTCACTATGGGGTAATGCGTTGCTTCAAACATAGAACTGTCGTAAAGTTAGCCAGTGCGATGTCATTACAAGATTCGGAAAGAGCCGGGCGTCTGTCTTTCGTTGTATATTAGTTCACCTTCGACTGTGATGCCAGATACCTCGAACACACGATCAGGCGTCCGTCTAAGAGGATAATGTAATCCTGTCCCTCATCTTTGCGGCACGGTACAGTTAAGAATGCCCATAGCTTCATCTTTGAACAACTGATTAGTAAGGGACATCATGTCCCGACCCATGACACTCGCAAAGTTCTCTACGCCGTATCTAAACGCAACGCAAAGGGACTCAGGAAGCACCCGTTGGCTACTTCGGAAGCAATGGCTATCACGCTACTGCAACTGGAGTTATGCAAGCAGGGGACGCTTGTACAAGCGCTCATGCTGCCTTGGCCCAAACGATTGACGCCGTCCGTACCAACCCATGTCCAGGACTAACGGTGAGCTTTGCCGCCAAACCAAACATTTCATTCTTGTTATGTTTGCCTTTCAGTGTTTGGGGTGTGTAAGCGCGTGACGTTTATCACCTGATGGCAATGACTGATCTATCAATTGGCGCGTTGAACTTCCGTTGAACTGTGACCTAACCATTCACTGCTGCAGCTTTAGCTAGCTTTTCATGTTGTGGCTAGTTTTCCAATAATTGTAAATGCTTTATGACAATTATCGAAGAGAAATTTCGTCCCAGACGCGCCACTTCTTCTAATGTATGAATGGGCATAATGCACGAATTCTAGATTGATAAACGATGCCCTTATCCCAGCAGAAGCGTCAACTGAGTATAGTTGAGAATCGGTCAATACTTCGACCCAGAAGTCTTGTCGAAGGTCAATAGAACAGCTCCCATCTCCACCTGTTGCATGAATTTTATGAATTATTCTATAGCACGGTATATGAATAAGCGTAGCTATTGTTTCGTCACTGTACAAGACGCAGATGACGATAAACAAGAGCAACAGTGGTTTGAAGCATGTGCATGTTGTTGACGATAGAAAGAACATTTATAAGGAATAGTAGAGGACCATTTTGCGATCCATAGGATTCCAGTATTTTACTAAGTTGTTGTACTTCACAATGAACTAAAAGAGCGAACGAATTTATTGGCTCTAGCTGAGAATTATAAGTGATCGTGGCGTGTCTATCCCTTCTAAAAACAGTTGAAGCAAATGGGTTGTCACGCATTCACGAACCTGCTCCGTAAAGTTGTTGACAGTGGGAGTGGTTCCGGACGTATACCATAAAAATGGTCGTGGTAAACAGCATGTGCGTCGTTAGAAATATCCCAGTTAGGGTTACATGCACCTGAAGGTGAAAGTAAGTTCGATCATAACAGCAGGTTGATGACGCGTCGTGTAATTGGACCAAGATGATGTATTTGAGTGACCGGTGTATTTATAGACGTCCCACATATTTGATGATGATTCTCTGGAGTCTACTGGGCTGACGTATTGTGTTCTTTGTTTGACAAGTGCTTAGGTCATTCTGATCGTTTAAGTGCACTAGTATTGAACAAGATTGTATAAAGGATCTGCGGCGTAAGCTTTGCGCACGTAGACAAGCTTTTTCCGTAATTTTATGATCATTTAAAATTATGTCGCATTATTGTGACTTTTTATTTGCTGCCTTTATTTTAATGAGCCAATGTGTAGGCTTCTTCTGAAGGAATTTGTTGTCATTTTCACTAACTTTTCTGCAGTCAGTTTAGATTAATTTTTATTTTCGATTGTTATAGATCATTGAACTAGGCTAATCCTCAGCTATATAACTGCCGTCCTTATTTTATTTCATCTTATTTATTTCACTGCAGCGGTTTTCAGAACAGGCATTCATTTAGATTTTGGTCACTATAAGTTTTCGGTTCTTATTTCCTTTTCTATTGAGCCTCAATCCATTCAACCCCCTAGATCAACTTATTCTCTGCAGAGTTAAAATTAGTATATATTTTGTTTACACTTTTATTCCTTCTTGGGCTGCTCTCTGGATCTTTCCTTTTGTGGATACAGATACTAAGCGCTACCAATATTTCCTACCCTGGGGCTTTTCTTCTATAGTCTTTCATGCTATTTCTAACTCTCAACTACACCCAATCCATATTGGACCTTTGTTGCTTTTATCTCTGATATGTCTGTTTGATCTCGTAATGCGTGCTTTTCGCCCACCACTCCTTCCCTTCATTTTCATTTGCACATCACTTGACGCGGTACCCAACAGCCAAAGACTCTGTGTGAGTGTACAATTAGTTAGCCTCTTTCCTTTAAAGCGTCCAGCTACCCTTTACGATGCTTCATCACATTTCTTCTTTGTAGGTTTCTTAGCATTATATGCTTTAGCTTATGTTTAAACGTCCTGATCCCTATGCTCACTCGCATCTCTCAGTAAACCTAGCTTAAATGGTGTACTTACACAAGTATTTACCGTCAACATCCTGGTGCACCGCCCCCCAACCCCAATATCCCAACCAACCCCCCCATCGTCTTCTTCCTGCCACGGCTGCTGCCATTGTCCACGGAATTACCAATCCCGGGCTGCTATACTATGGCATTTTCCGCGGCTACAAATTAACGAATACCTGAAGATGTTACTGCTAGGAGTAGCAGTGCAGCTAGAAGGGTAGACCAAGCAAGGGGACAAGAACTTACTTACATTGGCGACGGTGATGTGCGCCCATGTACGGATTCCCAGGAAGCTGGTGACTCAGCTTAGACACCGGATTCCGAAGAGGACGGAGGCTGCGATGGCGAGAAGGATACAACTCCAGAACCGTAAGCTCCCGTCTACAAAGCCATCTCGATCGTGACGCCGGAAAGCCACCAATTGCAACTCATCAACTGACTTTAGCATTTTCACCCGGGATAGCCGGACCACGCCGAACGCCGCCCGTTCTCCACCATCCCGCCCCCGACCTCCGTTTCCGATCATTCCTTTCCTGCTGTTGCGACGGCGGTTAACCTTGTCCCTAAGCGAAATCCGAGAACCACATCGAGTCCAAAAGCCGCTGCACATCCCTCAGCGTTAAAGCTCTGCCTCTGGCTATCCTTGGAATCTTCTCCAGTGCTATAGAAGCAAGCGTTTGTAGCTCAGGTTGTTTAGTTGGTAGTCTGAGTGTTCGATGAGCTCAGCAGTTTGGCTGCAAACGTTTCGTCACTACCCTAGATGACATCGTCAGGGCGCGCTTATGCAGCATAGCCGCGCAGTACGAAGCGTCAGTGAGCGCGAGTGATCGATTCTTTAGCCGTCAGTCTGAGTTTGGATCGTTCGACGGGCACAGGACCATCGAAATCGATCTCTGATCCTTGCCTCGTAGCGTAGGCGCGTGCCCCTTCAGTTGTCGTCGTCGTTTGATGCATTTGTCCGGCGTTTTGTTCCATTAGATTAATCCACTAATTCAGTGATCTTTCATCCGTAGCGCTGCATACATAACATCTCCTCTAGTTCCAACTGCCATAGTAAACACTCCCTCGAGACTTCAGGGCTCTCTTTTCCACTACCCTTCATTCAAAACCCCAGCCGCCGATCGGGGCTTATGAACTGCTCGCGGCGCAAGCTTCGTCTTGTCCCCCTACTTTCCCTGGCTCGAACCATCGGACTAGCGGATCTGTTGGATAATATATACCAACATTGAAAACGGATCAGCCTCTGCTGAATGCGAATCCAGCCTGCGGTACCGCACCCCGATGTCACCGTCCTCCACAAACATCATGACATCAGTTCCGTCTGTCGCTCTTCCTTGTCCCTCCGCTCGCAATTGCTTACGCATCCTATCACCCTGTCTCTTTTCCTGTGAATTCTATACCACCCACCCACCATCTTAACAGTTGCGATTTATGCCCTCGGACGTTTAAAACACGCAGTGGTCTCCTGAGACATCTCGCCACCCCCGCAGATTTCTAACAGTCTTTCTAGCTTCTGCCGCAACGGCGAATATCCGCGAGTTCATATGCGATACCTGCCGACATTCCTTTACTTCGCAAAGGGGTCTATCACAACAAGGACGACATCAACACTCGTCCGATGCAATGCAGACTTCCTACACCATCCTATATTTGGTTGGCCAGAGAACATTGGCAACTAGGGGAAGCAGCATCGAACCTCGCTAGATCCTGTCCGACCCTCGTTATCCTACTTCAAAAACTACAGACAGCATTCCTATAGCGGACGAAGGACGGCATACGGAAACGTATTCAACGCATCGATTAGCACTGTACTAATTGGAGTGCGCAGTGTGTAGAGCCTCGGGTTTCGCTCGTTCCGATACTTATGCAACCGGTTCCTCTTTCACCGTTGCAGCGACACCGGTATACATCCTCGACCTTGCTATCCTTGACATCAGATGACTCGCTGGCACATCCCCAGTATGAGGCAACCGAAGACATCCCTACTACCAGTATTTCACTACTGGTGAACAGGACTGTTAGCTTTACTACATACACCTGCTTCCACTGCAACACTTGCTTCATCCACAGTACAGAAACCCAACTTCACCATCCTGAATGGATTCCACCTAGTTCCAGTGGACCTGGATATATCACAAAGTGGTCTGGAGTCTCTTGATTTGAGACGAGAGGATGAGCCCTTAAACGGACGAGAAACTAAACTACCAGCCAGAGCCAAGGCTCATGTCCACGCGTTTGCTTTGCAGTGCTCCCGCTGACTTGATCAAACATCCCTCCTTTTCCGCGAGCTTACTTTCGCATTTTACCACGCAGATGGTCAATGACACTGCCCCATTCCGTTTGCTGCTCGCGATGGCTTAACGGTTGGCGCAAGCGTGCACATCTGCCAATAATGAATCAAATTCCCTGCTTCTCAACATGTTTTTCCTATAAGACAACATCTCGCGAGAACAGTACAACGTTCCAACCATGCCCAAAAGGAGTGCCCTGCTTTGTCGAGAATAACTATTTGTTTACTTATTTATATGGGCTTAATGCCGTTTGTACCACTCTATTCCCTCGTAGATGGGCGCCGACTATACACATAAAAGTACCGCCAGTCAGTAAGAACAATCAGCAACGTTGACACCTAAAAGATGACCACATCTAACGTCTCTATCATACGAGGTGTAAAGATGCGGCGGCCACTGTTATAGATGGCAGGTGGCGAACGGCTTCTCCCCGGTTTTACCGACTTTTGGACGAAAGGTATTTCTCAGCCTCCAGTACATGGCGACCGTCCACCTTGCAAAATCATTTCCACCAACTCGGATTAGTGAGAACCATCACCCAAGAGATGCTGATGTGTCAGATGCAAGGCTTCGCGCCGGGGGTTGACCGTGTCAAACCACGAGGATGTATTGAGGATGGACACATATTTTGCTGCTGCTTTCTCAACTATCTCCTCGCTTCCTCGCCCTTCTCCTCACTCATGAATGCAACACTGATCACCTTTGTTCTCCTGACTTATTTCGGTCTATTGCCGTCACGTTCGTCACCACCCGTCTGCTTCGTCGAAAACTATTTTAACGCTTGGACTCCACTTTCCCCTCCATCAGTCTACAATTTGGCTTCTTACGTAATATGGCAGCTTCGAAGCTCATGTGCTACTGCACGCAGCATTGTGACACGCTCAATCTTCATAGGCCCCACTTGCTTTTGCTTCAATTGATATTGCCAAAGCCTATGATTCTATCTTTCATCTGTCCTTACCATGCGCGGCCTCTGATTTTGGCGCTTCCCGCTACTACTGGAGTATGTTGCTTCGAACTATTCAGCAGCAGCTTCAACTTTTAACCATGTTCATCTCGATCCGGAACGAGGAGTTAGACAGGGAGACCCTCGCTCTCCACCACTATTTATCATAACACTAGCCGAAGCACTGCAAGAGTTACCCAATGGAACCTGGACATCCGCAGTAGGACCAAATGATTACTACGCCTACACCGAGGACATCCTGATCTATGCTCAGGACCGGTTTTCGCTGTCACACCTACTGCGACATTTCAGTGATAAACTAGCCGTCATGGGATTGTTCATCAACCGGACGAATCCAACCCTCACCAATATCGTAGTGGACCGCTCAAGAAAACTAACGATAATGGATACCGCCCCTTTGGAATGTGGAGCTTTCATTATTCCTTCCTTGCAGCCAAAATAAATTCACCATCTTAGGCTTGTCTTTGAGATAGAAAGATAAGCTGCCGCAAACTTTTGCTGGTGAGTTATGGGCCAAACCGGAAGAAGTTACTTAAGCGCCCTTAAAACCTTCTCAACGCTTGGAACATCAGAAGAGGTTCCTGCTTCCACGGCATGGTCGTAAACTCTGCTTGGCCGCTGTTCGCAAACAGACGCTAAAATGCATGAACAGGCTTGTTAGAACCCATGTGAGGAAATGGCTCCGGTTGTTCACTGACATAAACCTGGCTAATGTCCAAGCCTCAATCGGGGAGTTTGGTCTCTGTATACCCTGCTTATCCAACAATATTCCACTGTTACAGAAGGACCAATTAGAACGATATTAATCCACACCCAATTACTAGCTGGGCCATCCGAGATCCCGCAGCTGGTTCCAATCATCGATTGGCGCGCTCCATTGTTACAATATTCAGCCGAGTGGTGGTTAATAAAGAAGCAACCGCAGAAGCATGAAAAAGTGCTCTTTTTTCCTCAGCCGACGTTTGTCCGTTTCTGAGTGTGGTCACCATACCCGCTACATATCACTGGCTGCGAAATCCGACCAGGATATTTCCTGAACTGTTCTTTGGAGAAACACTGCTTCGAGGTGGGTTACTCCCTACAAAAGTACGACGCGCATGGGATCGACCACCTGCGAAACAGTCAAAGCTACTATGTAGCGGCAGCTGTGGACAGAGAGAGACCCTCTCTCATGTCCTACGATCGTATGGCATCCGCCATGAAACACGACGTAAACACCAAAATATCATCGCTGATCAAGTCGGCCATAGCTCCGCAAACGCACAGTCAACATCATTCTCGAACCAAGAATCCCGACAGCGACCTTATTCATCAAGCCGGATATATTCGCAGTAAGGGGATCATCGGTCCACGTCATGAATGTCAGAATTTGTGACGCCGACCGAATGGACAGCACGCGCCAGCCCATGGTAGACAAATATGGCTCCGGAAATAAAGCATCGGTGATTTCGAAATATATAAGAGCAAAATTCACTGAAATACGCGAGATTTATCCCCATCCAATTGTCGTAAACAACCGGGGATTTGTATATTTGGCTTTAGCGAAATACTTAGCCACTCTCGGCCTCACGGAGCTCGAGCTCTCGGATATCTGCTTCGCCGCTATCCGACTATCACTGATGGTATATGATACGTGTACGTGTACGAGGGAAGCTTCCTCCTAGGTCTCAAAAACAATTACCACAACCTGCTATTTCATACAATCAGTGTCGGATTATATGAACACATGGTGAAGACGGAAGCGATTCCACCCAAAAGGTTTGAAGTCTACTTGCAACCAATGATTATTGTCATGCCATGGCATTCGCCCCTTTTCGGCAAATTAATGTAAAAGTACGCTCTGGAGTTATGAATGCAATTTACCAATTTTCCGTGGCCCCCAAGTTACGAAGCAGTGTTCGTGACCACCATGCATCCCCCTTCCCACCGGACTCAACCCGAAATAGATCCTCATAGCGTTTGAATCTGGACGCAAATGAGCACCATACGAGAAATGATGTTGAAAAACTGCATTGTGGACACAAATGACACCAACTTGGTTTGTTCATCATACGATGAAAATCATCGAGAGGTTACGAGTCAGAGCGTCGACTAGACGGAGTTGAGCGTTTTCGAACTGCGTCTGATGTTGCTAAAGAACCGCACGGAGATCGTCTGCTGAGATTGCAATTTCAGTTGCCAATTTCGTCGTCAGTTGCTATGATATGAACTATTCCAACTGGGTGGATAAGAGACTAGATCGTGGAGATGACCAGGTAGTATTGATACAACGAGCTCAAGTCAAGCGTCAAACACGTGTCTCCTAATAGACGAGTTATATTGTTCATTAAGGGCTAACACCCTGATGATTGTCTGGGCAGTGACATAGTCTGATTGGATCGGGGAATAACTTGTAGCGCGTCATGTGCAATATTTGGGCTAAACTTCCGTACATTCTACTTGTAGCCGTCGTTCATACAGCGAATTATACAGACCCTTGATATTTTTGGTTGCCTCGCGTTTCGGTACCATCAAGGCGGTGAGATCTTTCCTCAGCCATGGCTGCCAGACCTGTATTGTGCATTCCTCGTGTGGCCGAAGGCATGAGACGAGAAGTTGTAGAAAAATCGTTGTGTCGAATCGTCCAAGTGAAGGCTTCAGGAGGCCCACATTCTGGACATCCCTGCTGGACGCCGTTTTAGCTTGATTCGAACATTCATGATGGACTTGGACCAGAAATTCCAGATCCTTCTCGCAAGCAGACGTTTGAAGCTCCTGGTTGCCGAGTTTATAGGAGTATACCAACTTGTTCCGTAGGTGCAATACTCTACAGTTGTGCACAACAAATCGAAGTAGATTCTGGTTCAACCCCCTACATCCTATCCAGACCAGCTTGAAGTACTCCGATATCATCTGGTGTATTGACCAACCTCCAACTTTGACGCATCTGCAGCCCTTAAATGCTAAGACCGGGTGGTAGGACACCCACAGGATGATACGTTAAATTACGGTGCACCATTCCCAATGCAGTAAGCGACACCCAGGAAAGTGCTTATGAAAGCACGCTACAAATCAACCGGTCTTTTAAGGCCCCCGTCAACAACCAACAAGTTCGTGAGTGGAGATAATACGTATGCGGTGATTGGAATAAACGGTGATAAAAGTTAAGCCTGAATAAGAAGCGCTCCAACTGTTTTATTGAAGCATGTGGTGGAAAATTTTTGACATCAAGTTTCTCTGCAGTTGGCGAAGTGGAAGTGCTACCAATGATAGGGTCAAGAAAATTCAACAAAAATTGAGCAAAGACACATTGGCTGCTGCTGATAGCAGCACCGTAATAGGTGCGACTTTTGAGTAGGATTTCCAGTTATTGCAAGGGTTAAATGCGTTAGAATTTGCAACCAAAATGTCAAGAATAAAATCAAAAAGAAATGGTAAGCCTAACTGCACGTGATCAGTATAACGTTGGAATATTCGCGCAGCGGTACTTCAACCAAATGGCACGTACCAAATGTCGTGTAAACCGAATGGAATTGTGATAGCTGTCTTATGAACATCATCAGGATGAAAAAGGATGTGGTGGTAGGCGCGCATAAAGTCAGTATATAAAAAATATTACAACCAAGCAGCCGAGCAGAAAGAGGGTGCATGTGTGGAATGGGGTACCTATCAGGAATGGTGTTGCGCTCAAGTACTCCCTATTCGCCACAAAGTTATCAATCTGATGCTGTTTTCTTTGATGCCAAATGCGACGGTGCTGCCCAGATGCTTTAGATGGTCGAATTAAGTCTTAATTCAACATGTATTGAAACCCATCCTTAGCTAGTTTAGTCCTTTGTTGTAGATGTCGAGGACGGGAGAAAACTGGCGTCCAGCTGGTGGTGATGTGGTGACATACAGAAGACATGATATTCGGCTGATGAGTTGTAATAAGGGAACCCAGAGTGGTGAAATGTCCAGGAAGGGTAGCTTGGATGGTGCCAGGAGAACTGCTTGGATTTTTCTAACTGTGCACAAATACGGAACATGGAGTTGTTCAGAAAGCATATGATGTGTTACAAAACCATGTTTTGTGTCGGAACAATTGGTGCCCACAATCCGAGCATTGTGTGTTTGTGCTATGGTACATTTGTTCCTGTCGTCTGTTTCACACAAGTGTCTCCGGGCTCCTATTTAACCAAACGTGTACTCGACTGTTGAACGACTGGTTCTGGTGTATTTCCTTCTGCATTTTGCCCCGTCTTGCGTTCGTTGTATCCATACACCTTGCGCTGTGGCTTTCGCTTTCGGTGTCCTCCAGGCGGAATCAAGCGAGTGTTCAGTCTTACGCTGTGAGTCGTAAAAGCTGAGGAAAATTTGGTTACAGTAGATTTGAAAACCGATGAAAGAGTTTGTAATATGAAGCAGAGTTCTGTGGCAAAATGGTTATGTTGTACATGGATGGTGTACACTCGGAATTCTACGTGTTAAAATCCAGCAAATTCTGGCTTCGTAGATCCAGTAGCTTGTTGAGAGTTGTCAGGAAATCCGCTCCTAATTTGGGTTGATGTGCATCTGCGATGATGAATATCCATATAAATGATCGCTGTAGACCAGGGCTGAGTAATTAGGATCGTTGACCGTTAGTTTTAAAACTGATCCCTTCGCTGCTGTTAAACACAGTCAGGATGGATTGAGCCTAACAAAAGAGCCAGTTGGATGTATAACGCTGTTGTCGGCCGCAGTATCAACAAAAACAAGGAAAACGGTGGTCTGATCTAGAACGAACCAGCGAGAGTTGGGTTGCTGTTGGTCAAGGACTGTGCTCGTCTTTATCGTCTGGCCTGTTGGTTTTCCGATGGCGGGAACTATAGCCGTTGCGTTTGACCTAAGGAGTGGGGTTGAGTGCTCTTACGTGTAGAATGCCCGCCACGAATATGATACCAAAATGTAGTTGAAATAGGCGATGAAGAATGGCATATTGTTCCAGGAGGTCAACAAGTACAAGAATAGTGGCTTTGTGTACCTCGACTTTCTGCTTAGCCAAACCGTCCAGGCGACTGTTAATCAAGTTTGGATGTAAGATTTGCTAGGCTGGATTTTTAAAATCTTGTCAGCGATAACAGTGGGTTGCGTCAAACCAACAGTGCCAGCTTTGCTGGCTAGAATAACCTGTACCTACTTGAGCAAACGTTTCAGAAATAGCTGCTCACATAACGCGTCATCCTACGCGATCGTTTAATACACTGTGAAGACGCCTGTGGAGCTGGGAGGGAGTGCGCCCACCAAGTGATTCAAGGCTAAACAGTTGTGCCAGACGTTTGTGTTCAGAAATGGTGGTTTGTTGGATGACTGCATGTTTAAGTTGCGAATAATGCTTGACATCATTCCGCAACACCAAATTATCTCGTAGGTCAGCAAAATCCTGGTGACAATATAGCTAGCAAGTAATAAAGAAGCTTCTGTGTGCATGATACTGCGAAAAATACACTGTGATGGGACCAAAGCAAATCATATGGGTGGGTCATAGTGCCACAAAGGCGTTAGATTGACATAAATTAAGAAAGTTTGCTAGTAAGGCATTTGTGAAATCCGATTTGTGTAATGGAAGATACAGAGCGTCAGATGAAAGTAAAAACAGAGTACAAATCAGCATGGTTCAAAGTCTCACATTGGGTCAAACGTAAGTAGTGTCGCCTTACATCGAGACTGGTTACAAAATCAGTACTTTAGACACTAATTTAACTGACGATATTTTACAGAATAATGACGCATAAAAAGTGGGATTTATTGCGTGTGCTTCTATGGTGGCTGGTGGTCCATGTCGGATCTGGTGCGAATGTAACGGCAGCCGAAGAAGACCCTGAGCACGTCCAGGAATGCGTACTCGTCGATTGTCCAGTCAGCCACTTATGTGTGGTGCTTCTTGATGCGCCATAAGTATGTCCTTATTGTGAGTGCAAAGTACTTTCTCAATCGCCCATGGTTGTCACTTTGTTAGGCGCGCAGTGTGTTCATGGATAGTGTAGTACGGTTGAAACCGAAATGAATGAAAGAATTACCAATGTCTCCTTTGCTTGTTTTAATTGGGCTTGGTGAACGGAAAGCACAATGAATGGAGAGATTCAAAAGCCAAGCCCCATTACCTGGTCCTTACAAACTTGTTGTTTATATACTTGCCTGCCGTGTACCACGCTCTTCGCATGCTGCGCTGTTGAATACATCTGTTTCTGACCCGCTCGGTCGTTTTCGTATTCGGCTCATTGGAACATCGTCGTCTTGCATGATTATGGTTTCGTACAAGTTACAGCCTTATTTACTCGGTCGCTGATTCTCACGTGCCGGGACTTCTCGTCCATGCCTCGAAACTGCCATCCGGAACATATTACAAATTGGCGTCTCGGGCCGTTCTACGCCGTTGAGCAAAAGTGATTTCAGCCCACCGAGGATCGTGTCATGTCCGAGACACAAGTTTACAGGTCCAAGCCCTCATTCGCCAACCGCGTGTTTTAAGCCCCGGTGATGACTTTGAAAGCTGGTACTTTCAAGCCGCTGGGTACCTCAATGTAGCGCCAGCAAATTTACTCAGCTGGATCCTCCTCAGTTTCTTAAGCGAAGAAGCGTTGCAAATTTTCCTAACAATCAGCGTACCTGCTACTTCAGCTTGGGGAAAGATCTGGTCCATTCATTGAAATTTGTTTACCAAAAGCCACCCCGTTACATACTAACGTGAAGCACGCTTAGCTCGGCGTCAGCTAGGCTGGAAGAATGCAGATGCCTTTCTCACAGCTCTCTGAATATTGGCTCACAAAGGGTTTCCAGATCTTCAGTACGCAGATCAGGAAAAGTGGATATGTGAGAAGTTTGCGATGGGCCTGAAAGACCAATACCTCCATGACAAATATACGCTAAAACTTCCACGTTCCCTGGAGGAGATTTTGGAAAAGGCCCGGAATCGGGAATTTCTGGAGCATGTCAATATCGACCGAATCCATCTTTGTTACTACAGTTGTTCAACTTTACGCCCATCGACCAATGTTCCCACAGCTGATCACAGGCACCATTACGCCGCACAAAAGTTCCCTCTGGAGAACTGCGTAGACTGTCAGTGGTTCTGCAGACGTGCCCAACGTTGTGATCACAACTCACCTATCGTTCTTCGAAAACCCCGAGGTAGGTCAGCTTTGCACAATGATCCGTTTTTGGCATCTAATTTCACAATCAATTCACACTGTAACTCATTGACGAGACCTGTGTGTTTAGATAATAATAGCGTGCATTTTTTGATTGATACTGGTACTTTGTGCTCTCTACTTCCCCTTGATATCGCCCACCGCCTTAAGAACGTCCACATGGTTACCAGCCAATAGCCTCGTGTTGTCACCGCTAACGGGGCCGAGTCGCGAACAGAGTTTACACGATCTGCACGCGTAAAACTTGATGGGGTGGTAGCTATTCATTAGCTTATAACTTGCCAAATTTGATATGGGACGCTATTTTGAGAATGGATTAATTCACTTGACATGGTTGTACAGTTGCACTTCGATGAGGGACCGTATCCATGAGCCCTGCGCCAACTGTCATTGCTCATCAATAGGATGGTCAAGGAGCTTTCTCTATCGCAGTGACGCCTTCAGTAACATCGCATTTCCAAAAGGTGGTTATTGAGTCAATTATTGTAGGCGTTAACGTTACCGCAGACAACACTGACCAGTTAATTTCAGTGCTAGGAGAGTTTGAGGAGGTGTTTTCCACAGCTGATTCTCCTGGATGTACCAACCTAGTTGAACATGAGATTAACACTATGCCACATCGACCTATTCGTCAACATGCGCGCAGGTTGTCGGTTCATTACGAACCGCAATTGGAGTCAATAATCAAAGGGATGTTGGACAAAAGTATCATTCGACCTTCGCCGTCTCCGTGGGCGTCGCCAATCATTTTAGTGAAGAAAGAAGATGGGACCTTGCGGCTTTGTGTTGATTACCGAAAGATAAAAACGAGGTAACACGTAAACATTCATTTCCACTCTCCAGTATTGATGCTACATTCGATGAGCTCAATGATTCATGCTGCTTCTCTACTTTTGATGTTGCATGTGGTTGCTGGCAAGTAGAAGCAAGACCCAAGGACCGTGAGAAAACGGCGTTCACTGTTCCCAACGGTCTAAATGAATTTGAAACGTTGCCTTTTGGTCTGGTGAATACTCCGGCTACGTTTCAGAGACTAATGAAGAAAGCCCTGGGGGTCTGACACCTGGTAGCTGCTTATTTTATTTGGACGACATAATCGTTTATGCGCCATCAATTGAGGAGCATAGCCGGCGGCTGCGCCTCGTACTATACCTTTTCGGAAGCAAGCCAGTCCTTAACGGAATCAAGCTCCTCCTTAAGAATATTCAACCCAATTCATAACCACATCAAGCTGAATCCATCGTCTTGACCAATTGCGAATCAGTACAAGTGTACTCAGAACGTCTGCATCGGTTGGTGCAGCGCTCAGCCAACAAACCACGTGAGGCACAGTGAACGCGAAAACAACACGTGAGCTCATTCACTGTAGGATAGGTGCGGACTAGCACGCGGCATCTATGGACGGTTGAGGAAGTACTGTAACTTCCACCCACTCACTTACGCGGCATCAAGACTCACAACACAGAAGTGGGCGGCCATCCGCATTCATAGTGCTCACTGTTACGCGCAGACGACCGGACTTGAAATGTACTCTACAATGAGACAGTATCGATTGCCTTCACTGAAACTAGCTGCATGCAAGCTGCCAGGCAGGTCCATTAGCCTCACGTGGTGTGACCTAGACTTAGCGGTGTCTACGTTTGATCGGTTGTGATTAATAGTGGCTAGGTGAAATAATTAATGCGTGCGGTGCTTCACAACGCGCTATCATGGAACAAGGCGTTAGTTATCGGTGGGTGTGGCCGAATTACCTGTTAACTGCAGTTGATCGGCCTTAATGCACAGCAATGCATGATGCACTGCACCGAGCTTTGCGGAAGAGTACCGCGTTAATTGTGATAAGGTTACCGGGTTGGCAAAAGTTCGCATTTACTGGTCTATATGCCATCGTTAGTATAATGTAGCCGTTGACAGGGTGAAGGAATACGTTCTTAAAGAACCGTCATGAGTTCGTGTGAAACGAATATGAAACGATGATGTATGTTAACGTTAGCGCACTCCTCACCAAGATGCCGAAATGCGACGCACTGGGTATGGTGAAACGCCGTTTGACTGAAGAGATTAACCTAGGGAGTGACCGAAAATTAAGTTGGTTGAAACAACTGAGAGTAAGACATTGCGCGGTATGTTGTTCTAGCTCGGGTTTCAGTCAGAAGTAGGCACTCAAGAACATGATGTTATCATTAGATCGCCAATGTCCACTATGTTGTACATAGTACTGGCAAACTTCAGTAAATGGCCAAAGGTTGTTGGTATCAAGTGGATGGCACATTTTGAACACAAAAGTGGATAAGAAAAGCTAGTTTGTGAGGAATTTGAAATCGCCCACCATAGAGTAGCACATCGCCATTCCTTGACTGCTCTGTTTGCAAGAATGATTAGCTTCCGAACCGATATATCGTCAACAGACGGACACAGATGGGACACAGCACTACAATTCCGATCTCTGTGCTTCACAGATAATGCCATGTGCACAGAGAAGGAAGTAGACAGTAAGGTAATTGCTGCATAGTGGACACCCGAAACCGGTAGTGAAAGACACGTTTCACATTATGCTAAAACGACATTGAAAATATACAGCGGAACGGATTGGGACGATAAGAATATTATAGGTAGAAGGAACTTCCTTTTCCTTTCCGACGGCACTAACCAAGGAATAAAACTCGGGATCTGTTCAACAATGGTGTATCTGAAAGACACACTTTTCGTAGATAAGATGACTAACGGTGTTCACAAATGTATTCACAATAACTGTGAATATGTGTGTATAGGAGATACCGCTAGCGAACTGCACACAACGCTGCTGGAACACTTGAGGCGCATGTCACGGCGACGTCTAAGTATAATGCTCTACTGTGAGATTCAGCGGTGGTGATGCACCTGTTAGGTACGGTGCATGTAAGGTGGCCAGATTAATGATGAGCCAAACCGAGACGCTTCCAGATTTCTTGCACGGCAAACCGAGACATTTAACCTACCCCCGTTTGTTTCTGCATATGCTGATCGTACAATACATGGAAAAGATAAATAGCTACATTTCTTACTTCAATGCAATAATAAAAAGTACTTGCGTTATTAGTCAGTACAATGGCTACGCTACTGCCGTTTTAAATAAATAAATAAATGGTATATTCCCGGTAGAAGGAGGCACACAAGTGAAGGCACGACTAAATATACCTACAAACATAGCTGTTTTGGAACAGTAAAAGATGTGGTTAAAATAAAGTACAATCAAAATTTTCGTAGTTTACTCACTTGAGAAGTTCGTGGGTTAATAGTGGGATCCCGGAACATTATGGCGCTGGTTTGCGAAAAAATCAAGGTTATTACCATGGCTGCAATAGCCAACGGTCGGCATGATTTCGCCATGTTGTAATCCATGGTTTCATGAGCACAGGAGCCAAAGTAAAATGTCGGTACAAGCGTTTCTGATTAAAAGTTGATGTACTGCTTGACATCATATTATCTGGAACAATAGTTATCGAGCAATACTTAAATAAAGAAAGAACGAAATGTTTTATTCTCGACAGTGCGAGACATGTCTGCTTAGTCATGATCATGGAGACACAACAAGGACTGGTTAATGTAAAATCGACACGAGTTTATAAGTAACATATGGGTCCATGTGTTAAGTGTGCATGGATGTGTTGTGTTGTTGTGTTGTTTGAATTTGTGAACATGACGTCGTATTTGTGATTGTTTTCGGTCAGGTGTAGGAAGAAGAGAAATGAACTCTGCGTATTGGATGACCCACATCCGTGGATTGGGTTAGATCATCCAGATATGTAAGAAACAGTGCGTTTAGTTAGCGGCGAGTCACATCCGCCACGTCACAGTGTTGTTAAATTGATATTTGTGGCGTTTTATAGAAAAAGAACCCTTGCCAGGCGAAAACCCACCATGTCCTGAAATATTGCCGCCGAACTATTTGCTGGAAGTGGGTAAACCCGAACCAACCAGCTAACATCACGAAGCGGTTGTTTGCTTAGCTAGATGAATGTATTTTTCGTAGTAGATCTGGGCGCTGCATTAGCATGTCGTGAAGTTGTTCGCAAGGATACACGGCACTCTTGTCTTCAGAACTGCATTTCACCATACGTATTGCTTTCATAATTTAAACGCTAAACTGCGTTGTCCAGAATGTACTTCGATTCAGTTTGGAAAAATGTATAGTGCTGCGTCTGAGGCACAAGTTGGTTCATTCCCACAAAATCGGCAACCAGAAGCTTCAAACGTCTTCTGGCGCGAAGGATGTGGGAGTTTTGTCCAGGTTGACCTTGGATGTTCGAATCAGACTGAGGCGGCTTAAAGGAGGGGCGTCCAACACGTGGGCCTCCTGAACCATGCACTCGGACGATTCGACCCTTCGATTTTTCCACAACTTCTCGGCTCATACATACCGCCACATGTGGAATACGTAGTACAGGTTCGGCAGCCATGGATGAGGAGAGATATCACCGTCTTGGAGATACCCCAACGCCAGGTAACCAGAGACGTCAAGGGTCTGTATAATTTGCCGTATGAACGAAGGCTTCGAGTGCTTGGGGTCTTCAGCGGACAATATCGGCGATTGTGCGGAAACCTCATTTTGGCTTACCATATTTTAAGAGATCCCAACCACAGGTGCCGCCATTTGCTAGAGCTCATTCACTGAGCGCAATTTGAGAGGCCACTATATCAAGCTGGCACAGTAGCAAAGTCGTTTAGAATGCCGTCGGAATTGCTTTTCCGTACGAGATTGCGGAACGTGGAATGCCCTACTGGAATCTGTCATATGTGCTCCCACGCTGGCAGAGTTCAAATCCAGGGTTAATCTTGCAGTTATTTTGCTGCACCATCTTACATGACCCATTACCCATGGATAGACACAAATGTCTGTAACAGTTTTCACTGGCGTTCAAAGCCTAGATTTCGTTTCAAGTTTTTCACCTCCTGCATGTGTACACCAGAAGGATACACGATGTTTACCAATATCCAATTTGCCGTCGTTCCGCATGGATTTACCTTGGATTTACAGTCTATACTAGGTATACTTCAGTGAGTTCACTGTGTAAACCCTCTTTTGCGAACCATTTTTTATGTTTCAAATTTTCACCATTACCATCCTACGGGACCTATTAAGCATTAGTTTTATTATCCGCATAGAAAAATTGTTCCATTGGCCATACAGGGATAATTTGTGAGATGATTCATCCAGTAAGTGCATTAGTCCCAGGGAGGCGGAAAATAAATTAAATAGTTTTCGTACTTCTTCCTATGGGACCGAGTTGGTCTGGAAATGGGAAAAAATCTTCTATCTACAGCACATAAACCTATGTTTGTTTACAGTTCTAATCGAAACTTTAGTCCGCCGATGCAAGCCTACATATGTTTTATATTCATCAACCAGCTCGTTGTCTTTTATTTCCGGGTCTGGGTGTGTAAATCCAAAAAGACTGACGCTTGCTTCAACTTTCTCCCAGCACGGTGGTTGGTTCAATGCCATCCAATTAAAGCCATTCAGTTCCTGAAATCGGTTCATTCTTTCCTATAGATAATGGACGCAATTGTCGTAGAAACTGGTGATAATATTCCTCAAACTGTTTTGATGACGAGACCCGCTTGTTCGAGTTGGCCAATTCGAATCTTTACCTCGTTTGGAACAACTCTGTTTCTGCTAGTGTCCCTGCAATTCTGCAGAAGTTCGGGCATTGCAGACGACACTTCCAGTGCTGAAATATTTTGTTCCTCAAAAGTACAGTAGCGTGGGGAATGACAGATGTTGTGTAGAAAGAAGGGTCACAGCTCCGGGTAGAGATTTTCAAAGACATATCGTACTAATGTAGGACACTTCTGTCGAGACATGAATAAGAGTTCAAGACCGAAAAGACCCTCTGGATTATCTCCGCTGCTGACATAACTGAAAGCCATCTGGTTTGCCCGTATCCTAAAATGCGTTGGTATCCGATTTCAAGTGCTTCATGAGATCTGATCTGCCACCTTGAACCATAGAAAATTTCGATTTGCATTTGTCAATCCGAACTTGAACAATGAACAATGATATATTACAGGTAAAAAAGCGATTGCTCTACAAGTCCCGTAGGATGGTTGAAATGAAAGTAAACATAAGTGTAAATCGTCAATTTAAGCGTCCAGTGAATTCAACTTGCGAGTCGTTGTCGCGCGTGGCCTACTTAATGAATGGTAAATCGCTCTCCAATTGAGTAGTCATCTTACACGTTTGTTTAGACATGGTTTTCCCACCAAGCTAAACAGTATGCAGGCATTCTCCACTAAAGTTCCAAGAATCTCACCATCGCTTTTCTCCCCTCATTGCATATTGTAGTAAAATGTTTCCTTGCCGCGTTCTCCACCCACGCAGTCGATTATTCCGCAAAACATGCCGGCCTATTTATTTCGGTCTTATTGTAACAAGAACGGCGCGGCAATGAAGGACAAATTTGATTGACGCCAACACAAGCTATAGGAACACCCACACAGACGTACATTGATAAGTCACCTTTCCTTCCCCTCCGGGTTTCCGCTCGCGACACCTCCATGCACTTTGGGGACCTCGTGAAAGGGTATTCTTCGCCCATTACACCCCTGTATCTCCACTTCTACGCGTCCCATTCTGACCGGCCCGGGTGTCTTTCGATAGTTCTTAATTTACGTGAACGTGGATGCAACACACAGTGCTTGGGGTTGGTCCGGGATGTTACAATAACGGACGTCACTCATGCACCGTTCTCCTCTCGTTCCGTTAAGCCAATGTTGCTCCGCCTGCTCTCCCTGATTGCGCCAGTTCCCGTTTCCGTCCGCCCCCATTTTAGTGGTCTTTTTGTCTTCCGGGCAATCACTGCCTTCTGTCTCCCTACCTTATGGTGTGCCTGCACCGCCACTGTTTGGTTCTGGTTTTTTCACCTACGTTATACATGCTCAAAGCGGGATATTCCGAGGTTTACGACCTCAAATCGGTACATTAGTACATCCCGCCCAGCATTTTTAAGAACGCGGAACAGCAACTTTAAATGCGGGCCTATTTCGCCTAAATTGGGATGTAGCTTTACCTCGAGTGCATGTGATTTACCCGCATATTGTCGTGGAAAGTAGGCGGGAGTTACGGAGTTTTGATCGCTGATCCAGTGTGCATCGCAAAGGCCAATGAACAGACTGGATGAGGTGTAGCTATCGAAGGTGAGGCGGATTGATTTAATCGGACGGTAGGTCATGCATGCAAGCCTCGTACTCCGCAGCCACAGACCGGACGTACGTGCGCGGTCAGCAATGGTTGACTGCACAGTCACGGTGGCGACAGACACCTGATCCACGACTCGACTGAAGCAGGGGCTAAGTAGCGAAAAGAGCTAGTGGCCACGTGTGCAACTGGATGGACACTTGCTACAAGCCCTGAGAGCCTGTCCTTACGTAGCATAGCGTACCGTGGCCACAGATGAACACATGCGAGCGTTTTAACTGGGGCATTACGTGTTGCTGAATTTGGCCGCACTGTATAACTCACGTGTGAACGGATGCACACCATCCGTTCACATACTTCGCCAAAGTTCGGTTTGCGTCAGTGGGACACTACAATTGCATGTGTGACCGGCCTCAGGGAATTCATGTCAGCATTGATTTGTCCCTATGCCGTCACAGTCTCGCGCACCGCCGAGAAATAAACTGTTTTTGTTTACAACAGTTAGTTCTCTCCAATAGTTTGAATAACACAATGAGAAGACGATCACTGATAAGTGCACGCATTTCGTATTGTCTCATCAGTGCCAATACAATAACTAGTAATTATCTTATACAGTCCCAAGTGTGTTCCCAATCAGTGAAATGCCGTGATATGAACGGCGGCAATCGTCCTAGGACCGGGGTAACCGTAGGTCAAAAGCTGACTGCTTCTGCACTCACAGGGCAGGCCTTAGCTGGCTTGTCGTCACGGCTTACGCGAACCGTAATAAGCGTGGATTAGGTTTTCACCAGGATACGCTTGTGGCCCATCAGTATGGAACTGGTAAAACATAGATATTGACCGGACCATTTTGGTTTACGTAGACTAACCGCAAAACGAGCCTGGTATATCTTCGGCTGCAACCACTTAATTGTGTGAAGCAACATAGTTACGAAGCGGCTAACATTGTTACAGAATTGAACAGCCCCTGAGAAGACAGTCTCGCGCGACCGTGAGAGAAATCCTAGCTCTGTTATGAATAGTCGCTCCCATAAACCAGACACCGGCGCATTCAAAAACAAACGGCTTACACCTGACCTGGATCACGGTTGACATCGATGCGCACGACGATGCTGACGATAAACACTGCTGAAGGTGTAACGTTTAACGCAATGTCAGTAAACAATGTTGCTGGAATAAAAAATGTCAGAATGCTTTCGCATAGCTGAAACTACATCTTACGACACGTCCAATCTTGGGTCTCCCTAACACCTCACCAGAGTCGGCAGCTTTTGTGTTGAATATAGATGCGAGCGATGAAGGGATCGTCGCAGTTTTATCCCAGAGAACTCCGGCTGGCGAAGTTGTGCTATCCTACGTTATTCGCCGTTCAGTTAAACGCGAGAGGAAATACAGCACCATTTGAGGAGAATTGCTGGCGTGGGTTAGCTTTCTGTGATATTTTAGACCTTACCTAGTTGGAAAGTCATTTCAGGTTCGCACCTATCGCCAGTCACTTCAGTAGTTAAAAACTTTCGTGAGCCGGAGGATCAGATAGCAAGATGGCAGGAACAGCTACAATGATACCATTTTAGCTGCGAGTATGGTCCCGGGATACGACACTCTAACGCAGTCGAGCTGTCAAGTCTAGTGAGATCCGAACAAGTCAACTCGGCTTTCGTAACCCCAGAGACCAGTATTGTGTGGGCCGAAGAGCAAGCATGTTACCCGTACCTAGATAACACCTACAACCGACAGCTGAAGGGCTCCTCGAAACCTACTGGAACTGAACTCCGTGAACGTACCACACAAGAGCGCTCACTATTCGGGCACTAGAAGGACTTGAGAATCATCGACGGTGTTCTGTATCGCGTTCATAAAACCGGTCCGAAACCGATTACTCCAATGATCCGATCTCTTGGAATACTACAAGAGTTCAGTAGCTGGGCCATTCCGGTCCGTTGAAGACAAAGACTGCAGTTCGTCAACGGTAGGGGTGGCCAGGGCATCCACACTGATGTTGTTCGCTTCTGTGCGTCATGTGAGCTCTGCGCTACTTTGAAATTCATTTTACCTGTCCCTCATGCTCCTTTGGAACCAATAGTTACTTAAGCACCAGGGCAACGAATTGGAGTAGATATCATTGGTCCTTTGATGATAACAAAGAGCCGGAACTGCTTCGTACTAGTTATGATAGGTTACTTCATGAAGTGGTGCGAGGCAATGCCTTCAGAGACCTAAATGCATCTACTGTCGCTTCCACCATCGTCGAGTGGGTGGCTCGTCACGGCACACCACTATCCTTGCACTTCGATCAGGGCGCGACATTTGGGAGTCACCTAATCCAAGAAATGTGCCGCTTGCTAGCCATTAAAAACATACGAGCAACGTCGTACCATCCACAAGGAAATGAGCTCGTTGAGCGGACCAACAGGACCATCAAGACTATCCTACAGAGCTTCGTCGAAAGTCATCAGACTAATCAATAGACAAAGCATTGGCACAATGTAGGATGGCCTATGGGGCCTCGGTGCACTCTACAACCGGCTATTCTCCAGCTTACCTTACTCTCAGCCGTGAGATTCGCTTAACTCTGGATTCCTTATCGCCTCTTTGTCCGGTTGAAGCTTACTCTGTGTCGGAATACGTCCGCGATACCCGTGAGCGACTCCGAGTAGCCTTTCAAAGCGTGAAGGCGCACATGAACAGAGCGCAGCACAGACAAAAGTAATAGTATGATCGTCAAAGTCGAGGCGCTGAATACCGAAAAGGTGATCGTGTATGGCTACACTAAACAAGACCTCCAACTAGTGCAACAGGAAAATTCCATCGGAATGGCAGAGGTCATATGAGATTGTGTTTATACGCTCGCCCAACTGTGTATGCGCTTCGAAACGTTACAGCACTAAACGCCGACGTACTGGTCGTTCATTACAACTAACTGAAATCGATGACACCGTCTTCAAGTTCTAGGCCCGTCGATGGAATCGTGCCAACCGGTTGTCATCTTATAGTCGAACTCACTGTAGAAGTGCCAGCTGAGAGGGGGCTCGCTGTGGTTTCAGATGTGCTGGCACTGGGGACAGTGTCTCAATTAGAAGGGGAGACAATGTAGTACAGTTGAAACCGAAATGAATTGTTAAATTGACGGCTATTACTAATGTCTCCTTTGCTTGTTTTACAGGGCTTGGTGGACCGAAAGCACAATGAATAGTGAGATTCAAAAGCCAAGCCCCATTACCAGTTCCTTATAAACTCGCTGTTCATATACTTGACTGCCGTATACCAAGCTCTCCGCATGCTGCGCTGTTGAATACATCTGTTTCTGTCCCGCTCGGTCGTTTTCGTATTCGGCTCATTGGAACATCGTCGTCTTGCATGATTATGGTTTCGTACCAGGTACTGTCTTAGTTACTCGGTCGCTGGTTCTCACGTGCCATTCGTTCGTAGCCGGGACTTCTCCTCCGTGCCTCGAACCTGCCATCCGGAACATATTACATTTGAGGTCAAATGCTGTTTTGACGTCCGTACGTTGAGCACGTGTTGTAGGCCACGTGTTGTACTGTTGGCCGGACGCCGCGCCAGTGTTCAAGAAATGAGGTCAGGTGGAAAGTACAATTTAAACAAACGGTTTAGAAAGTTGTAAGCAGATCTCTTACAATCTGATGGAAATCACCCATGTGATCCAATGTGCTGCATTTGTTTGTCACATGTACTGAAGACATAAAAACCTGCCTTCAGGCGATGCTACCAATTTAGCAACTTCCGAAGTCTTAGCGCAAGCGTGTTTCGGATGACAGCGCACATCGGTGGTTGAAGAATGAAAATTAAAACTTCACTGACTGATCTATCCTAGTGCTGTGCAGTGAGATCCTGCGTCTGGAAACGGGATAAGTGCATTGCGAGCCTCGGTTACGCTGCTTTAGATTCTTGCTTATTAAGTAGTGTAAGGAGAGCTGCAAGCGTGGAAAACTACAGCGATAGGAGTATATTACCGACCGAGCTCTGCGTGCAGATTTCTGACTACATTTTACTACAATATATTTTGAGGACAATTACTTCTAGCGTTTGCATCAACTGTCTGACTTACAAGTAATAAAGGACAGATTTGTCTCATAAGTGTGATTATAGAAATCCATGTTACTGGCATGGAATATCCATACTAATTAGTTCAAGCTTTGTAGCTATGAAAGAGCGGACTTTTCCATATTTGGTGTGTAAATCTAAGGATAAATATTGTAAACATAGCCTTGATTGCATTGACTTATAACAATAGTTGATTCTCCACCTATGACGATGGATAACCAAAAGTAGGTTTCGGTCTGCACCTTTCTGACCAGACTGTTTTCTTTCAGACAGTTAGCAGCAAAAAATTTAACAAGGATAGTGCTCGCGATCAAATTGGTGGGCTTTTAGCTTATTAATGCTTGAATATTTTTGATAAAAGAGATCTATCCAGTTTAAAATCTTACATGTTCAGAATACTGACTTTGTCTGACCCCCGCCTGCGTGGCATAAGTGACATTGCAGCCACTTTGGAATGCCCTTTGGAAATTATCGGTGGCGGAGTCATAGAAGGCAAGACCACCACAAGTTGCACAATACATCCATGATATCTTCAAAGCTTTATACTTCTAGCGAGAAAGTAACTCGGCCTCTAAACTTGGAAGCTTAGGGCGATCTTCTTGAATTTGATTTTACACCCAGTTCTAACATTCAATACTCGCTGTAACTAAAGCGTAGTGAAGGCTATGTACCGGTGAAAATTCGTGTTCCAAACGTTCCTTCGAATGCGGCAAAGCCACAAGAGATATTGTCATCAGTTTTAAGTCACTTGTTGTGTGGCTACAGTATACTTCATTACTGACTCTAATTCATTTTATCTCTACATAAAATTTACATGGGTTGTAATAAACATTCGCAGTAGCGACACATCCTATGCCCACGTTTGCGAAAAGATCGCATAACTAGTACCTTGTTCTCTGTCAAGGGTTATCCCTGCTCCATCTTCACCCCATGCAGCCATCTTACACTCATTCTAATCGGATAAACTTCTCGTATTTAGTGGGCACATTTTTACGGAAATGATTCCCACGGAGAATTTAAAACTACTAACTGTAACACAAATAGGCAACAGGTGGTGAGAAAGCAATATTTAGTGACCCATTGTTTCATGTGCATAGGAAGCCAAGAAAAAGCTTGATATAAGTGTTTCTGAGTGAACAAGCAAACTGCCCTGCGGGATAGTATAAAAAGGAGTTTCAGTGATCATATGCCATAGGTTTGAAGGGCGTGGTGTAATCGGCTGCGGTAGAGAGGGAAAGTGAGCTTAAAATATGCATGAGAGCGAAGTATGATGTTGGTAGTTACGTTTGAATAATGTGAAAATAAAAGTTCAGTGCCTCCGGTTGTCCATGACAAGCCACTTTTTTCTCTGTGATTCCAACTAACACGAAATGCGAAGACGTACGGAAAATAGTACAAGTTCTATCTAACATAAGCACCACGGCTTATCACCCGTGAAATTAACCGAGATTATCAGACGGATATTCCATCAGTAGCCAAGTGTGAGGTCCAATCGCAATGAATACCTAGACGTCTATTCCTTCCAACAGAAATTAGACAACAAAAAGGGGATATCTGAAGAGTACAAATTTTGATTTTATATTACAGACTAATAAGCCAGCGTACTTACATCAACTTATTCTCAGGTAAATAGTATATGACTATGTTCACTTCGTGAAGTTATAAACTAGTATCATTTGTTCCAATCTAAGCGAAAGTAATAAAACTATCACAATAAAGTTATTCTATTATCCACCATATAAAATAAGTTGCGGCGTCTACAAAACAATTGGCCCAGAGAGCATCCGTTTAGTATGCTGGACAATGGAACATTGAACAATGGCTTGACAAGTCCCGTGGGATGGTTTGTGGGAATAACGTTAATTCAGTGAAGTTACACAAAGTGAAAAACATCTGTGGACCCACCATATTATTCACATTAACACATAGGGATATCCGTCTACCTCGATTTCTTGGAGTTAGTGAGCACAGCGTTTGTCTGCGTCTTGTCCTCACTCAATGAACAGAAATCAGACCGGTAAAACAGTGTGTCTCCTTCAGCTATTTCGTCAGAGCATCGAGAAGACAAGTTGCGATATGTCAACATTTCGATTGTTCTCATCAGTTGCAAACACAATACAAGCGGGATTCATAGACAGTTATATACAGGGGGAAAACTTGGCACACCAATCAAAATGTCAAAATCAAGACCACGGTAACCTAATTGATTGTCTCAAGAGTTTTTGTGCACACAACACAGCTTGAGAAGCCATAATTAGCAAAGCCTCACTAATTGCCAAGATTATCGGATTGTTGTTACATAACACCTTGAGCGCAGTCTCCGGGTTCACCTGATGTCGGGTTACGAGAAATCAGAAATCAGACCAAGTAATGTAAACGATGTAAAGAACCTTCGAGTCGTTTTTAATGGACAACGTGGGCGCAGAATAGACAAGAGTCGGAAGAGCTTTCGAAGGTTGACAAACTCGAAGGAACAAATCATTCCGGCGACACTCAAGCTGACTGTATTGAGTGGCAAGTTTCAATTTATGACCCCTCAATTCTGTGTTGCAGCTAAGCTTCAGGAGGTAGTGGCAAGCGTGACCGGTTTTTCAAAAGCTGGAACGCCAGGATGAGGTCAATCTGCAAAATCGATGAATGTCGTAGACAGTGCCTTGGAAGAATTCCAAATGGCGCACTATGAATGAACAGCGCTCGGACAGAAAGACAAACTGTAGTGCATTGGATATCCAAGTGAAGAAATGACAGAAAACCGGGCTGTGTTGATATTCCATGGAAAGGCTACTTATTCAGTCGAAAGATATTACAAATACAAGTAACCATTCGGATATACTTAGCGATCCTCATCTTATGATGCTTGTGCCCATTGGATGCAAATTGATAGCAGCAAGAACTACCTTAAAAATATCTGGAGAAACACGATTTACCTAAAGGGGAGTTTGGTTCCACTACTGGTGAAAGTTACTGAGAAAAGACAGAAATCCTCAATCCACCCCTTATTAACTATATAAAAGTTTCATATTTGGCGCGGCGATGAACAACAGAAAAGGAGCCGGTTTGATACACCTTGTTTGGAATACTAAACCCAGAATAATTCATCAGTTAAAGCACAAAGATTCAGTCGTAAGCTGGGAGCTTGATAATTATATTAACTTCTGTGCGCCGCATTCGGAAGCAAACATCAAGCGTCGGTTTTTGAGCAACTAGATTAGCTATGGCGAATATCCAAAGAATTAGTTTACAATGCTCGGACGAAACCATCGCGACGTCCCCTAGCAGGCACTACAACATCTAGCCTAAAAGGAGAAGAACATTTGGTCGACGAAACTAATCATTTTGGAGGGAAATCTACACAGTGTATCTCTAGCGCTAAACCACCAAACTGATGAGGAGAAGGTATCGCTTGACTGGGATGTGCCGTGGATTAAAGCAAAACGGTAACACGAAAAGTAGCTAAAACTGAACAGGCAAGTCAGCCACGTCAGGTTCAGGGTGGAATTTCAGTACAAACCTGAGCACTACGTACACAGTCTTTCCATATTTCAGGTAGAATTGCTGTCCTTAGGTTCAAAATTTTGTTATCTTAGATCAGCACATAAACCGCTTTATCTAGAAGTTCATTTTGCACATCTTTATGCAGTTGCGGCTGTACTGGTGTCTAAAAGCGAATTAAAGGTCAAAAGATTTAAGGTGACGCACGTTCAATCCTGTTAGCAGTATCTGCCGCACACGACGGCAGTCAAGAAGTTGTTAAGAAATGAGTACTTAGGTTAGCTAAAAGCAAGGTGGGGAAACAGCGAGCTTTTACTATCGTGGTCGGACAAAGACGAGGATATATTTATTGCGGACGAAACCGAATACCACCATAAGTGTATTACTGCTGACTGTTCCCGAAAGGATGAAACGCGCTTGCAGTACTTTTCCGGGCGTGTGACGGCTGTCTGAGTGAGTCTAGGTGAGACGAAGTTCTACCTATAAGTGTATTAAATGAGGATCCTTTGAAGTTCCTGTAAACGTCCAATGCGAATGACAAACCTTGACATTTGAAGGACTATAACTAAATGTTTCAGATAAATACAACAGAAAGGGCTAGTCGACTTGTTGGTGTTTGAAGGGACTCATTTCATTAACATCATTATTACTAGATTGTATGGATTACCCAAGATACACTAAGAGGAACCCTTTTGCCACCCTTGTTAGAGATGATTAGCTCCCTGTATCATACGTCGGTAAGATGCTTGAGAGCTAGCGACTCCGAATTTGCCCGACATGTTCGAGTTCGTTGACAACATTAGAACTTAAAATATGGATAACAAGCAGCTATTTGCACTAGTGGGGATGTCACATTGTATCAGTGTTCCGGTTGGGGAAAAGGTAGATTACTTGGCCCAATACATCCATCGCGCAAGTAGACAAGTTTGCTTATCGGTGAAATAACTAAAAGCTCTGTTTCATCAGTGTGTCCACGTCTAATTTTGCTTTTCCCAACAATTATGCCAACAAATGTATGGGGTTTCCATTGGTTTCCTTTACTGATTTGCTTACGGCCAAACTAGAGCACGCTTCACTAAGTGAAATGATTGATCGTCCGCAACTTTCTAAGCGCTATACCGACAATTTGATTGCAGAAGTCATGGCACAGTGGGCGTGGTCGAATTTTCAAGAAATTTTCGCCGGACAATCAGAAATTTTCAATTTTGCTTGTAGCCCAGGTCAAATGTAGGTTTAACTTTCCTAAATGTTCTGAGGTCACGTCGACCAGATGGTTCACTGCAAAGCAAAATCCACAGGAAAGCGAAATGGGTGGGTCAACATTCACCTTTTTATGGTTATATGCAAATCCGACGAGAACAGAACCTAGTTCGTTGTCTTGTCAGAAGAGCGACGAAAATATGCTCAGAAGAATCAGTTAAATCAGAGCACGCCTTTTATAAATAGGAATGTGCGCAATAAGTGTGTGATCGTCAAAGCACCCACAGTAGGAAGGGAACACGTATACTTATGGTTGCCATTCAGCAGAGGCAACAGTTCCGAGCACGCCAGTAACCGGTTAAGAGATGCGGTCATTAACAACTATGGGCCGCATAGTTACGCATTATCTTCATTTCCACGACCATGCTAAAGGATAAAATGTCAGTAGATGTCATTTCCATCTGAGTGTATCAATTTACCTGTTCTTAGGGAGAAGTTACATAGCTCGTATTACGAGAAGTTCGTCTGAACGCACCCGCCATCATCACCCAGCGTGGCTAAATGGAGGAGTGACCAGGACGTGCACCACTGTAGTGGTTGCACATCTGGTCCAAACAAATCATTATATCATTATATCTAAAGCCTTTCACTCAATCTACATTGTAATCGATGTCCTTCCCAAATTTAATAGATGTCAAATGTTTGCATTGACGGTGGCGATCGCCACCCGTCTCTACAGCCGATGATCAGGGCTTTGGACTTACTGTGGTCACCTGTCATACTGGCAGCTTCCGCGTGAGCAAATCCCACGCATTATGGTTAGTTTTTACCCCCAATTTCTAGTTGCCCAATTTACCCCTTCTTATCTCACCTATATGGGTTGTATTTGACCTGACAATGATAAGGCGAAAAGAGACCATCTTCAACCGACGTCATGCTACAGCGGCAAGATTAACCAGCTGATATGTTTTTGTGGTAGCAGAGTAAAGACAGTTTCACCGGTGGCTTGTTAACACCTTCGTTACCGTATTCTGAATTCTGCATCAAGCGGCCGGTGACCACAGATACTGTCCATCTAGTCCGGCAGATGGGAATACCACGTCCAATAACGTACCGTCAATCTGACATATTATGTTACGCCCGTATGATACCTTTCAAGTTATATGGAGGTGAACCCGTTAGATACCACTAATCTGTTACTTAATCGTTAAAATATTTTTATGCGCTTAGCTCGATCACATTTTTAAAATGGACAAAACAAGCGTTTGTTAATACATGAACTACGACTATGACCAGCTATATTGTAATGCGGCGGCCATTAAAAATTACCAGAGACTACAGCCTTTGATGGTAGTACAGATTGCGTAGATCTTTGACCTACTTTGTGACCCTGCGTTTTGCTTTCTCTGGGAATTCTAAGTTGCCCTTCAACCAAGGTTGCCGAACTGGATAGCGTATTCAACATGAGGGCGCACCTGAGAATTGATGTAATAGTTAGCAACATGCGTAGCCTAGGGAAAAAGCAGCACGAGTTGAGTCTGCTTATAGACAAACCCCGACAAACTTGCTTTCACTGAAACATGGTTGGTCACCGGAGGTATGCTTACCTGGCTACGCACTGCTTAGAACTGATCGCTCTGTTGGTCGTCAAGGCGGAGGCCTTGTACTTTATGCGAGATGTAAATTAGATGTGTTGAGGACCTCCAGCTTTCAGTCGTCGGATCAGATTAATGAAACCCTATCGGCTAGTATGTGCACTTCCAATACCCAGTTTATAGTTGCAGTAATATACAGAAGTCCTGGAAGTTCCTCCAGAGGGATAAATGACTTTATTCTCACTCAGTCCGCGAATAAGTGTTTAGTTCTAGGGGATTTCAACCGCCCGGAAGTCTAAAACAGTTAGTTCCCTACAGTAGGTTGAACAATGAAATGGGAAGACGAATATTGGCAGATGCTAGCATTTCGTATTATCTCATCAGTACCAATACAATAACAGGGAAATCCTTTTATATGTCTTACAGGGCACAGTCAAGCCAATCAAATTTATGGTTGTGGTCATTACTGTTGGGATTAGGTCCACGGCAACCGCAGGTTAACAATTGATTGCTTTTGGACACACAAAGCTGGTCTAATTCGGCTTATCGCGACGGCCTCGGCAAATCGTAAAAGTCGTGCATTAATATGACGTAACAGGATCCGGAAGGCCGACAAGGGATTAACCCTGTGACGAGTGGCCAAAATGTGTCTACCTATGCAGGACGCTGGCGGCTTACGCGAGCACGTATCATCGTAGGTGGATTGAGTAACTTCGCGTTGAACCCAGTTTGGTAAATGTTCCTTCGCTCTGGAATCTAAAACCCCTTTCGGTCCTGCCGATGTCCAGTTGTTATCTACTAATGTCTCTTCGCTAGAGACAGTTGATTACATTTGCCACCTGATGGAAGAGGAGAATTTCCGTCTACCAATACCGCCAGACCTCCTGAGACAGTCCCTGTTACTTTTCATGGAGAATGTAGCTTTGCGATTCCAGCACCCCTCATATCGTCAAATTGTTGGAGTGACTGTGGGTAGTCCGTTGGGCCCGGTACTGGCTGATTTTTTAGTACTGATGCTTCAGAGGAAAATAATTAGACAGATTTCTCAGCTGCCGTATTACAAACGATATGTAGATTATTTGCTTGTTTTCGGTTCTACGAAGATGCAAATCGAGCAGTTAGTAGACCAACGTAATAATGTTCACGCCAACCTGAATGCGACTTTTGAATTCGAATCGAATGGGCATCTTCCGTATCTCGACATTCTCATGAGTCGCAGGGACAATGGGCTGATTAAGCGATCTGTATACCGGAAGCCAACGTGGTCAGGCCAATACCCACACTTCACTGCCTTCTCACCGATGGCACACAAGCACGCGTTGGTAAACATGTTATTTTACTCGGGCCAGATGTATCTGCTCCAAGGACTGCCTGCCTGAGGAGTTTGAAGTGATCACTAAAAACACTTATGGAGAATGACTACCCAAAACGATTCATGGACAAACATAGCCAAGTAGACCTCCCAAGGAGATGGAGTTGACAGCCCCTAAGGAAAGGGGTACATTGAGTTACCATCCAAGGGTGACACCGCTGCAAGGAGGATAACCAAACGCATTGTCTCGGCCATTCAGCGTACATACTGTGGCTGCGGAGGCGGTAATTATCAACAGAACCCGAAAGTTGCCGTTACCTTCAGTAAAGGAAGATGAACCCGACGGCACCAAATCACATTGTGTCTACCAATTCATGTGTGACTGCGATTTCAGTTACATCTACAGGACCGAAGGAACACTTACCAAACTGGGTTCAACGCGAAGTTACTCAATCCACCTACGATGATACGTGCTCGCGTAAGCCGCCAGCGTCCTGCATAGGTAGACACATTTTGGCCACTCGTCACAGGGTTAATCCCTTGTCGGCCTTCCGGATCCTGTTACGTCATATTAATGCACGCCTTTTACGATTTGCCGAGGCCGTCGCGATAAGCCGAATTAGACCAGCTTTGTGTGTCCAAAAGCAATCAATTGTTAACCTGCGGTTGCCGTGGACCTAATCCCAACAGTAATGACCACAACCATAAATTTGATTGGCTTGACTGTGCCCTGTAAGACATATAAAAGGATTTCCCTGTTATTGTATTGGTACTGATGAGATAATACGAAATGCTAGCATCTGCCAATATTCGTCTTCTCATCCCGGAAGTCTGTTGGGCCCATCTTTTGTTCAGTTCGGAGTCAGAAGCATTCGGTACAGACTTTTGGAGCTGACTCTCCAGGTACCTTTGTACCAGTTCGTAGACTACGAAACCAGTTGTACGGATAACCAAATACCATGTACTTTAGATCTGGGTTTCGCTATGTCCCTCAACTTCGTGACAGACGTCTCGTACGTTGCACCTCTAGGGTCCAGCGATCACGTATGCATATCTTTTCGGTGTGTCCTTGCAAGGTACCAAGAGACCGCCATTGAATTACTTCCGAATATTTGGCGGGCGGACTTTTGCGTAATGTGAGCTAAGGCTTCAGTTCTGAATTGTGAGCTCTTGATGCCCGAATCTATCCAGTTAACCTGGGAGGAATTTAATGCATACCTTTCGAAGATTTCCACTTCCTATATTCCACCCATTGGGAAAAGAAGGTTATGGGGACTGCCTCCACGGATAGGTGCGACAAGCAATTACCTACTCAGGAAACGGTGTAGATGCTGACGAACCTACCAAGCAGCTTCATCAGCCAGTACCCATGATAGTTATCGAGAGATTAGAAAGGAGTGTAGGCAAAATAGGAGTGCTCTTCTCCAATACAAACAGGGTATAGCGGACTGGGCCGCAGCTAATCCCAAGAATTTTTCGATTACGTTAAAAGACGCAGTGGGACAAAACTGTCTATACTAGCGTTGTTGCGAGCAGACAGGACCCGTGACTATGACAAAGCTTGTATACAATGAACAGTATACTGAGTCTTTGCTCGGGAGACCACTTCACCACAGGCTGAATTGGTTGCGAGAGTTCCAGGGGATTCTTGCTTAGCTGAATTTAACATAACTGAGAGTCAGATCTTCGAGCTATTACAAGTTAGTAATCCCTCTAAAGCTTCCGGTCCTGATTCAATGCATTCGAAGCAGTTGTATGACTTGGCTGCTGAGCTCAGTGATCCTCACACAAAGACGTTTTCAATATCGCTTGACAGCTGCGTCTTACCTTCTGGATGGAATGAGGCAAACATCTGCCCGATTTTTAAGTGCGGTGACAACGCTCTATCCGCAAACTACCAGCCTGTCAGTTTGACAAGCGCAGTAGTTAAGTTATTTGACAATCTGCTATGGGATTGGGTGGAAAACTGCCTAGTAGATTTAACCTTCTCAATGTTGCGCAACATGTGTTCCGCAAGGGATTTTCGTGTCACAGTAAACTACTTCAGCTCGTGAATGCTGGGATGAGGTAGCAGACAGTGGCCACGCTGTCGACGTGCTAATTGTGGACATTTCGAAAGGTTTTGACACTATTCCTCGTCTTCAAATCTCACTAAAGTTGAGATCTTACAGTATATCTGGTCGCGCCCTAAAATGGGTGTCTGCTTTCCTGGAGGGGAGGGAACAATATGTACGCGTGTAGCGTACATAGCTTAGGCAAACTGCTCTTAATAGCGTCCCGCAGGGCTCGGTATTGGGGTCATTGTTGTTCACGATCTACGTAAATGACTTGCTGGGGGAGCTAGCAATGTCATCACTAATGTTTGCTGACGACTTAAGCTCTGGAATATTGTGGATATCCCTGGTGGTCCAGAGGTAATTCAGCGTGCCTTGGATAGGTTATGGGAGTGGTCTACCTTATGGTTGATGCCCATAAATAGGGCCAAGTGCTCTGTTCTCCGAATCGAAGCTGCTAATCCTCCCACCCGATATGTTGTCGGCGGTGGTGAAATCCCTGTCGTTACTCAGCAAGTCGATTTAGCTGTCGTCCACTAATCAGCTATTCATTCTGGCGGCAATTGCAAGAAGACTGCTTGTCGGAGGTTTCGTATGATGTGGTTTATCTGCCGCTGTTTCGGTGTCCTAACGGCCAAAATGTTTGTGAAACAACTCATGGCATACGTCTGACTCCGTGCAGAATATTGTATCCAGACGTTTCCACCATGCCTTATCGGAGACAAAATGGACTTGCAGATGGTGTTATGAGTGGGCACTCGGTTAGTGCAGGGTCTACTGGCACAAACATATCCTGAATGTTTGCTTAGTTTGGGGATGTACTCCATGCACTACCGAAGGATAAGAGGGGACTTGCTTCTCACTTATCGTATATGACGAGTAAGATCGGCCCGGACTTGTCAGGGCAGTTTAGTCCTATTAAGTTACCTAATCTCCGCCGTCATCCAGTGAAGCCGCAGAAACCACGGTCTGATCGAAGTTGGACGGAAACTGGTCTGTCGCTCAGATTCATACAGCGCTGGAATTTTCCTCCAGATCACGTGGTTAGGCAGTCTACCGTTAAGCGTTTCGCGTATCAGCTTGATGTTTTAGGGTGGCAACACCAAATGTTCCTTGTTCCTAACTGAGTCACCTTTAATTTTCAGTTTCTTTTAATGACTCAAGTATCTTGGTATTCTACTTGTTTAGTTCTTTCCTCTTTCTCTGCTTGCCCACAGACTTGTTTCTTTTTCATCCACGTAACCGGCCCAGCAGGGACTGCTAGGGCAGGATAAGTGGGCATTGTTTGGTTGGACAGGGTGTGATGCGGTCTTTGTTTTAGATCCATCAGTATTTCAAAGTCTGTCAACTCCTGGTTTCACGACCCGCTGAAGAAGAAACGCTCACGGGATAATCCTATCATTAAAGTCGCACTTCAACTTGAAGCTGAACGTGTGCCTCATGGTGGATGGGTCGAAAGTTCCGAATGCTCTCCGCAACAAACCGACGTCCAGGTTGACATTTTCGCAACTGCTTCTGACTGGAAATATTTCGATGTTTCTCCTCCCAACACTGACACACGGACTGACTGCTTTGAACTGTTAAGGGCACTTTGAATCAGCGCACCACGGTCGCGTTCCTGGGAAGTTATTTGCAATACATGTGACCCAAGCCTACACACCTGGTAATGCCTATGACGCAATTGGCCTTTTCCATATTGAACGGTTGTGTATTCTGATCTGACCAGTTCAAAATCGTGCTGAGCTCAAGCATTAGCTTTACATGATCGGTCTGTTTTCTGGTCGCTAGCCATAATTTGAAATCACCCACGAAGAATAGGAAATTGGAATTACTTTCCCTCGCCAGATCGTTTATGAAAATCAAAAAATAGCCAGGGCCCGAGCACCGAGCCCTTCGGTACGCCGCACTCCAACTCAATTGCGTCGGACAGGGGTTGTCGTACTCTCACTTCCAACCGACGTTCGTGCAGCAAATTGCTTATCCAACGCAGCAATGGGTCAATAATGTCATAAAGTTGAGTTCATTAAGGAAAATTCGGTGGTCTAAGCGATCAAACGCTTTTGAGAAATCCAGGTAAATGACACCAACTCCTGCTCCAACACCATCTGCTTCAGTCCAGCTGTTGCGTGCAATCCGTAGCTTCCTAGTGAATGAGTGATTTTGTCGGAAATCATGTTGCTCTGGTGCTATAATCTTGTGATTTTCCAGATACTGCATGAGTGCATCAGCGATGATAAACTCAACCTTGGAAAGCAAAGGGAGTAGCGTTATCGGACGGTAATTGGTTGGGTCAGTGCGACCACCTCACGTATGAATAGGAGTGATTACCCCTCGCTTCCATATCACTGGAATATCTTTCTCCTCTAGACAACGCTGATAGAATATAGCCAGAGGTTCCGCCAGACCACTGGTTGCTGCATGTAAAGCCTTCGGTCGAATGTAATCGACAGATGCAGATCTGTGGATACGCAGCGACAACAGTTTCTTTGACATACTTTCTGCAGTAACAGTGATATTGGACAAAGCTGACGGTGGAACAATAAAAACGGGTAAAACAGAGAAAAAAACAGGGATCTTACATTTATAAATGAACGATCACGCACCGTTTGAAGAAGGATCGGATCATATTTGAAACAAAAATAGTGCAGCAGTAATTTGTCCAAACTTAATGAACGAATTCTGTGTTTTATTTCCATAATGATTCATAATCTGCCTTAGATTTGCTTTCCATTCTTCTCCACTGATCACGTTTCGTTTTTATGTGTTACACTGATAACGGATATTCTCTGAGATGGATTGCCTCGAATTAATGAACTGACCCTTTATCGATTCTGATGGCGTCATTTGGTCGTAATTCGTGATGCAAGCGTGCCAAAAACGCTATTGTCTTCAACATACCGGACGACATAAAACTTACAACGGTCAAGAATGCGGTTGCAGTGACCTACAGTATACCAATAAAGGATATTACTTGTAACAGACGAAGGAAAATATCCCTACATCATCCATGCCCCTACTTTTTTCTTATTCAGTGCCGAACACTTTGCTAGCCTCTTAATTATGAAGCAAAAAATTGTGAGGTCTATTCCGAGATTAGACAAAGCAATCATTTTTGAGTACAGAACCATGCTCCACCGTGAATTTCATTATGCTATATCTAATAATTCACCAAGGCGCATTCAGAACGATTCTACTTATTCCTCATTGAACTCTACGGAAGGGATAGCATCCGGTACAGATTAGATTGACACCTTAGGCAGTACGTCAATTGAGATCATTGTGCAGCCACCATTTACTCTCCAAATATTATGGCGAACATTTATGAGGGCATCACCAGTACACAGGCTGCTGTCTCATGCTCAGTTACAGACAAATCCCTGTCTGTAGAGATACAGTCTGAAACTGGCCCATCCATTAAGCGTTCAGATATTTATCTAAAAGCGCCTAAGTGACCTAAAACGCTAGATGAACTATCCTCGTTTGCCTCACCGGGAATAGTCGGCAGTGCGATTGGTGCATCATATGGTACACCCATTTCAGGAAGCAAAATATCTAAAGTTACGCCATTCAGCAGTGATAACAACAGTCATCCTTGAGAACATTTATTCCTAGAAAGAGCTCTAATAGAGTCGGGGTAAAACCAAACAACCCTACCATGGCTAAAATTGACAAAAATCCCATGTTATCTATAAAACATAACCTCCCAACCTCTCAGAATACGCTTGCGAACTCAGTGGTCAGTAGGTCTGTAACTTCCGCTACCACAATAATTAGCACTCTTTATTGTCCTCCTTCCTATTTGCCCCTACGTCCTTCACCCCTCTTTTGAGTAACCTCATTGCTATCTAAGTCGCATATGTTAAACTCTTTCAAACTTCCCCATGTTTTGGAATTGCCCAACCCGTTCCGCCTCACCACGGTCACAATGACACATTCGACTGGCACGTCAAACAGGACAGTCTGCGAGCACACGACTGCAGCCTGAACACTGTGACCTTGACCACAACGTCAGTAACAAAAAAACTTTTTACCATCAGTGGTGGGTCATTGTAATGGTTCGTAACACTTCCTCACCAAGCGCGATGTCCAGTGTGCCGCAGTCTAAAGACCTATGTGGATCACGTTTAGAACTGGTTAAGGGGGGCATTCTGTGTCTTAACTGTTACAAGTTTTTCTATGCGAGACGTCTCTGAGTTAAACCTAGTTAAGCCAAGTACTTAAACAAGCCAGACTCTCCATGGTTCTGCGTGAAATGCACATCTATAAACCCTTGATAAAATGCTTGCTTCTATTATCGCAGAAGTATGATCAGATACTAGCCAAGTTTGAGGAAGTGATGAGCACCAAAATCACTACGGTTATGGTAAGCATAGCGAACTGTGCAAACCAATCCTCCCCCGTAAGTGCTGCTGCTATCCAGAGGAAGATGGCTAATAACACCCTAAGCAACACTGCACCAAGAGCCCAGAACGTCAACTGCTGTTCCCATACCACAGATGGCTCACATTTGACTAATGCGGTTACCAGTTCGATCGGAGGCACTACTTCAAATCTCCCGACGGAGTGGGTAGCGAATGAGAAAGCCGGTACTGGCAAAAGTTGGTTTAGGGTTGCTTCCAAGAAAAGCCGTCCTTTAAAAGTAACATCATTCCCAACTGGATCGGAAACTGAGGAGCATAGCGGAGTTTTTCTAGTGCAAGCACCACCGGTTTCCTGCTGTACATCTCCGAGTACATCAATCAGCTACCTGTACTGAGCGGGCTGTGCTATAATATCCCAGACTCAAAGTCGGCCTCAATAAGAGGCAGACAGTTGGATGACCTCAACCAGTAGGACATTATTAGCAATCGGAGTTATACTGAAACATGTACACGTAGTGCGTATTATAAGATACCCGAACTCTAGTAATTTCGGCGAGCCAAGACTTCTGCGAGTTGTGCTGATTTCTACTAATGAAGTAAAATCCTACTACTGTAGACAGATAGTCTTAGAAACGCACAATGCTCCATCCGTATCTTTCCAGACATCCCATGTGGCGAGCGTTATCGAGTTAACTGCTCCTTAGAGGACCACCGGAAGGAAACTTCAACCAGAACCATATTTGTTCACGGGGTTCCTGAAACTGAAGCATGTGATGAGCATGACGTAATAACTCATGATAAAGCACAGTGGTGTTATATTCGTGAAACACTCTGCTTGGAAGATGTGTTAATGAAATCCGCGTGAAGGCTGCGTATCACACCGAACTACAAACGAAGCGGCTCGAGAGTGTTGAAGGTGGTCCTACAGTCAAAACATATGGTAGCACGGCTGCTAAAACGGCTGGTCCAATTTTCGTTTCAGACTACCACCAGATCTTCGGCTGAAGACAGTCAGCGATCTATGTCCTAGAGATGATATGTCACTCACAGAACCAAACGCGATAGGATCTATAAATGAACAATGTACCAATGATGTGTCTACTGAGCCCATACAAGCCACAGAAGATGATTTTGACCAGACATGTTACACTGTAGGTAGAAAATCAGACAAGGCACTAAGTACACAGAGGATGAATAAGACGTTGAACCATTATCCAAGTAGACACCGTAAAAACGCTGAATCCGTGGCTACTCACTGATCGGCGAAACTTCAGGTATGAGTTGTGAAATCTCCGAAACATTGCTCAAAGCTGAGAACATTTATGTATGTACACTAAAGCTCAGTAAACTTACCGAAATGCGGCTACCTCAGGTCGCGAATGCTTGGGACCTAATTTCTAGTACCGAAACTTGGCTGCGTCACGAAGTGACAGATGCTAAAATTGAGATTGCAGGAATGTCACTCATCCGGAACAACCGCCCCATCAGAGGAGGTGGGGTCCTTCTCTACTACAGTAGCGGCCTCCAATGTGCAATAGTCGACGAGGTTGAAACTCATGTTACCGGCTCACTCTGTCGCCGTCTCCGACTAAGATACAACGACGCATGTCTAGTGGCTGTCGTTAACCGACTCCAAAGCCCACTACGAAAATGGATTCCAGCTTGATATGTATCCTGAACAGAGTAACACCCACTAGGTGCAGCCACATTCTCATCTCCAGGAAATGGAATCTACACACTCTGGAGGTATCGGTATCACCCAGTGAACAGTTCAAAACAGAGTTGCATGAATTGATGGCAAATATTCCCTTGTGCAATCATGTCACCACGCGCACTAACTTCAGAGCAACAAACAAACCGCTCATATTGAACCTTATACTCACGAATGAAGAGCTCATGGTTGGCAAGTTAATGATGGTTTGTCCATTAGTTCTTAATAATCATGTAGTCATAACGCTCAACTATATTTGTTATGAAGAGTATCCAACTGAGCGCCCTGAACCAACGCATCCAGTTACACGCTACAACGTACTGAAAGAACTCGTCGACGCAGCTGCTTGGGAAGTCTCAAACAACAGCCCCTTTGACAACATTTGGACAGGTTTCCTTGATAGACACAGTGACATAAACAACAGAGCATCAGAGACCAAGTCCCTTCGTCCTGCAAAAAGGCGTTCAATTCTAAAGAGCAAGACTCGCAAATGTCTGGCGATAAGGGATGTTGTATGGCCTGTGTACAAAGTTAACCCAGACTCAGAGGCTTAGGGCGGTTTTCTGACCCACTGCGAGCATTGCACTGCACTTGTCAGTGAGGAGAAAGTCACTTTTCAACAGTGCCTTCCCAAAACATTTCTAGCAAACAACAAATTGCTGTATATGCATGTCAGCAGTCTTCATAAAGTGAAACATGGCATCCTTCCCCTTTTCACGACAGGCCGTAGAGTACAAAGCGCAGAAGAAACAGCTAATGCCTTGCGGCTGCAATAGAACCCAATTTTCGAACTCCCAGCCACTACCTGACCCATATAATCATGCACATTACCGACACCATTGTTTACAAATAAAATATTCAAACCATCAGTTGTAGTAAGGGAGTTACTTTCACTGCGCGATCATAGCTCTCCACGAGCTGACAACATACGCCCGAAGCACTGAACGCTGCGGCCACTATGCTAGCTGAACCATTGTCACAGTTTTTCCAAAGGAGCTTCGATGAATAACAAGTCCCTACTATGTAAAGCCGTGGCATTATCACCCTAATTTTTAAATTCGGCAGCCGTTCAAAGCCTGCAAACTCTAGCCCAGTGACTCTCCTCCCTGTGCTCGCGAATCTGATAAAAGGGGTCGTTGCTGAGGCTTTAACGGACTAGCTGGAAAAGCGCAATATCTTTGCACCGGAGCAGCATGACTTCTGTCAACATCGGTTATGCACCACCAACCCACTGATTGCACGAGGTAATTGGACGGAAGTGGCTGTTGATGGGGTCGGAGTTGACAACATCAATTTGGACTTCTCCAAAGCTTTCGACCGCCTGGATCACCGAACCCTACTTCACCGGCTACAGAGCTACGTAATCGGAGAACCTGTGCTTGGTTGGATTGGAAACTGTCTTCACTGGCGGGAACTTCAAGTACGCGTTAGGGGATCACTCTCTAATCTGATTGAGGTGGAAGATGTTATCCCACAAGGCGCCGCGCTAGGACCGTGCTTGTTTCTGGTGTTTAGCAACGACCTGGCAAGAGTTATCTCCTCAAATTTCCTGCTTTTCGCCGATGACGTCAACATATGGCGGGCGATTCGCAGCAAGGAAGATCATCAACTACTCGAACATGACCCAGGTTTTATTTATGAATGGTTAAAGTGGAACCTCCTTCAGTTGAACATAGCTCAGTGCAAGGTGATCCATCTACGTCACCAGCCGGTGAGCGCTTGCAAGCTTGGAGACCACACCTTGGAGAAGGCCTTTCAGCAGCGTGACCTGGGTGTCCTGCTACAGGAAGATCTCGGGTTCAAAACAAGCTGAGGCGACGAGAACCAGCAATTAACACTTCGGCCTGCATCGCAAGGCCTTCAATCGGTTTGAACCCTCAATCTTTCCCTAAATGCTTAAAGCCTACGTGTGGCCGCATTTGGAATATTCTATCCAAGCGTGACAGCCGTGGCAGAAACAGGATCTCGTTGCTCTCGAGACTCCTCAAAGAAGGGCAACAAAGGCAATCAAGGCCTCCTTCATCTGCCTTATCAGCTTAGACTGAATTCTCTACGAAGGAACGACAGCCTATATAGGCTTTTACTGGGGGATTTCATAATGGTTTAGCAGATTCTGAAGAACCCAAACCACGTTTGCCTCCTGCCGCTGCAATTGAACCACCATACTAACCCAAGAGGTCATCCTATGAAACTGACAATACAGTACATCTGGCTTGAATGCTGTAGAAATTCATTTTCCGTCCGCATGTGCCAAACTTGGAACGCCCTCCCTAATTTTGTTGTCTCTGCTCCCAATCTGGCCAAATTTAAAAAAAACAGTCGACGATGCCTTGTCTCATTTTAATTTCATTTTAGGACTTGTTAACCAGGGGCTACAAAACACAATCAAATTAATCTTACCCAACTCCTGATTAATGGATTTATACCTTTACTAGGCGAAGATCTCCGCTATTATACATAATTCTATGGTGAGTCCACAAAAACACTTTTCACCTTAGCATGCAATTTACTTTTCGCAATAATTTCAATCCCACTGGACTTGGTGTTATAATTGAGGCAATGCCTCTGTTATGATTGCGTAGACGCATGATAAGATTGGCACCGGCACAGTTGGGGCACGCCTACGGTAACGGCTTCGAACGCTGGACAATCGAACGGTTTTGCGCTGACCTGATGACGTTAGCTTAGCCCGGGGTACGCGCTGGTGAGACGGAAATTGAGGGAGCTTGAGAACTATCCTAGCCGCACGTATTCGAGTAGACGCTGAGCGCTCGGAAAGGAAGCACACCAGACGGGGTTACGGTAGACGCGCGCTAGTGCCTTAGACGCGAACGCTGCCTGGCTAACGACGCACACAAAGTCACGTGACCAACCGACTCCCAACTAAGGTGAAGAGGAAGCAAGACTGGTGGTCCTCTGAAGGCTCTTTTACGCCCAACAAAGGGCAAATCACAGCGAAGGCTATGGGTCATTAAGTTAGAGAAAATTGCTACCACGACGAGGTGGTAGTTTGTAAAGGACCATTGTCAAAAGGTGCGCAGTTGGGCCGCGTCTCGGAGTGGCTGAACGCTGCTGCGTTGTGGGGAGGAATTGGACTTCGCTTTCCACAGCCATTCTGCCGAGGTTTCTGGCGCGCTTTTGCGGGAATATTTGACGGGCCAGCAACAATTGGTAAGCATTGACTTTTTATCCTAGTACACTACTGTTCCATTGTTCCCCCTTTACCATCAACAGATGCCATAAATCTCACTTTGAAAATGTTACTGAAGGTAGGTCCGCAGCTAATATACGCTCAAATTCGAATGAGTACTGTGGCAGAAACCTGAGTCAGCACGCTTAGCGAAGCATGTTACTAATATGGGTTCGCTTTTATATAACATTCATTTACTCCCTACGTACGGGTACCTAAATTCATACGAGTTTGTCTTGCTCACTGAAACATGGTGCAGTACAAACCTGTCAAGTCATTTGATTTCGATTGACAGATATAAGTTGACGAGAAGCGATCGTAAAATAGGTAAGGGTGGGGGTTGTACTATTTACTACTCACAAAGCCTGCTTGTTTCTGATTATACTCTTCCGCTTATCTGTCCCTCATTGGATTCCGTCTGGCTAATTTTGTCCTTCGGTGGAAATCGATCTATTGTTGGCTGTATATATAGCCCACCTGGTGCCAGTAAGTATGAAGAGGTCCAAGTAGCAAATATTTTTAGCCACTCTTCCGGACTTACTCTTCAGGATAAGATAATTTGTGGGGACTTCAACCTGCGTGACATATGCTGTTCTAGATTAGTACCAACCGGGAATCAGGCAAGCTTTTTGATTTTTCGTATGATTGAAGGATGGACTCAGCATATTCTTTCACCTACAAGAGGCAAAAGTGTGCTTGATCTAGTTTTTACTCTAGGCCTTATTTCCATTTTTACTGAGGCACTACGTGGTCTCCCAGGATGTGACCACAAATTAGTTGCCTGCAAAATAGTGGTCGACACCCCACTGGTCTATTCAAAAATACATTCTTCGCTTGCTCAAAGAGTAAACTGGGACTCATTTTCCACTATACTCCGGCAGTAAAATTGGGACCTTTTCTTTCTTTCCCATGACCACCAGGATGTACCTGCTTTGTTTTCTCACAAAATATAATGCTGCTAGAAATTATTGATTATCAGCAAAACGAAACCTTGTGCCAAATCGTCGGCTAGCTGGAGTGTTGCTGAAAAAGGTATCAAGTAGCTGCGCACACTCGCTCGAAAATATGAAAAACTCGTGCTTTCAGCGTGCTGTTGCGTCTGTAAAGGCTTGTTGTCGAAACGGGGGACAGGAATGCCGCGCATCTTAGACAAGAAGAGGAACGCAGTTTCCACAGCAAAAGCAAGGCTGGTGAACTAAGTAAGTTATTGAAGAATAGGAAAGCGCAACTAACAGACCTACGCTCACATATTATCGCATCAGACGGCAGGGCTGTCCACATGCCTACTATTGTGGCTTATGCTTCTAGTGCATAGTTTGCTAAATCTTTCAGCAAAGAACATGCGACTCTGGTGTCTCCATTCTCGTCTGTCATCCCGAAATTATTTCAGTTGTTGACTTCAACGTCAGAGTTATTCAATGTTTGATTACCACCACTTCGACCATTTCATAACCCTGGTCCTGATGGTTTCTCTTCAGACGTAACCAAGAGTGGTGGTGATGATATACCAATACTATTGCGGAATATTATTTCCATGTCCATACAGTCAGGCCAGTATCCTGAGAGATGGAAGGAATCTGTTGTCATACCGGGCCTAATACAGATATTCGTAATCATAGCCCCAATTGCCACACCCCCATATGCTCACGATTGATAGAGAGATTGTAAAGGAACAACTCAGTACTCTCCTCTTATTGCACAATCCTTTTCACCTACGCAGCATGGCTTTCTAAAGTCTCCTTCGTGCGTAACATGTCAACATTCTTGCTTAAATAAGCAAGCCGGAGCGATTGACTCTGGTCTTCAATGCATTCTAAGAAATCTTGACAGACATAAAGCGTTCGACCGAGACCCGCACCAGAAGTTATCATCGAAACTGAGTAATTTTGGCATATCAAATCCATTCCTTTCTTGGATTGAATCCTATCTGACTGGACGCTGCTAGACAGTGAACACAAAGCGGTTCATGTGTAAGCCCCAACAAGTTACCAGTGGCGCCGTTCAAGTCAGCGTTTAAGCTCCGCTTTTTTTCCTACAGTACATAAACCATCATACATCTGTCGTACGATTCGGAAGCTAATACTTGTTTGTGGACGATTTAGGGTAGTATACGTAAGCGATAAAAGCGCTTAGAAACCTTGAGCGATACGCGCAGCCACCGGTTGTCCAAATTCAAGACCGGAAAGGACCCGCAATCCCCGGGATGAGTCAAAAACGCAATGCCGATTTAACTGTGGTGCTATTGGATAATAACAATAAATGCGAAGTGACAAACAAACGGTTTCCGCACACAAACGCAGTAAAAACTTTGATGAATACCGCAGAAAACCGATCCAAAGGCCAAGAAAAGACAAAAACAAAACGCAAACACGTGGGCGATGCCGTTACCGTGAAACACCGCTCCAAAACCAGCCAATACATCAATTGACTGTCTAAACGCATGGACATATACCGAGCATATGTCACGCATATGTCACGCCTGACCCCCTACTCTGTTCTAACTTGTTCCGGTCTCACCCTACCTGTCGTCTTATATATTTTCATGTTATTATGTTGGCACTGAAGGGACAATACGAAATGTTGACATCTGCCAGTATTCGTCTTATTACGGCATTATTCAAATTACTAAATTGATCTAATTGTTTCAAAGTTCTCAAAAGACGAATTCCCGTTGATTTCGTCAGGCAGTTACGCCGTATTGTTAGTCTGAAGTGCAAACTTGTTTGCTGTCGTTCGGAAATATCTGTTCTATCAAAGTGTATCACCGTACTTCAGTATCCACGTTCGAGTTGGAAGGTGTTGCGTAAAAATAAGCTAAAGCCGTCTAATGGAAATCTCCGGCGCATTGCCTCTGCTCAATTGGAGACTGCTCAGACTCGACTCACTGCGCTACTCAAGAAGCATTCCCGCCTAAAGCCAATACTGGGTAGCTTATCGTTGTGCTGCAGGATTGTGTTTACCAACTTCTGCAAATTTACTATTGATCGTACAAAGGAGAAATGCAAAGTCCGGTGGCAGAATTCACTAGTTGACAAACGGGAGCAGCCTGCATATCGTGACTCAGCCGTCAACACCAGTGTTTTCACGCTGGGAGGTCTGCTGTGTACCTGAATAATCTTCTCAGAATATCCATTAGAAATTAAGGTCTTGCGTAGAAATTCTTCCCCGGCTTGTAACGTTTCTTATTGTGTTTGCGACTGATGAGAACAATCGAAATGTTGACATATCGCAACCTCTGTCTTCTCACTGCCCTAACGAAATTGCTGAAGGGGATCCACTGTTTTACTATCCACAACTTATCAAAACGCTTGGAGCTTTGGGCTGAGCACATTGAAAGGCAATTTAATCGGTCGGAACTGTCAGATTTTTCGCCAGGCACTGATCGCCCCGCTCCCTGGGACGTCCCTTTTAATCCACCCTCTTGCTCAGAAGTCGAACGTGAACTCGCACTGTTGAAGTTAAAAAAGCCGCGGGACCTGATAATCTTCCTCCAGCCCTCATCAAATTCGGGGGACCTGCTCTTGTGGATGATTTATACGAGTTACTAGTGAAAATGTGGGAGCAGGAAACTGTCCCAACCGATTGGAGCCCCTCCGTTATAGTCCCAATATTCAAGGAAAGCTCATGATCGGAATGCGGCAACCATAGACGAATCAGTCTGATATCCATCGCCTCCAACTTACTCGCCTCCAAATAACTCGCCTCCATAATCCTTCACAGAATGACTGGTGCTTGTGCATGCCAGATTCATGAGCAACATGTTGGGTTTCGTCGAGGTCGTGGCTGCATTGACCACATCTTCACTTTGCGTCAGTTGTTGGAGGATCGTCACGCATATTGGCAGCCCACCGTTGTCCTGTTCCTCGATATCAAAGGTGCATTCGATTCGGTGGATAGACATGCACTTTGGGACTGTCTACTCAGGGAAGGTGTACCTGAGAAATATGTGAATATTATCCGAGAATTATATGCGCGCAGCTCAGGCAAAGTGAGGGCTTACGGCAAGCTGTCGTCGCCTTTTAATATCACCGTTGGTGTCAGACAAGGATGCCCACTGTCATCTTTCCTCTGCAAATTCGCTATTGATGAAGTCATGGAAATCGCGTTCACATGACACGACTTTGAAGGTGTGGATCTGCTCCCAGGAGAACGACTTCTTGACTTGGAGTATGTTGACCATATTGCCCTAATCTGTGACGGCTCGCAGACGTGCCAAGCGGCACTGTACAGATTAGCATTTGTTGTCAGCCGCTTCTGGCTTTGCTTTGCACGATGGAAGTGCGTAGCGTTCCTTCAAGATAGGCCTGAACCGTCTCCTTCGCTGACGCTTGGTGGGGATCAGTTAGAAGTGTTTTTAAAAATTCAACTACCTGGAAAGTTGTATCAGCGCCCGTGGGATTGCAGATGAGGTCACAAACCGTATAGCAAAAGCTCGGGGCGCTTTTGCTAACCATCGCCAATTGTGGTAGCGGCGCGACATTACTACTGCCATAAAGGGTAGGGTGTACAATGCAGCGGTACGTCCGAGCCTACTGTACGGTTGTGAAAGCTGGCCCCTTAGATCAGCGGAATTAAAGAGGCTAGTTGCGTTCGACCACTGGTGCATTCGCAATTTAGCTCACATTTGATGGAAACCCCGCGTGAGTAACGAGCGTGTTCGACGCCTTGTTTACGGCACAGGAAAAGGAACGGAACCGCTCAGCACCGTAATTTAACGCACCTGGCCCCGATGGCTGGGCCACGTGTTGCGCATGCCACCCATTAATTTCCACAACGTGCGTTGTTTGCGCGCCGGGGGTGTGGATGGAAGAAGAGGAGAGGTGGCCAAGTGACGACTTGGTCGAGAGGAATGAAGGCGCTCACTTCGAATTTGACTTCAGTTGGAGCTTCCCGGCTCCCTACTTGGGGTCCGAAAGACGATGAACATGTTTGGCTGGATACATTTGTTGATATGGCTAGAAGCCGACCTCAGTAAAGTTGGTGCTGTGAGTTTCTTTGTCCCACCCCATCCATCTTAGCCGCCACAGCAAACTACGATCTCATTATGTAACAGTTAATAAGTTTGTATAGTAACTTATTTTTTTTGCTGCCCAGCAGCCGGCTTGTAGCTTACCGGAACGATGCCCAACCGTTAACGGTGGCTTAGCTTGCATGCACCTGTTTCCTGTTATCCTTCTTTTTCTTTTAAGCATTGCGGCACAGTAGCTGAGGTGTTTCCCACCTCTAGCTAACGTGCATACTGTGTGTATAGTGCGTGGCATAACGTGCCTAGTGAACACCGCTCTGTGCAATTTAGGCTGGAAACCGGATAGGGAATATGCGACACGGAATATATAATTGCAGTATCTCCATTCAAGATCACAGTCAGACAGGATTATGCTAAAGTTGAGCCTGATTTAGAATAAACCACCTCGTTGTATACGATGTACGAAAAGATTGAGCGCATTCAACAAAATGAGCAGGATTTTCCTGATTCCAGCAAAAGTGAAACAGATCCTAATTTTGCAAATGAAGGAAGATAGTTTTTCTGAGGAAGGACCGGGTAGTATTTGAAACAAAATGACCACGGCAAACATTCGTTGATGGTGCTTAGTCTATCTCTGCGTTTTGTTTATAATATCACTCGAAACGTGTTCTATTTTAACTTTCTACAATCGTCTGCAACTCTCTTATTTCTTTTGTACCTCTTCGCTGAGCGACAAGTTGTGGATATTTTCCTTGCGATCGATTGTCGGAAAGTTCTGAAATAATCGTCACCCAATTTTGATGATTTTAATCATAGGTCTCTTGAGAAAATCAGCAACAACTGTAGATACACTATTAACTGCATTCACATTGTCTTCACTGCTCTTTATTCCTTTCAAAACCCTGGCCACAATGCAACATTTCTTTTTCTCGAAAGGTCTGTGACATCATCAACATTCACCAAGAATTCCCAGGAACTTTTGAATGGCCTGTCTGCAAAAGCTTGTTATTAGTAGTATGCTCTTTACTTACTGATAATTTATCTTCCTCCTTACTTCGTTACTGGCCATGAGTGCGCTGATCTCTTGTGATGACAGAGTACAGCTTCCTAGCAAAAATTTATATCTATGCAAGCCATAGTGCCACTGACTCACTGACGTATAACAAATAATGTGCTTTGCTTGAATGATACGCATATCGCAACGGACTGAGGCCTAATCACCCATAATGCACGAATAAAAAATAACTCATAAAAAAGCATTTGTTAAACAGATGATAACTTACATGCCAGATAACCACACCGGCACTCAGGCAGCCGGAACAAGAAAGTGCGGGAGAAACCCAACATGGGAATACCCCGCGTGGAAGCAGGTTCCCTGGGGAAGGTTCCATGACTGACCGCACTAATCTAATTGAACTTTTGCCTAAATTTGCATTTATTATTGCCCCCATTTTAATCACTCTGATATCTTCATACTGCCAATCACTACAGCAACCCATCTGAGATTCGTTATACAAAATAAGCATAGTTAAGTATTTTATGAGATCTCTTTGTACAGATTGATCAGGTCACGCAGTTGGACTGTGCCTCGCTCGTCGAGGAATAAACCGTTTATTGATTTAAAAATCACCCACAACTGCGTTGATACATTTTCGTTATGTTTCCTGCTCTTTATTTACAAAACTCTGACCGGAGTGCAAAATTCTTTGTGTCGAAATCTCTGTATTTTCATCATTATTCGCCAAGACTTTCTATAAAATTGTGAATGAACGATCTATAAAAGATTGGAATAATTATACCTATTCATTTTCTCATACTTTATATTCTTCCAACTTCCATTGTTGGCCACGACTGGGCTCATCTCTTTAGGTGACAGATTACCTCTTTCAAGCTAATAAAAATTATACCCATAAATGGCATCCTGCCACTGGTTCACTGGCGTATGGCGAGCGTATCCTAACGCATAACGGAACGGACAGGCTACATCACCCGTAATGGATGCATACAAATAGCCCTTCTAAAACATTTGGCAAACCGACGATGGATTACTTGTTATTTGCCACATCCGCACACAGTCAGTTGGGGTATGGGAGTACAGGTGAAACCTATCGAGAGAATACCCAGCATAGTAGCGCAGCCACTGGGCAGGGTTCAATGGATGGCCGTATTAATTTACTTGAACTTTTGGCTAAGACTGCATTTGCTATTATCTCCAGTTTCTTAATCTATCTAGTACTTTCAAACTGCCGATCACTTCAAAAACGCATTTGAGATCCAGTGTATAAAACGTGGACGAGTAACTATTGTATGCAATCTCGTTGTACAACTTGATCAGACCACTCAGTTGGACTGCGCCTCGCACCGTAGGGGGAAATATTGTTTAGCGAACAATGCGTGCATGTTTACGGCTTGTTTAACCATGTTCGCGTGCATTAAGCATTGTGCTTACTGACGCCTCGCATTTGCTACAATATGACCGCCTCCAATGTAAGTAGAAGATAATTAATTTCATTACTTGAGCCTTACGTGATACAATACGATGAATTTCATCTCGTGCTATCGCTAAATGGAGTGGGATGTGGACTGTTTGAATGCCTTTTTTTCTCCCCATGATCTTACGTATATTGCGCAAATGTGCGTTCGGGCTTCAGTGTTCGGACGGTTGTTAGGATTCAACTTTCTGGAATTTTCAACACAATGATAGTAACTGTTACAGAAGCTAAACGAGTTCCATCCATTTTGCCGTAATCCTTTAACAGAAACAGATCACGGCAAAGCGTGCAAGTAGGTAATACACTTTGGTGCGCCAACATGGCACGTCCTTGTTCCGAAAACTGGAGTGAATGCGGCACCTAGCCAACCATTGTTATTCGCTTGTCTGTGCGGACGAAGCAGGTCACAAACAATTTTTGGATTGTAACATTTCCAGAAAAGGATGCTACTACACACATATATTAATGTTATTTGCAAATTCAAACACGATACTCCGCCACTCAACACGACAGCCGAAATAGTACAGTGTTGAGGAGGGATCCAATTCTCTACGGATGTAGAATGCCTTGACCTTCCAACGAGATGTCCGTCACTGTTACATACCCAACTCTGTGACCCTAATTTCAACACTTAATAACGTCGCGTTTACCACCATAGCTGTATTAAAGAAAATGCTCTCACTGCGCACGTAAAGTACTCCAGAAACCGATGACATCCACTCGAAGGCACTTAAGGTATCAGCAGCAACATTGACAGAGCCATTATCACAATTCTTCCTAACGTGCCTTCATGAGCAACCTGTACCTATCACGTGGAAACAATGTCTAACCACGCCAATTTTCATAATTGGCAGTCGCTCGGAATCAGTAAACTATCGTCCAGTTATCCTTCTCCTTGTATCACACATTTGATGGGGAACATCATCGCTGAGTCTTTAGTCGATAATCTAGAACGCTACAAATTAATAGCACTGGGGCAGCACGGTTCATGTACAACCAACGTACAGATTACACGCTTTAGTTGGACAAAAACGGCTAACAAAGGAACAGCGACTGTTACTCGCCCAGAGTTCTTCAAAGCATTCGACTGATATAACACCGCATTCTGCCTTACCGACTCAACATGAAACAATGGAACAATGGTGTATTGCTGGTAGAAAGGCAATGCTTAAGAAATCCCAAGAGATGGCATTAT